>JAFBMS010000112.1:757395-1232600 GCA_019788955.1 Albula glossodonta | reverse complement strand
CTGCCACAGACCAAGAAGGAAAACTGAAGTGTTGCCAGTCCAAGATTTAAAAATCATTACTACATGACAGTGTTTCTGAGCCAAAGACAAAACTAAGTTTTCTTAGTCCCAACAAGCTTGGAAACTTGGATCTTGCATCCGTACACACTTTTGCAGTTGTTGGAGTGTACTGACAGCGACAACCTTTTCCTTCACTCACTTTAAGTTTTTTGGCTTTCTTGACTCATGTACAGCACAGGAGCGAATGAACGCGTTTCGTGAGCACCTCAGAAACTCGCAAGTGCCATATCGCGTTTTGAACAACATTTCCTTTCATCGGTGTAATGTTTGTCATCGCACAGGCTGGGAAGTGTACGAAGAAGCAGAAACTGAAAATGTTGACTTTTGTTGAATGCTTTACACACGCATGTAGTTGGTAAAGTGTTTGCGAGGTGCGATCCAGCCTGTAATGTCAGAGTGAACATTCAGTCACTGCGAGAGTTCCTTTTATTGCAGAGAGCTGTACTGCTCTCACAATGAAGGGAACCACGAACCCTACACTGCCACAGACCAAGAAGGAAAACTGAAGTGTTGCCAGTCCAAGAATTAAAAATCATTACTACATGACAGTGTTTCTGAGCCAAAGACAAAACTAAGTTTTCTTAGTCCCAACAAGCTTGGAAACTTGGATCTTGCATCCGTACACACTTTTGCAGTTGTTGGAGTGTACTGACAGCGACAACCTTTTCCTTCACTCACTTTAAGTTTTTTGGCTTCCTTCACTCATGTACAGCACAGGAGCGAATGAACGCGTTTCGTGAGCACCTTAGAAACTCGCAAGTGCCATATCGCGTTTTGAACAACATTTCCTTTCATCGGTGTAATGTTTGTCATCGCACAGGCTGGGAAGTGTACGAAGAAGCAGAAACTGAAAATGTTGACTTTTGTTGAATGCTTTACACACGCATGTAGTTGGTAAAGTGTTTGCGAGGTGCGATCCAGCCTGTAATGTCAGAGTGAACATTCAGTCACTGCGAGAGTTCCTTTCATTGCAGAGAGCTGTATTGCTCTCACAATGAAGGGAACCAGGAACCCTACACTGCCACAGACCAAGAAGGAAAACTGAAGTGTTGCCAGTCCAAGAATTAAAAATCATTACTACATGACAGTGTTTCTGAGCCAAAGACAAAACTAAGTTTTCTTAGTCCCAACAAGCTTGGAACCTTGGATCTTGCATCCGTACACACTTTTGCAGTTGTTGGAGTGTACTGACAGCGAAAACCTTTTCCTTCACTCACTTTAAGTTTTTTGGCTTTCTTGACTCATGTACAGCACAGGAGCGAATGAACGCGTTTCGTGAGCACCTTAGAAACTCGCAAGTGCCATATCGCGCTTTGAACAACATTTCCTTTCATCGGTGTAATGTTTGTCATCGCACAGGCTGGGAAGTGTACGAAGAAGCAGAAACTGAAAATGTTGACTTTTGTTGAATGCTTTACACACGCATGTAGTTGGTAAAGTGTTTGCGAGGTGCGATCCAGCCTGTAATGTCAGAGTGAATATTCAGTCACTGCGAGAGTTCCTTTCATTGCAGAGAGCTGTACTGCTCTCACAATGAAGGGAACCACGAACCCTACACTGCCACAGACCAAGAAGGAAAACTGAAGTGTTGCCAGTCCAAGAATTAAAAATCATTACTACATGACAGTGTTTCTGAGCCAAAGACAAAACTAAGTTTTCTTAGTCCCAACAAGCTTGGAAACTTGGATCTTGCATCCGTACACACTTTTGCAGTTGTTGGAGTGTACTGACAGCGACAACCTTTTCCTTCACTCACTTTAAGTTTTTTGGCTTCCTTGACTCATGTACAGCACAGGAGCGAATGAACGCGTTTCGTGAGCACCTTAGAAACTCGCAAGTGCCATATCGCGTTTTGAACAACATTTCCTTTCATCGGTGTAATGTTTGTCATCGCACAGGCTGGGAAGTGTACGAAGAAGCAGAAACTGAAAATGTTGACTTTTGTTGAATGCTTTACACACGCATGTAGTTGGTAAAGTGTTTGCGAGGTGCGATCCAGCCTGTAATGTCAGAGTGAACATTCAGTCACTGCGAGAGTTCCTTTCATTGCACAGAGCTGTACTGCTCTCACAATGAAGGGAACCACGAACCCTACACTGCCACAGACCAAGAAGGAAAACTGAAGTGTTGCCAGTCCAAGAATGAAAAATCATTACTACATGACAGTGTTTCTGAGCCAAAGACAAAACTAAGTTTTCTTAGTCCCAACAAGCTTGGAAACTTGGATCTTGCATCCGTACACACTTTTGCAGTTGTTGGAGTGTACTGACAGCGAAAACCTTTTCCTTTACTCACTTTAAGTTTTTTGGCTTTCTTGACTCATGTACAGCACAGGAGCGAATGAACGCGTTTCGTGAGCACCTTAGAAACTCGCAAGTGCCATATCGCGTTTTGAACAACATTTCCTTTCATCGGTGTAATGTTTGTCATCGCACAGGCTGGGAAGTGTACGAAGAAGCAGAAACTGAAAATGTTGACTTTTGTTGAATGCTTTACACACGCATGTAGTTGGTAAAGTGTTTGCGAGGTGCGATCCAGCCCACAATGTCAGAGTGAACATTCAGTCACTGTGAGAGTTCCTTTCATTGCAGAGAGCTGTAACAGAGAGTGTTTCATTCCGGAGGTCAAGCGTTATTTGAGAGGAAAAGGAATTTAAATTGCTTCTGCTGGTAGACAACGCCGGAGGCCAGGATGATGATTTGTCGCATGATGGTGTGCAAATCGAATTTCTGCCGCCAAACACTACATTCCGCCCATGGACCAAGGCATCATCCGTGCTTTCAAGGCTTCCTATACACGCAACACGTTGCAACATCTTGTTGATGCTATGGACTCGGATCAAGATTTCTCACTAAAGGCCTACTGGCGTGAATACACCATTGCATCATGTCTCCAAAATATTCAGAAGGCTATTCAGGAGATGAAAACTGAAACTTTAAATGCCTGCTGGAAAAAACTGTGGCCAGAGGCAGTGCACAACCCTACCGGATTCTCTCTTGATGAGATCCATCACTCTGCGGTAGATACAGTTTGGCAACCATGGTGAGAATGGCCAATGAACTTCAGCGAGATGCACAAGAATGGGACCCTTTGATGTTTCGTTCATTACAGTTCATATAATTGAAGGTGGCATGTTTGTTTATAAAAATCTATTCACCCAGAAGAAAAAACAGTGCCAACAACTACCCATTACTATGTTTTTCACCCGAAAAATGACACCTGCTCCAAGGCCATCAGTGGAAAAAGACGCTACAGTGGAGCGGCGCTAGGATGAAGAGGCATGGTCAAAGGAACTGTGAAATACGTGCGATTAATAATTTCTTATGTGTCCATCCTCGTAGGTTGATCATTAAAATTAAATTTGTTTCTAAAAGCTATCATATTTATGTATATGGAGAACTTTTATATTTGTATTTCTCAAAGAAATGTTTGGGCCTGAAAACAGCTTTGATCTTTGATTTCATTCTATAATACTGTACTTATTTTTTAAAATCTACGAAGGTTTGAACTTTGAGAGTGTTTAAACAAGAGAGAAATGTGAGAAAATGTTAATGCCTGTCTCAGAAAAGTGTATAAAGTGTGTGGTGAGGGGTTTTACAGCCTTAAAACATATATAATAACTGTAAAAAATAAAGCTGACTACTTCGCGGATTTCGCCGATTGCGGTTTATTTTTAGAAGGTAACCCCCGCGATAAACGAGGGACCACTGTATATTGAATGTTTGCCAACCTCTGCAGCTCTGAAGAACTCCAAAATGCCTTCACGTTTGTCCAATCATTAAGGTTATTAATTCGGTTATAACTGAACCAATAATGTTGTGATTTGATTATGGTTAGTTATTAATATCGTAATTTTGATCATAACTATGAATTTAATTATTAGTTGGAATTACGTATTTATAGCTATATAATTAGACTGATATATTTTATGAGACTGATTTATCGTAGTTACACCATTATTTGTAGAATATGTTACAGAATTTCCTCCACGTTAGTGATGCCCCCTGTTGTGGGCATCCCTGCCACCCTCATAGAATCTGTTTCTGAGTTTGGTCAGAAACGTGCACACGAGTAGCCTAAAACCTAAACACACACCTTACTTTTCAAAACCTACATCCGAGATCTTAGGTGTAGCTTGGCTCAAAATATAAAATCATCACTCTATTTTGAGAGTATGATGCAGAACTAGTTTTCCTGAGTTCTTGCAATTGTAGAGGCTCCAATATTTATGTGCTCTATATGCTCTTTCATGTTTTTGAATTAGTAAAAGCACAGGATCGAGAAAGTGTTTTATAAGCACCTAAGAAAAACACACAAGCTACTTACTTTTAATATGAAGATTCATTCACTGTGACATCTCATCATGGAAGCGAGTGGTACATGTCTTATAATCATGCATAAATAACTTTTTCCTTATAGTTAAATGCTTTACAACACATGTATTTTCAAGATTACAGTGCTCTAATGTACTGCTTATTCTGATAGAGGGAATATTCAGTCAGTGTGATATGCCTTGGCATTGAAGCGAGTTGTGCTTCTCTCGGAATGAACCTAAAACGCACACTTTACTTTTCAAAACCTAAATCGGAGACCTTAGGTGTAGCATGGCTCAGATTATACATGACCGACCCTTCTTGTTGAGGGCAAAACACAGAACAGTGTTCCCTGTGTTCCTGCAATCGTACAGACTCTAATATTTCATATGTATTGACATTTGGTGTAGTTGGTAGTAGTACAAAGTATTAACATGTCTTTCTTTCACTTTTTTGAATTAGTAAACACACAGGATCGAGAAAGTCTTTCCTTAGCACCTAACAAACACACATGTACAACATTGCATTTAGAACAAAATTTCCTTTCATTAGTACACTGCCTGTCTTTATAGCGTTAGGGAAATTTAAGAAGAAAAAAGAAATGGAAAAAGGTCACTTGAAGAATGCAGTTGACACGCATTCTGCTGAGATGAGACATTGAGCATATACTGTTAGTGTGAAGATTCAATCACTGTGACATCTCATCATGGAAGCGAGTGGTACATCTCTTACAATCAACCGAAATGCATACCCAAGGTTTTCCTTATAGTTGAATGTTTTACACACGCATGTATTTTAGAGCTCTCTGTGCTCTAAGACATAGCACAGGGGTCGGCAACACGCGGCTCGCGAGCCGCATGTGACTCTTTGGCCCCCATGCTGTGGCTCTCACCAGCTTGGGGGAAAAAAGAAGTACAAATGAATTTTTAAAAAGTAAATCAGCAATTTTTATATGTATTTACTCTATGCTCTGAATGATTAAATTGAGTAGTCATAAAACTAAAATTTTATTTAGCAAATATTAACACCCTGCGTCCACCGCCAAACCTCTCATCCTCCCGCACGCTCTTCCTGCTGGAGGTTTATCAGCAAAAGCGCACAAGACCATAAATTGTGAATATTTGCAGCGAGCAATCACAGCAATGCAAACCGCATTTGGGGAAAGATTCAGTGAATTCAGAGAGGAAAAAAAACACACGAACCTTCCCCCTGATGCCGCTAGACATCGACCCATCACAGCTGAACATGTCATCGTTCACAGCAGTAAATCATGCCGATCTTGAAACTGAACTTACATAGCTGATAAAGACTTATGGATGGCAAAATTCAAAAGAATGACCACTGATCTGGAGGATGTAGCCCGACAGCGGGCTACTCTTGCTCAGGAGCACAAATGAAGTGAGATTGAGAGCCTCCCCAAAGCCGACAAACTTTTATTTGACATGTGGAATGCCATTCCTGACACGTATGTGAACATGAAAAAGTATGCTCTTGGTGTCCTGTCCATCTTTGGATCCACATACTTATGTGAGCAGGTTTTCTCTAACATGAACTACATAAAGTCCAAACACCGCTCTCGCCTAACTGATGACAGCCTGCAGTCCTGCATGAAGATCAAATTCACTTATTACAGCCCTGATCAACAGACGCTCTGTAGTAACGTTCAGAAACAGAAATCACACTAAAAAAGGTGAGAACAGTGTCATTTTATATGTTATCATTTTTCCATTTACTTTGTCTGTTTTCGACACTGAGCTAGTTTTATTTTATGCCCATGCAGGCTGAACGGTTTATCGCTGCCCGCGGCGTGATGAAAAACAGAAGGACAAGACGGTGTACCTACAACGGCACACTGAAATGGACTTAAGTCATAATTACGTACAAGCTGTTCTCTTGTTTATTCTTTTTATTTTAAAATGATCTGGCCACTGCCATATGTTTTATTTATTTTAAAGTGGACTATTTTTACTAGATTAATTTTCCACAAGGAGAGGACTCAAGTAGCCCTGCAAAATTGTATTTTGTTGTAAGGTAGGCCTGCTCTTACCAGTGTTTTTTTCTTCTCTTCAGAGTGCCCGTAAACAAAGTTCTTCTATATAGCCTTCTTCTGTAACCATGTCATTTTGCCATTATCTTTGTAGTAAAACTATATAAAACTCCACATGCTGTGCTATCTTTATTTTAAGAGCCAGGCTCTGCTGATTCTTTATGAGCGCGTATTTTCTTTACTTAAGCGGTCCCCCGCTCCCCGCAATGCGGTATAATACAGGTATATATGCGTTGTGTAGACAAGTATTATTATTATTCATGTATTAAGTATATTGAAACCCCCCCCCCCGGCTCTTTTTCTCCTGTTGTTTGGTAGCACAGGCTAAAATGGCTCTTTTGAACCCTGACATAGCATATACAGATAGAAGGAATATTCAGTCAGTTTGCAAAAACCCTGACATAGCATATACAGATAGAAGGAATATTCAGTCAGTTTGACATGCCTTGGCATTGCAGTGAGTTGTGCATCTCTTGGAATTAACCTAAATGCACAACTTTCCTTTCAAAACCTAAATCGGAGACCTTAGGTGTAGCAGGGCTCAGAATATACATAACCAACCCTACATGTTGGGGGCAAAACACAGAACAGCGTTTCCTGTGTTCCTACCATCTTATAGGCTCTAATATTTCATTTGTATTGACATTTGGTGTAGTTGGCGCTTGTGAGCAGTACTTTTTTGAATTAGTAAACGCATAGGAATCAAAGTGTTTTCCAAGCACCTGTAACAAACACACAAGTACAACACCGTGTTTAGAACAAAACAGGTCTCCTTAGTGGGTCTTGAACCCCAGTGTCCCAAGAGGAAGACCACAGCACTAACCACAGTGCTACAAGTAAACTGAAATGCAGAGACAGTTTGCAGACTTAGGTGAGGAATTCATTCCAAAAGCAAAAACACAGGCAACAGAATCCAAGCAGTATCCAGGGAGAAATCCAAAAACCAGTTCAGATCAGCACAAAGAGCAGTTCGTAACGAGGCAAACAAATCCAAAAGAAAAATCCAAAAAGAGTAAATCCAAAACAGAACAATGCGGTCAAAGCCAGGCAAACAGAGAAAAAACAAAGCAGGCTTAGGACAAAGGGCTACACTGAAACAGGTAGTACTAGCAAAGACTAAGCAGTGACAGAGACAAGGACCAGGGTTTAAATACACTGACTAATAAGTAAACAATGCACATGACACATGGTAAATGAAACACAGGTGGGGCAATAAACAGAATGGGTGAAACACAATTAAGGAACAAAGAGTCTCTGGTGACCCCTGGTGGGGCCGGAAAAAGTCCCAACAGGACCCTCCCTGTAAGAAGGTCTCCTGACGTTCCCAGGACGATCAGGGTGACTGCGATGGAAATCCTTCAGGAGGTCCCTGTCAAGGATGTCCCGAGCAGGAACCCAGGATCGTTCCTCAGGACCGTACCACTCCCAATCCTGTCCATCGATGATCCTGGGAGGTGAGGGGGGGTTTGGGGGCAGGGGCAAGAGGGGAAGTGGCCACTGGCCTTAACTGGGAAACATGAAAAGTGGGGTGAACTCTCATGGATCGGGGCAGTTGGAGTCGATAAGTGACAGGGTTAATCCTGCGGACCACTTTGAAAGGCCCGATGAAACGAGGAGCAAGCTTGCATGAATCCACCCTGAAAGGGAGGTTTCTGGATGATAGCCAAACCCTTGATAACCAAACTGGCATTGAAATGGGGACATACTGGTAGCTGAGGACTGGAGGGTGTTATGAGCGTACTCAGCCCAGGGCAGCTCAGAGCTCCAGGAGGACGGGTTTGCCGACACCAGGCTTCTTAGGGTGGCCTCCAACTCCTGGTTAACCCTCTCGGTCTGTCCATTGGACTGGGGGTGGAACCCGGAGGACAGACTGGATGATGCCCCGATCAGTTGGCAGAAGGCTTGCCAGAAGCGGGAAGAGAACTGGGGACCCCTGTCTGAGACAATGTCCTGGGGAAGACCAAAAACTCGGACCACATGGTCACACGCTATTTGGGCAGTTTCATGGGCAGAAGGCATTTTAGGCAATGGTATAATACGACAGGTTTTAGAGCAGGGGTGTCAAACTCATTTCACCTAGGGCCACATCAGCATTGAGGTTGCCCTCAAAGGGCTGGTTGTAACTGTACAACAGTATAAATGTCACAACTCCTTAACATTTTGTTAAATAACTCTATTTGATTATTACTTATTCAATTTAAAAATACTATGCATTTCCATAGATTCCATTGATTACTGTAAACATTTGGCTGCATGAACACATACACCTGTAAACATGCTGAATCCATTGCTACACATACAAAATAGTATATGTAGGCTATCAACTATATTGGTCAAGTTTTGGGTGAAGTTAATGAGGTGATGCTGCTTGTCCTTGAATACACCAAGTAGATCCCTCCTCACCCTGAGACACCATATCACACACCATCCTAATCCATTGATCATGCTCTAAAAATAACAAACACAAACCAAAATTAGGTCTTGTGCTGTAGCAGTCCATAAGACAGCGTGGAGGTTGTCATCAGTGATGTGTGATCTGTGATTGGTCTTGTTTAGATTCATTATTGAAAACATCTGTTTGCAGAGATAGGTGCTCCCAAACATGGACAGAATGCGGGCAGCATGAAGTCGGAGCTGTGGCATCAAAGCAGGGGGCAGTAGATGGTAAAAGTCCTCGATTGCAGCATCCTGGAACTTTGCTCCTAGGCCACTATCGCTTTGATGCTCTATTAACTCCATCTGAAGGTGATGGGGCGCACTGTGGACGTCAGTGGTAAAAGGATTTACAAAGATGGCAAAGCCTGAGTGCTGTGTTCTAAAGTCAGAGAAGCACCGATCAAACTCATTAACTAACATAGCAAAATCATACAGCCACTTTGGATCTGACAGTTCAGGCAAGGGCTTTCCTTTACTTTGCATGAAAAGAGCAATTTCTTCCCTAAGCTCAAAAAATCGTTTGAGGACTGCGCTCCTGCTCAGCCACCTTACTTCTGTATGGTGCGGCACGTCTCTATACTCCGAGCCCATCTCCTGCAAAAACTGCTGGAACTGGTGGTGATTCAGGCCACGCGCCCAAATAAAGTTCATGGTTTTCATGACCGTGGTCGTTATAACATCCAGTTCCAGAATCTTACTACAAAGAGCTTCTTGATACGTTATCAAAGGTGTGTGGCAGTTGCTTTTTTGCATTTTTTTCTTCATTAGTCCAACCAAGTCTGTTTTTGCTCCACACATTGCAAGTGTGCCGTTGGTAGTTAGCTCCACCAACTTTTCCCAGGGTAATTTATTTTTACTCATGGACTTCTCCATTGCATCAAAAATTTCCCTCCCCACTGTTGTCCCATGCATGGCAGCCAGACCTCAGACCAGAACCACCTATCAATCTTTCCAAAAATCCTTCAAAAGCTTTGATGCGAGAATTATTTTAACTCACATTGCAAGTGTTGAAAAACCTTGAGGAATCCTCCCGAAGGAAGTGGGGCAGGCTAATCAAGACAGCAATTCGTCTGTTCTGGTCCTGAAATCACACACACACACACACACACACACCACACACACACACACACACACACACACACACAGTCACACACACACACACACCTTAGAAACAAAGGCCTGTAAAATATACCCACGTGACTCCAGATTAACCAATCAGTCAAGAAGAGAGAAAATATCCTTGCATCTTTATCAAACCACCACAAAAGATCATGAGGGTTCACAATGCCAGAGTTGCTATTCTGGTATAGCTCCAGAAACCTGGGCAGATGCTCATCCAATCCTCCTCAGAATGACCTCATGAGGTCAGCAGAGACAAGCTGGTTGAATTCTGCTATGACCTAGAATGCAACAGTTAATTTAGATACAGACTAATTGATACAGGTATTCTGAAAGGATTTTAAAAAGTAGAGTTTCAGAGGCTTCAGTTCCACATCATAAGAGAACTTGGGAATAACAAATGGGTCAGGCCAATTCTTTGATCTACTCAGTGGGCAGGTTGCTGCTGATGAGGATGGCGAAGATGAACACAGGCTGGCAGTGTCTTAGACATCCCACAGAGGAATGCAGTAAAAAAGAAAAAGAAAAAGAAAAATATCCACACCTGGAAATGTTGTGTCTTGCTTCAGATGTACATCTGTATGAAACCTTCTTCAGTGCTGGGCAATGCAGTGGCTTACCAGAGTTCTTCAAAGTGGTTACTGTTCTTGTTCATTCTTTGGGTAACAAGGTCTCTATCTTGTACAGAAAGCTTTCGTCATGGTATATTGAACATTTCAGGTGTTATGAAGTGTCTGAAATCACTGACATTGACATCCTTGAGCCAGAAGACCTTATTGATCACAATCCTCAACGTCTTATGCAGTTCAGGGAAAGGCAATTATCTCGCTTAAGAAGTTCCTTCTTCACTAAAAGGTAGATTGAGCAATGGTAGCAGAAGTGGTTTAAAAAAAAGGTATAAAAAAACTACTGAAGTGTTACAAATACTCTAACATTATCATGAGTGCAAATAAGTACATTTAATATTCTTGAGAGCTATTGAGAAATGTTAATTTATATATTACCATTTTAGGTTGCACCTATTTGACAGTGCTAATATAATCTGTTTAAAACAGGGCCAGCACACTACTAAAGATGTATCGTCAAGTATTATTAAGATGTGACCAGAAGCTCAGTATAAATTACATTTCAGTATGGAGACAACAGTACAGCAATTCTCTTCTTTTTATACTGGCATATTAATAGTATTTATTATTATTAGTATGTATTATTTTTAAACATTTAAATTCATAAAAACCATGGCCCATGCTATGTATTCTGGTGTGACCTTGCTGTAATGTACAAATTATTCTTTTACAGATCATGTTGCTACATGTCTTTGTGTCCCCTGATAACATTAGAAGAGTGGATATTTCCGAAAACCTGTCTTCAGTTGAACAATTAAAAGCAATTCTTCAAGAAAGGCTCCAACTTAAAGGTGACTTTTGATTCAGCTGAGGACCCTGAAAACAAACTTTGAAAGTTAACAGACATTAAAGAGCTTCCTCATTCCTCAATTCCTCAGAGCTGTGCTGAGGATCCTATGGAAATTGTCAGGACTACCAGATGAAGCAGCTTCTACATCCTCAATCTCCATGCTGGAATCTGCTAGATTATTATCATCTTCATCCACCAGTACAAACCAGGGTTTATCAGTGCAGCTTATGCAGTGTGAAAAAGCAGAGCAGTGGCCATCTCCATTCCCAGTTCCAGTGTTTTACACAAACAGCCAATCAACAGTGAAAGCTGTGCATAAACAGTGCTCACACACACGGCGGAGAGGAGAAAAAGTTTTGCCGAGTGGAAAAGCTCTGGAGAGCAGATATATGTTTTGAAGGGAAGAAAAGGCAGCAGACTCTCCCGAAATTGTAATAAACATCCCAGTCCTCTACAACTCACAACTACTAGTAACGTTACTGTGAACCCAATAACGTTATATAAACATAAGCGGCAGCTCGCAGTCCCTCCACACATGTCTGTTAATCACTTGAAACAAGGTTGCTGATAATATCGATATGGATATAGTCCGTGATAGTAGAAGTATGTGTGTGTGTGTGAGTGTGAGAAAGAGAGTAAAAACCTAATGAACTCAATTCTGTCCAGTTTTATTGCAGGGAAGCATGTTGAGGTGAAGGCTGATTAGCTTTTAGCGTAATGTTAGCCCACCAGTCTGCTTTCTCCTCCTCTGGCTCTAGACGCTCAGCAGACTGTAGCAATGGGGAGAATATCTGTTATGGTAGAGAATAGTGTGTGTTTGCGTGGAATCCACATGAGAAACTCACGACTACTAACGTTACTGTGAAGCCCAATATGTTAGCGGCAGCTGTCTGTTCCTATGATAAACACTGATTATTAAAGTGAAGATGCTGTGGGCTATTCAGTGTTTTTAATGGTTTAATCACTTGAAAACTATATGACATGCTGCTGAGCCTGGGAGCGCCCTGCACGTTTTGTTAGAATTTTAAAACAAAGATGTCTATTGTCTAAGATAAAAAAAAACCTTTAACATGTTGCAAATCTGAAAAGATGTTTAATAAACATATGCTTAAAGGCATTTAAACGAAGTTAAGTGTTTGAGTTTGTATTATTCAAAATTTTGATGCCAATATTTTCACTTTTACTGCAAATGAATATCGCCTCCAAATATTGGTTATCGGCCTCCTTGACTACCTATAATTGGTATCAGTATCGGCCCTGAAAAAACCATATCGGTCTATCTCTACTGTTTTTTCCCACAAGGCTTACCCAGAGAATCAGGAAATTGAATCAGTGGCTGCTGCACTAATTGAGAAGCACCCATGCCTTAGGGACCCAGGAGTGGAAACAGGCTATCATGGGTGGGTCATGAGTATTAAATATAAGCTTGGCAGGGTATAGTGAAGTCAGCATAAATCAGAAAAGAGCAGTAGATGGGAACCGGCATATAAAGAAAGCAAGAACATGCAAGGTGAATTTTCTTCCGGACAATACAGTAGGGCAGACTGATGAATCTCTAGAAAGAGAAAGAAATGCATTGCAGGAAGAAAATAAAAAAAGACCTCCTAACAAGGCCCTCATTGACTCCAAAATGGAAGTGATATTTTCTCTGCAGAGGAAGGAAATAGTGGAAGAGCCACTTGTTGCTAATGTCACGGAGAGGTGGCCTGGGTTGTTTTTGCAAGAACAGGTAGGTATTTTTTTAACGGGTTAACTAGATTTTCTGTAACATTTTCTCTTTTTTGTCAAAAACTGTCTGTAGACTAAGATTTGAGTCAATTGTACATAACATTTTCTGTCTGCCAGCACTGCACATTGAACAGATTTGTGCAGAGTTCTTCAGAATTACTTGAAAATGAAGTGAAAATGAAGACCTTCTGGTCATCATTGGCTGCACACTTGTCGCAGCTTATTAAAATGTACAGATTACGCAGCGAAAAACTTGGAAAGGACATCAGGATCCTTCTAGAAAACTTTGATGAAAAGGTAATCAATAAATCAGAGATAAAAATGTGGTGTAGCAGGGGTCCTGCATTAGATTTGATCTTGGACCAAAGACTATGTTGGACAGACCAGGGTAATGCATTTTCACAACTGTACTATTTAATTAAGTCTGACACAAGACATCAATTATAAAAAGGACTGAAAGAAAGGAGGTATATTGCACTGTACTGTTATTATGGTGATTGTAATATTAGCATAACATTATGGGGAAGTTTGGATATTTGATGACAAATGATGTAGTTGCTACTTTTAACTTTTTTTAAGAACTACCAAAATACATGAAATTGGTCTGTCACAAATGTGGTGTTCAGAAGTTATGTGCTTTAATATGATGTATTCACACTATACAGATTAGTTAGTCTCTGAAGTTCTACAGTTCATGTACCATGATGGTACATGTGATAGTATATAATTCTGTCCACTAGATGGAGTACATTTCCTATATATTGTGTATGTAATTCTCTGCCAGTGAATTCGTAGCTGTACAGATTCATGGTTACTGAATTACATTAAACTAATAATTTTAAGACTATAATCACAAATTTGTAAATCTATGACAGGATAAGAAATATGTATATTCTCTGTGGCCAAAGTATGGGGGCTTGGTGGAACTAATTATTATTATTATTAATTATTATTTCTGCTTTACCTATAACTGTCCCAAACATATCCATGATAAATGAGTCTTTTGAAGAATTTGAAAACCCATTCACAAATTTTAATACACAATGGAAACTAAATAAATACTTCAACCCAAAATCAGGAGTTGTTGAGCCAGTAGAAATAACACTGGGAGTGAGATATGACAACAGACGAAATCAGAAATCTGATATTTGTGATAAAGTACCTGTGAGATACTTTTATATTATGCTCCAATTTTAGAAACATTTAAGTTTGTGTGCAGAAGTCCAGACATTTTGTGCTTTCCCAAAGAAAGAGTGTAGAGATCAGAGCCTGACACTTACACTGACTTTTTTGATTGAAGTTATTTTAAAACCCACCTTTTGTTTACAGGAAAAAGATATGCATTACAAATTTAAGTATACTATGATGATTTTGAAACAGCCAATACACTTGGCTGCAAATGTGGAATTCACAAAATTGGCTGTCTTTATTTTGCTGTAAGAAACTTGCCCTCAAAATTTAATTCAGTTTTGATGAACATTTGGTATCACTTTTTCATGCACAAGTATGGTTTTGATGTTATACTAGAACCATTGATAAATTATATGAAAAAACTGGAAAGGGAAGGGCTAAGTCTTCCTTTTTCTGATGAACAGTTATATGGTACAATGTCACAGATCACTGGAGATAATCTAGGGATGCACACAATTCTTGATTTTAATGAGTCATTCAGTAGCCGTCATTTCTGTTGCCTTTGTTTGATTGAGAAGAATGATTTTAAAACAGTATACAGTGAGGATGATCCTAAGGTGATCCTTAGTGGAAAGGATATCTTTGAAATGCATTGGAAGTCTCTCCAGGAAAATCCACAATTGAAGTCACTATATGGTTTGAAAAAATTCCACACTTAATTAATTGAAATATTTCCATGTATGTAATAACTATGCATTTGATATAATGCTCAGTATGAGATCAAGGGTGTGGTTCAGTATGAGATCAAATTTCTTTTTGGATATCTCACACAACACTTTATACCAGAAAAGGATTTATGGTTTTGATTATGGATTTTTGGAGAGAAAAAAATCAGCCCGCAAAGACTATTTTGGAGAGTGCTGGCCATGGCATTGGTTTGAATTCTATTTAGACATTGTGTCTTGTGAAAAACATCCCACTGTTGTTTGGTGACACTATTCCTGCAGGAAACACAAACTGTTATTTGCAGTAACTGTTGTTACATCAAATAATGAACATAGTCTTTTCACTTTCTCTCACTCTCGGTATGACAACATACCAAGAATGCTTAAATCAAATTTTATGCTTAAATCAAATTTTAAGCATTTGATTGTTGGCCACCACAAACTATTTAAGCACTTGTATCCACATAGAAACTTGATACCTATAGATCTTTATAAGGGAAGCTGGCCCCTTATGCATGTGGTCTATGAGGTTTGAAGCACAAGCTGTTCAAGTATTATTTTAAACACAAGCTGCTCAAATATTATTTTAAAAATGTCAAAAACATAACAAAATCACTTTCTAAAAAGCATCGGATGGCCATTGCTTATCGCTGGGAAACCTTCACCCTCAAACAAAACGAGTATGGGCCAATAAATCAATAAATCTTTTTCCCTCAGAGATGAAAATGTGGTCAACAATCAAATGCTTGAAATGATCTTGTCAAAAGATGTTTTCTCAACTAGTTAGGTTAAAGTTGATGGTGTAGAGTACAAAGCTGGACTTATTATTTGCAGTGCAATGGAAGAAAACATGCCAGTCTTTTGTGAAATAAGTGATATACTTTTGTTGACGATTACATTTTTTATTCTTGACAAACAAGCTATTCACAGATTTTTATGACAATCACCATGCATTCCGAGTATTAAGAAGTGAGGAAAGGTGTGTAATAAAAATGTCAGATATTTTTTAAATCTACCTGGTTTAGCCCTACCTCAGTAAATCAGGCAGCTTGTCTCTATTTGCATCACAAAATTGGGGATTAAAATTTACCTACAGAGCAACCTCCCGCTCTCTGCAATATCTGTTTTAAGCAAATAATTCCTATTCGTTGTATTGGTATTAACCCTTTTTCATCATGTCTCGCCATGCACATTTAACTATATTTCATGTTTAGGAAAAATATAATCAATGAATTATTAATATTGTATTGACTAGCGGAAACTCTTGCTGATTTATTGTCACACCCTGGTTGTTTTAATCCTTATTTTCTGCATTGCATTTTAAACGGCCATTTATAATTTAGGCTAATTACCTGGCCAGAATTTCAAATATTTAATTACTTTTTTTCTGATTAGGTAACAATAGCCATGAAAGACAAGTAAAATGTTACTATAAATTGAAATAAAAGAATGAAGTTGTTCCCGATCACACCTTTATTTAGAAAAAAAAAAAAAAAAAAAAAAAAAAACAAGAGCACCCGTTGTAGGCTCGGGAATTCCATTTTACATCCAAAAGAGTTCAAGTAACGCAATTTTAAACAGTCAAGATTTTACTGTGCAAAAAATGCAAAACGAACTATGCAATTATCTTAAACGAATTATACTACATCTAACACGAACGAAACGAATTATACCTTTTTTAGCAACGAAGTTTGTCGATAGTGACTAGTAGCCTATGCTTACTTGTCACTATGACAAGTAAGCATTGGCAAAAATGAGGAAAATTAAGGAAAGACAGTGTGAGAAGGGGAGGATGGGCTGTGAATGGGCTCAAATGTGCAAAAATTGTTTAAAATGAATTAATAGTAATTTAAAAAGTATAAAAGAAAGTATATGAAAATGTATAGTTACCTGTATAAAGCCCCCTCCCAAGTACGTTGGACATCGGTGGTGGAATCGCAACGAACAACTGAAAAAGCTATTTCCTTTTAATTGAACAATTTGTGTTTCCAAAAAGCATCAATTCACTTTAACCAAAGTTTAGGGAACTTTCATTATCTGAAAAACTTATTTCCATTAGCCTATTTGGAAATCAGTTTAAACTGGTCATAGTCAGCATAGCGTTTCAATGAAGGAAATACAATTCGAAGATATCAGACTTTTTGAAAGGATTACTGAAAGGATCTAAACGTCAATTTCATTCTCCTCACAGATATTTTTCTAATTTTAATGTTCAGATTACTTAATTCTACCTGATAAAGTGTAACTCTTGCCTTTATAGTATAGTAGGTCTATGTATTCAAAATTCCAGTATTCTTTTTCAAGAATGTAAGGATGGAAACCGTAAGCTTTTTTCGGTTAACAGCGGCTACCCTTGGTGATCCGACTGAAAACGTAGGGTTATAATTAGCATATAGAATTTCTGTCAACCAAATGAGTGCATATCTGTAAGATCCTACGATAGACTCTGACAAAAGAATTGTCGGTTCTTAATAAAGGTAATAATACACCGCAGTAGGAGTCGCTTTTCGTCAGAATTTGATCCACAACCAATAACCATCCAGTTACCACACTGAAAACTCTCCCTCTCACTCCGCTTCAGTAGGGTATTAATCTAGTTTATCCAGGTCGATGCGCGCGAAACTATATACTGAAAGTCCAAATCCCCATTGCTTGTGTGTTTACAACGGTTAATGGGATCATGGACATAAATGTAGAACGGGATTATTTTTGTGTCAACCTGATCTCTCTCAGCGAAGATAATGGAAAGGGTGAAATCGTTCTGTCTAAACAAAATCAGCACTACGACTTCATTTTACAGCTCAGAGGAGAGATTGGAGAAATGGAGTTGACAGTAAAAGACGGTAAGTATTCAATAGTTTCTAACCAACTAGTCAATTGGAAACGTGAAAAAACGGACATTAACTGCACTGTAATGCACTTTTGTTCTTAATTTTTGACAATCTAAATGATCAAATAGGCTATGCATGCCCGTATAATACAGGTTAGGCTTAATGGGCTATATTTTCGATGGTGAGTAAACATATTTCTTACACACTCTGGTTAAAATACACAGCTTACCGAATGAAAATCTGCAAATTGGATGTTTTGTAAAGAGATTTAGGTGAAATATAGGCTACAACAATGACCCTCACAGTACTTTGTCTACTGAAGCCGTGAAAACTGCCAATGTCCTTAAACGTTGACCAGAACAACCCGCGAGTATGCCCTTCATTTTTAAATCGATATTAACGTAATGGGGACTTAGTCTTCGTCATTTTCCATATCTTTTAATTCTGTAAGCAGCTGTCCAGTGTGTGCCCACAAATAACAAACTTACGACTCCACTGAGATTTTCTGGCGAGCTAGTGTAATAAATATGTCCTCTTAGCAAAAGTATTGTCACGTAGCGTTGGCAGAGAAGTATTGTGATTGATTACACCGTGGTGAAGTTGGTTCGAATTGGATATTCGCCAGATGCTCCCAGTCAAAAGATTAAGATCGCCATGCCAAAACACCGGAATCTTTTGTGAAATATTCTTAATCTGATGTGAAATATTCTGCCGGTTTTGCTTTTGTTATCCACCTCTCACAGTTTTTGTTTTCCCTGTTAATCATAAATGAAAAATATTTTTTTAGGTCGTAAGTAGAAATGATGTTTATGCAGAAAAGGGACCACACAATCCCAGCAAAACAAACAGATTTTAGAATACATCCACGGTAGCATTATTTCACAACCAGTAGTTTGAAAATTTAATTATGAACGAAATGTTGCAGACATGTTGAGGGTGTTATATGCTCATGCGGTGGCTAGGGGAATATCAGTTTCAAAGTAAAAGGCCCGTCAAATTCGAACGTCAAATGGGTGTTGCTGCTTAGGCCGTAAATAGGGAACTAAAAACTTATAAAAAAACTTAAAAATCCTTCCACATGCATAGTAGAACGTCTATACTTGCTTCCACATTGTCCATTTAAGTTGTCACGACTTCCTTAGATTTTTCACAGGTTTGAAATAATAATGTCAAATATTGGATGTATCAGAGGTCCTGTGAAAGTGTTTCAGTGCATACAGATGAAACATGGCCCTTAAAAATTAAACAGATATATTTTTCTTCTTTATTGCAAGCTACAAAGCTTAACTGATTATAGAATGAACTTCGCCAGATATATTCCTATTATTTTGCTTTGGCCAATTGTTCAATTGTCATCCCCAAGCATCTTGCATGGAACCAGAATGTGAAGTTATTGCACAAATTCTCTAACATAATGGTTTGCTTGGGGATGACTCTTGCTCTTAAGCCCCAGACAACTTTTCTACATGACAAATAGCTGTCTTACTGATATGTCAAACCATTTCACTTCATTGTCAAACTGTTACATAGTTATTACAATGTGGTTACACTATATTGTTTTAATAGTAGTCTTACAACAGCCTTGACAGAAACATAGGTATAGCTAAATCTGAAAAGTAAAAATTGTTTTGTTCATGTCTTAACAGTTTACATCACATATCCCTATTGTGTGTGTGTGTGTGTGTGTGCGTGCATGTGTGCATGTTTTAAACAATTTTTAGTGCTGGTAAACCAAGAGTAATTATGCACATATGTGTCCCATCAGTACATACAGTTTGCATCCCATTGTTATTCAAACAATAAACAATAATATTGTTTTGCAAATTTAAACATGTCTGTATTGTCCATATTTCTAAATCAAGCTCAACCAACTCTCTTTATGGAGCCAAAAGGTTCAGCCCAACACACAAACACCTAATTGCTAGGCATGTCATTAAAGAGGAATCAAGCTGGCTGGCTGACTGGGAGCAGGTGTGACAGTGTTTATGGGTGTTAAACAATAAAATACATGAATAATATAATGCATTTGCATTTCTGAAATGTGTATGCATTTCTAACTTACTAAACCTTTTTATGTTTTCTTTAGTTTTTGTCTGCTATGTGTGTTGTCTGCAGTGCTATGCAGTTTCCTGAACAATGCCACAAAGCTCCCAAAATATTCCCGTATAATTGTTTTAGAACTCTGAAAAATTGATGCCTTGATGTGGAGAGCCGTGATGTGGGAGGGTCAATTGTATTTGAAAGCTTTCAACGCCTTTGAACTTCAGACTCCTTTGAACTTTCCCAGAGTTGCAAAAGATATGTCCAGACTTATTCACCATTCACCTCCACATCAATGGTGTGGAATTAATAACATACATTCCTATAGCACAAGTGAAATATGTGACACATTAAAATGAAATATACACACTCTCACTCAAATGTATATAAGTAAAAAGAGATTTACCTCTATATCACACTGAAAATAATTTGTAAAAGCAATTCATTAAACATCTATTTATGCTGTGCCACATTTTGGGAATTTATGAGAATTCAAATATATGTTAACACCTCACTGGAGCTAAAATACATTTTTT
This sequence comes from Albula glossodonta, assembly GCA_019788955.1. NCBI lineage: Eukaryota > Metazoa > Chordata > Actinopteri > Albuliformes > Albulidae > Albula > Albula glossodonta. Next base: position 1,212,218 of record JAFBMS010000112.1, on the reverse strand, counting down.
GGTATTTTAAAAATTTTTATCAAATAGATGTTGAACTGTACAAGTGCCTAAGAAGCACTTCCAGTAGGCTACAGGATAACAAATGCATGGCAGCATAAGCTATGTATTTGTAATTCATTTTCAATGGGGCATTTATTTTGAAGTTTTGCTTTAGACTTTAGTGGAAAAGTACTCCTTGTGAAAAATCGTAGTAATGTTTGTCTCCTAAATCAACATTTATTTTTTATTTTGATTGTCCAATGTAAAAACCCATGGACACACCTAGCCATTATAAGTATAAACTAAATGAATATCTTTACCCGCATGATACACCTGAAAACCAGCAATTATGAAGAAATTCACATCTTGTACTTTCTAAAATAACATTAATTAAATTATTTTTTATTTCATTTATTTCTTTGGGGCTGTGTTAGGTTTTACTTCAAAAATAGTAATCTCAGTCTTTTGTTAATAAAGTAAGCAGTATTTTTAAGTTTAATTTTATTTTTTAATTAAAGCCTAACTAGCAATAGCTATAATCTCTGTATGCAGAACATCAGCTATGTGAATCTGGTGTAAACTGTGTACAAATTCACATCAGATTTTTATATATCTTCATGCAACTGTTACAAAAATATTGCTTTAAGTTTGAATATTAGGCAAATATTGAATATCAAACCAACTTCACCACGGTAATGATTACCATGTTGGATTGATATGCCACAGGCTTACATTTGGCAATACTTTAAATTCCCAGTAATTGCATATTGGGTAACTCATTTCAACTCATTTCCAACTTTTATTATATTAAATGCAACTATACTCTGAGTTGTACTTGATCTGAGGGCATATGTGAAGTGTTCTGTAAGGATAATTTATGTTACAAAAGCATCCTTGAACACTTATGTTTTTTGTTCAATTATAGCTCATGTACAAAGTCCTCTGTAGTAAAGGATTCACTGAGTGAATCTTGGAGATTCTGTTTAGTTGCAGTAGTGGTTCTGTAATTTTGTATAGGTTGAGATACAATTATCAGAGGTGCTTATCTCAAGCAATTACTTAAAATGTTTATTTAAACCTATGACCTTACTATGCCTATACTGACCTGCACACTAACCAGTTCCACAGTTTTTCTATATGCAGTTCATGTATACTGCTAGGTGTTTACTTAAGAACTCCCTATGAATTCAATTTAATTATTTTCCGAGTAATCTTGGGGCAGCCTGTAGCCTAGTGGCTTAGGTACATGACTGGGACCCCTAAGTCTAGCCACAACACCTTTGCTGTTGGGCTCTTGACCCCACATTGCTCCCAGGGGGGGATTAGCCCTTGGTTAGCTTAATCAACTGTAAGTTGCTTTGGATAAAAGTGTCAGCTAAATGACTTAAAGCATGTTCAAGTAATGGAAACTTTAAGCATTATGAACCAAGTAGTGAGTGGAAGGAACACAAAGAAATTGGAAGAGAAAAATTGCAGAGGGCCATTTTATTAACTTCCTTTTTAGGGGGCACAGGAAAAACCCAAAACAAAACCTCCCACCAAACTCTCCCAGCAAACATAAGGAGGAGGTGGCAAAAACAACATTGCCAGGAACATTTTCTGTCTGTCAGGCCCCAACCCCAGGGCCAAAGACCAGGCAGCCCCTGGAGCAGGCTAATGGGAGAGACACAGTAACATGGCATGGAACAGGGGCCAGGGGACAGGGCAGCATGGCAACATCCTTTGCCCCAGTAGTGGTAGGCAGGGGTAATGAGGAATCTTCCAGAAGCCTCACAGCAGTACAGACAAGGCAGCAACCCCAGGGCGACCCCACAAGGTGGCTCAGGTGAGGTGACCATACCTTTAGGAGGCTCACAGGAGCAGGTAGTGAGGTTGCTGACCCCTCTGGGAGGGAGGTGGGTCCTAGATAATTCTGGGCAATGCGGTAGCTTCAGCCTGGGCTTATAAATTGGCCAGGGAATAGGGAGCTGGAATTTTTGGAAGTTGGGTGGTAGTCAGTGGGAGCATGTGGCTTGGCTTGAGGGCCCGCCTCTCCTCCTCAGTAATGGTGAAGAGGTGGTGTACTGCCACATTGTTGTGAGCTGGGCAGTTGCACCAGTGATGGTCGTATAGAGCTCATAGCTCGCAAATCACATCTCATGGAGGAAACATCAGCCAATGGTGGTCATTCCCGCACCACCCACACCTCAGGAAGGCCTGTCCCCTCATTGACCAGGTGGTGGGCTTTCTCGACTGAATTAACACGATGAGCCCGTCATTCACATAAAAATTGTTTTGAATGAAGCTAGCTGCCAATGGGTATATTTTCATGTTTACTGGCAAGGTATTTTGTGCCATAATTGGTACATCCTGGTGATGATGCTGCTCTGAAAATATGCACTTGCATGCAGTATTCTTCGGGCTCCTTTCCTGTGTTCCCATTTTCCCACCACGGGTGCCTAAGGAAATCCCAATCTTCTAGGCTGATATAGAAGCGGTGGGACATTTTCTCTACGTTGCAAATAATTGCGATTTGATGCTTGCAAAATCTGCACAGCATTCCAATCAGGGCATTAGTTAGATCAGATCCTGTGAGTAGGTGATCGTTTAGAAAGGTGCCTTCAAATTTGGCAGAGAAGTCAAATACCACTCTGATTTTTTTCTGGCTTCCTAGGATGGTGCACCCCATAGTGTGGAATGCCTAAATCAGTCTTGACTGCATATGGATCGTAATTTTCCCCTGATGTCACCTCCCTTGGTTTCAGGGCCCTTGCGCAGTCATAGCCAATTAGGAGTGCTACAGGAAAGTTCAATAGATCTAGCATCTCATCTGCTATGCTAAGAAGGTGGGTCCACTCTTTTGCTGTTTCACAAGTGGGAATACTATTTTGCTCCAGTTGGATGTATTCTTGCGTGCATGTGGGTGATAGTATGATGTACTCTTGTAAAAGGTAACCTCTCACTCTTAGTCCGACCACTCTATGACAATTCACCATTGAACCACTGTCAGACATTGTTGTCAATTTCAATTTGATAGGTTCTGTGTCATCTTGGTCAATAAATGTATTACTGCTCTGTGTGTCCAGCTATACATACACCAAGGGCTACTTTTTGCTGCACAAGAGAGCCACACGGGAACAATCATTGAAGTGCGATCACTGTTATCCACACTCCACATTAGACAGTGGAGAGAAGTGGCTCTGCCTGCAAATATTACAAGTGGCCCTTTTTCTGCAATTCTTGGAGGCCTACTCTTAGGCAAACAGAACATATTGTGATCAATGACACATTTTTTCTTTTCCTCCGGAGGCATTGCTGCAAATTTTTCACATTTATATACAAAGTGATTTTGTTGACAGTAGGTACAGTCTAGTTCCCTTTTGTTTTGAGTGGCAGAAGGGCTGGTTTTTGAATCTTTGTCACTTTCAGATGCACTTGAGTCCTTTGAAGTGGTTTTTGCGTTTTGAGACACCTTCGTTGACATCACCAGCTCTAAAAACCATTTGCAGTTTTCATCATACAGTTTCAGTCCAGCTATTTTCGCATTAAGCACTGCAAGAAAACTTTGGGAGTGTTTGTTCTTTATCACCACAACCCTCTCTGGACTGTGGTCAGTCTGATCCACCATCAGGAGCCACTCTTCTGCCCCACATGGAACGGCATTTGTACAGTGTAACTGGATTTGAGATGCTTGTGCTCCCTCATGTGTGTTTTAATGTGTGGAGAGATGAAACCGGACTTCATGGCCAAAAAGGCCATAAATTTCCTGAAACCTGAATATAAGTTCCCTTCATCCAGTGCTTTGGTGACGTACCGGATCCAACGGGTTGTTGCCCAGTCAGAAAGCTTCTGTAATAATTTTTGGTTTTCTTCACAGTCATATAAAACCTTTAGACCTTGAGCAGGGAGAATTGTATTCTTGCAAGAGATGAGAAAATCACTAAACTCTCTTAATTTAAGAGATTCTCTTGGTCCAATCTTTGGCCAGCTTCTCAGTTTTCCCCAGAATGCTCTTTGGACTACAAAGGGGCCATAGCGTTTATTCAGGACGTCCCAAGCCCGTGTGTATGCTTCCTCATCACTTCTATAAAATGTTCCTTCTAACACACAAAGTGCTTCTCCGCTTATATATTTTTCAAATAGAACTGCCTATGTGCTGGTTTTGTTCAGCTTGTTTCAATTAAAGCCTTGAAACAGGTGCTCCATTCAGTGAAATTAAGTGGGTCTCCTGTAAACATGACCAGCTCTGGTGCTGGAAATCTAGTCATTACCAGGGATTCTTTTGATGCTTGAACCAGATTTTGTTCACTGTTGGCTCTAGTTTACTGTTAGGGCAAGGAGAGACTGAAGCAGTTTGGGGAACTTGGGTGCATGGATTGCTGTGATGCTGCATTTGAGGCTGACTTGGAGGCAAAGTGATTATTACTCCAGTAGCTCCTCCTTCCTCTGGGCAGAGATTTCTTTTTCCATGTTTATTTCAGCACGTGTGCTGCTGCCTCCACATTTTTTACTGATACATGACCTCCTTGCTGACTACCTTATCCTGCTCTTGACATAGTTAATCCGTAATGATCTGGTGTCTTCTCTTTGGAGTAACTGGAGGAGCATCAAAGCCACTTAACCACTGCATCAAACTCCTTGGTACCAGCTTCTGTATAACGCCTTTTCAGAAGTGCAGTTATTTCAGTAGTAACTGAGGTGCAAACCTAAAGTTTGTCTAGCTAGCTTAGCTCCAAGCTCATGGGGAGATCCCTTCAATGCAGTGCCAAAAATGTCTCTTTTTTTAATCATTTTAATCTTAATGAAGCATATCTGGAGATATTTCATCAAATGTTGAACACAAAAATGGTATGTTTGCATGACAGCAAAAAAACTTTCAATAACTGTTTATTGTAAAATGTAAATGTGAATTGGCTTTTCATATTGTAGTAGGCCATGTAGTTTGTGAAATAGCTTCACATTTTGATTGTGGTCTTGGATTCAACTGCTGGCTGATTCAGCTGAATTTCTTTCTTTCAAGGTTCAGTAAAAATGAACATACAGTAACTCAGTTAGCCCACTAGTGCATGGTATAGCATACTGTAGCTCAACATGCTAGTAGGAAGGGATTACACTCACATCACTAGCTGTATTGGTTGTGAATTAAAGTGTACTTGTAACCCTAGTCAACTACAGGCTTCTTGTTAATTTTATAATGAGTTCTGACTTTTTGATGAAATTGAGGAGAACATTGCAAATGTACAGTATAATCTCTAAGTACTGTACTGCATTGGGTAGCTGCTATGTGGAAGAAATTGTTATGCAAGGTCATTATCTCCTGATAACAGTCAATGCAAAAATCTCACCAAACCAATCCTCTCCACCCCACAGCTTGTATGACTATTCCTCATTTTTTTTCTCAGAACTTAAAAGGTATTGTTGCAACCTTGCTTCTGGTAGGAACCAAATGTCCTCAAATTCTGAAATACCGAGTGGTTTATTAAAGAACACAGGCCTGTGTGGCCGCAGCCTACACCAAACAATAGTGTCACAGAACAATGCAGTCATGTAAAACTAACAACGTGCTCGTAATAATGACTGAACTGTACTCTCACTTGTCTCTCCTAAAAACTGCGTGCCGACCTGTCACACCCCAGGACCACCCCTCTAGGTCTGCTCCCACCCCAGCCTCTAGCCACCAACCAGGAGGATACCCTTACATAGATCTATCGGGCATTCCTAGTGCTTGGCAGATGTGACTGAGTGACAGGCTAGATCACTGAAGTAATTAATCCCTACAAATGATTTAAATGATGTTTACATGACAAATGCTGCAAAACAAATATTAGCACTCATAATTATACAGCATGCTTAATTCATCTCTCTACGTTGAGAAATATATTGAATATGATATGTTTTTATTCAGAGACCACTTGTCTGGCATGCAAGAGTGTGTTTGTATTTCTCAAGATCAATACATGTAACTTATCTAAGGTGTTACTGAGTGAACATTAACTGATGTAGGCTAGTTGCCAGCAGGAGTGCACTGGAGGGTAAGTGCTGTTTACCCACATTTAGAAATGCTGTAAATGCACTTGACTTGTGCGATATCCACAGCCTATTTTCATACCATTATACCATCCAGACATTAATCCAGGGCCTATGGTATTCTGATGGTATTTTAAAATCAAGGCTATTCTAGGCACCGGGGTAGGGGGAACCGTTCTTAGCTGCATAAATATAAGAAACCACTAATGTTAGATTTTTCCTAGGTAGAAATACCCCTGGCCAAAGGATTTTAACTTTTCTTACCTGTCAACATGCCACTGATGTATGCTGGAATGATAGGTGGTCTCACAACCAGTGGTAAACTGTGGTCACGCCATCTTCACTTCGGAAAAGCTTGGTCTCGCCAGCTGCACTTAAATTTTTTGTGCACATTTACATTGAGCTTTATGGTAAACCAATTGTCATGAAATGTTTTATACACATTTACTACATTGAGCTTTATGGTAACCATTCAGTAGAATGAATTTTCAGACAACATGAATGTGCTAAACAGTTTATTGTGATGTGGCAAGTACAGACATTTTATCTTGGACTTGGTGTCCAATAGGGCAGTGTCATGCCTCACAGTTTTTTCTTGAGTGAGGTGAACACCCCATTGGACCACTATAAAAGAAAGAGAAAAAAGGAAGAAAGGAAGTAGACATGAAGGTGGAGATGGGGAGGAGGAGAGCTGCCGGAAGCAAGCTGTGTGATGGGAGATAAGGTACATGGCAATTTAATAGCTGTGGAAAACACTGGAGGGGACAGACACTAGAGTTTGTTTGAATATGACAAAAATGATGATTATTTTCGTGATTGAGATCACGATTACTTAACTCGAGTACTCATTAGCTGTGGCAACATCATGTGATAGATATTATACTCATGCAGTTTAACATATTAATTACAAGAAACATTTCATTACATTTCAAGTAGCCAGCCACCACCACACAGGTCACAAGTGATACACATTCTAACATTCTAGTTTAATAGAAAACAGATTGAATGTTTCACATTTATCTGATGTACCGCAAAAGCGCACCACTGTAAAGGAAAGGGGTGCACTGGATTTAATACGCAAGACAAAACGAGAGCATCATTGCAAAATGGAATGCAGCACGGTAATAGTTTTATCTCGATTATCTTGTTTTCATTATTGCTGGAAGCCAAAATCGTAATTGAAAAAGAAATACGATCAATTGCACAGCCCTAACAGACGCAGTGGGGAGACAGAGAGAAGAATTGGGAACCACCAGTGGGGGCAGGGCAGTTAGTTACGCGGTCGCTTGGTGGAACCTGTCAACTCCTGCACTGTCGGTCACAGGGGGAGAGGGAGCAGACACAATGGGGGAGAGAGAGAGAAGGAGCAGGGACCGGAGGAGTGTGAGGGGTGGGGCAGCTAGCAATGCTGCTGCTAGGTGGAATCTGCTGGCTCTCAAGATGCCTACTTTTGGGAGATAAGAAAAAGAAGGGAGAAGAAAAAGAAAGAAATGGACACCCAGAAATGGTGTCCATTCCGTGGTGAGGTCATGGTTGAATATCAATCAATAAAACCAATCAATAAATAAAGTCAGGATGTGCAATAAATATACAGATATGGTACAGAGTAAATTATCTTCATACAGCACGTGGAAGAAACCTACACAGAACACTTTAAATATTTGAATCTGCCATCTATGGGAGAGCTTAAATTTGGGGGAGAGAATTAAACTTGGTCCTAAAAGACAAATTTAAACAAAAGGTTAGTATATAAAAACAAAAAAAAACATAAATTCATTGATTATTGAACAATGGTCTAAAAACAGTGATCGTCAACAGAAATAATAAACATGTTTCTGGCACACAGGACATCTCACCCTGAAATATTTCCACAGGGAATGTAAGTGACAAAAAAAGCAAGCATTAATGGGACAGGAGTAGAATAGGTGGGACATGAGTGTGTGAAGGTGGGGCAGGTGAAGGAACAGTAACTGTGTGCCTTACGTTGTGTCTTGTTACAACGGCTGTATAGTTGAACCCAGGCCGAAGACCCAAAGAGCAAGCCTGAAGTGACAGTGGCAAGGAAGAACTCTCAATTTAAGGAAGAAACCTTGGGCAGAACCTGGTTCATGTGGAGCCAACTGCATCTGGCAGGTACTGGGCAGACTTAATATGGTGCTTACCTATGTATAGGCAGGAGGTGAAATGTGGATATGGGCCTTGGGAAAGTTTGGCAGCTGTTAAAGGTGCAAGAAGCACAAACTTGTATATGATACAGGTATATTGGTTGTACTGATGAAGAGAGGGCATGTAAATAAATGGATGAAAATTAAAAAGGCATTCTCAAGTCAGTACTCCTATGTTATGCCGGTGGCAGAATGTGTTGACAAAAATGATGCTTGACACAGTAGCGTATTAAAGTAGAATGTGCATGTCATCAAATCTGTTGTAGAAAACGTTGGAAACGGACAGAATCTGGGCAATGGTCAACAATATCATTATACATTATCACTTGAGGGGACGATGGGGGAAACTTGAAACTCAGCTGCAAGCTGAACAGGAAAATTTACATGAAAATCGTTACCGGCGATGGAATAGCCAATGATTTAGCTTTGGAGGCACACTTGACAAAATTCGTGACGAACATAAACAGTGATTAATCAGCAGAAAAGTGACATGTAATTGTTGACTGAAACTGGACGAAAAAAGGTGTCTGAGACATATCAGAGTAGTGTCTTTCAAACCTGTGGTGGCTTTGGTAGCGATTCAGCTACATACTGCATGAGCAGCACTAGGGAATGGGCATCAATAAAATCCAGCGAAACAATCATTACTGAATGGAACTGCAGAACTTTTACAGGTAGCATGAAAGGGTAGTTAGCTAGGATAACTTGCAAAAGCAGTACGAAGAAATTATAAATACATGGCACAATCGCAAGGTATCCAAACAGCTCCAATACAGACTCTTACGGGTCTCATAGACGGGGGCAGAAACGTAATAATGCATGGCAGGAAATGTAGCAAACAAGTTAAAACTTGTATGAAAATCATGACTGAATAGAGTAGCAGTAGTTCATCAAGTACCATAGCAGGTCAGCTAAGCTTGACTGACAGTGAGCTTTTGTCAGTTTGTAAGGGAAGGTGAACAGCCCAGAAAATTGTGTGGATAGGGAGGTGCAGGATTTTCTTGGAAGGGGCGTGTGTGTGTGCGATGGAAAAAAGAAAAAGAGAGCAGAAGGAAGGCAACGGAGATGCAGGGCAGCAGAGATTCAGTAGACAACCCGCCGACTCCAGACGTCTGCAATGGAGAGCGCAGGATGGTGTGGGACCGGGACTGTTGGGGCCAGACGACACAGATGGCAGGGCAATCTGGCAGGCTCTCAGGGTCTGCCGCAAGTTGGGGCTGGGCTGGGCTTGGTGTCACAATGGTGGTGGAGGTGCAGGCAGTTGAAGTGTTGACAAAAACAGACACAGGTGAGGGAAATTCCAAAAACAAACGCAGGTCAGCTGGGGGAAATGCGGTCGCTGCAGGGAAGTCATCGGAAGCTATCTGAGGTGGAACGAGTAGCGCTAATGGCAGCCGACACTGCAGCTAGTTGCCAGAATCAGGGTGTGTGATGGGAGATAAGGTACATGGCAATTTAATACCTGTGGAGAAAACAGGATTGGACGGACAGAGGTATTTGAATGAGGGGTTGTCTGAAAATACTTTTCCCGAACCTTTGTTTTAACAAACTCCCAATAATGTGTCTACCCATCAAAAAGTGTTTAAGCTTCTATATTCTGCAAAGGTGCACATGTAGTCCATCATATCCATAAAATATTTGCCACTTTTTAAAAGGCAATAAAATTAAATGAAATTAATGAGATTTCAAAATCCTCTGCAATGCCTTAAATGTGCCACTATTTAAGGGGCCATGAAATAAAGAAATCAAATTGTTATGGGAAACCTAAACTAGATCACAATGATCTAGTTTAGCTTTCCCATAACAATTTGAGGGGCCCAGGAATTGACAATGTGAGTTTTGTGGATTTTTACTGTAGCAATTTGGAATTATGGGATGCCAAATTCCTCCTCAATGCCCATTAAGTTGTACACATGCCAGTTTTTAAAAGACCAAGAATTAAAGAAATCAAACTTTTTTTTGCACAAGATCCTTAAAGAACAAGTGTCCAGTTATTCACACTGTGTGTTGTGAGTTTTTACTTTAACAAATTGGAATTATAGGATTATTGGCATTTTTACAAATGATTTGGCATCAAGGAAGAATTTGGCATCCCATAATTCCCATCTTAAATAACCTAGAACTGCAGCACATTGCCTTAAGATGATAATGTTCACCAATCTGACAGCAAAAATGAACTATTCTTAGGATGGTATCGAAACCAATACATACAAAATTTTAAAATACCATTATATACCAAAACACTGCAACAGCCACCTCTCAAGCCTAGACAGCATTTTCATTTTCCATTTCACAAGCATTTAGTAACAGATATTTAATTAGGAACAACAACAACAATAATAATAATAATAATAATAATAATAATAATATATCTGCCCAACAGCAGTGGCCTCTGGGGCAGTGAGTGACAGCTTCTTGTTGTTCCTATACATGGGACAATGTTGTTACCTAATCTGCAGGGACAGTGCAATACATGAAAGGAAGGCAAATATCCCATTATCCACAGTCGTATTTCTAATATGATATTTTGGATCAGTGTATGTTGGACTGTATGTTGACTCTGGGGGCTGGTCATCGCGATATCATCTGCTTCACTGGCAGCTCAGTCTGCATTTGCTTGTGACTTTGTAACAGCAGAATTTATGGTGGAAAACTCAGTAAGGGAGACTGGGGCTGATTGTAACACAGGGAAGTTGTAATATGTTCAATTTTTCCGAACAGGAATATGCCAGAATCATCTAATCATTAGTATACAGGCCCACTTCCTACATGAGTGCACATGTAGAGCGACATGCCTCTGTGAGCAACAGTTTTATAAGAAAACTGATTTTGAGGTAAGAAAGTAATTTTTTAACCACATCTTTTTTGACTTGTGATGCTTGTGGTTTAGCTGGAATTGTAAAAGTTATATTTGATAAAACACCAGTCTTTCAGCTTACATTGAACATGAATTTCAAGTCATCATTTCTTCTTCTTTCTCTTTGATAGACAGTGAAGTAACATAATGGCATTTCATTGGCAGAGATTGTATTTGCTAGCAAGTTTTTCCATTTGTCCAACTCTCAAATAAGATATTCAATCTGTACCTCTCCTTTCCTTATTTGGAATTATTCTTCATCTGCACTGTTTTTTGATAATGGCAAGATGCATAAACTAAGTGCGTTCAGTGAGATTGTGAGATTTGTAATACTATTTGCATGTTAGCCATTAGAGGCATGAATTTCCCTCTTCTATCTTTAGGCTCTGATTATGAGTGACCACTGTGTTTCACCAAATCCGCCAAACAAATTTTGTGAAGGTTTTACAGATTTTTAATATTTAAGGACTAATTTTAAACTGAAGTCTGTGTCATTATAACCAGCAAGGCAAGTGAAGCTAGCAACTGAAGCTGAATACATTACATTACATTACATTACAGGCATTTGGCAGACGCTCTTATCCAGAGTGACTTACAACACAAAGTGCATTTCTTTGGGAACAGGATTATCAAAGTGCTAGGGAAAGTGTATATGAATAGTTCACTACCCATTTCAGTTCACTTCATAAAGACTGAGGCAAATACATAAACATTGGTAAAAAAAAAAAAACTGTTATTTTTAGCTTAGTAATGAGGTAAGTAAGCTGAGCTGTTTTCACTTTCCACCACTTGTCTAATTTTTTCCTCAAAAGATTTCATCATTGCTGGACTCAGATGTCAGAAATGGGGAACTTGCAACTTCTGCAGGAAAGAATGTGCATCAGGGTTTCAGGTTTAAAAAACAAGGAATGATCTGTAATCATCATCTTTAAATTGGTAATCTAGGTCTTACAATCCTAAGGCAATCCCTGTAAAAAGGAGTCTAGCCTCTACTGAAGCTATAGAGAAACGATAAAAACTGAAACAGTGAGGTTCATCGTGAGTGTGGGTATGTTGTTGGGCCTGGTCCTCACACAGATGCTGTGCACATTTCAATAGGCCTTTGCTGTATGTGGCTGTCTAAGGGGTGCTGACAGGGCTGGGGGAATTTATGGTCCCGTTGTGCAAGCCCAGGGAGCCCATGTGCAGTCAGGACACACAGGGGCTCTGTTATGTGAGCTGCGCTTTGTCTGCTGAGATTGTTTTTCCTGGTACGGTACACTGAACCTGGCTGCCTGCAGTTTCTGCGTTTTTGGCCGACAGAATCAGATAGCACTACAACACATTAGCTGCCGCATGCCAGTACTCCAACTGATGAAGATTCTATCCGAGCATGTATTAGTAGTTTTTCATTTGAAATGCCCTAATCTATACTATTTTTTGCCAGGACAATTTGCAGCTCTAGCCCAGTTTTTTTTTATTTTAAAAGATGGTATATTATAAGGTGTAAACTCCAGGGAAAAAATGGGCCAAGCCCAAAATGGCAAAAATTAAGCTTGTAATGGTCTAAACAAAAAAATCATAGGTCAGAAAATTTAACAAATAAGTAAAGTAATGGGACAGCCTTTCCATTTGATTTCCACTGAAGCCTTGTGTCCACCACTTGTGGACAGCTTTTTACAGGAAGCTGTTATACTCAGTGTTGATGGCTTCAAACAGTTGATGAGTAGTTGAAAAAAGTGTCCTGGCTAGTTTATGTTTAATGTGAGACCAAATATTCTCTGTATGGTTCAAATCTGGACCAGGCATGTACTTGATATACTTATTCTCAAACCACTTCTTGGTGGTGTTTTCAGTGTGGTTCCTCTTTCAAAAACAACTTTTTAATTGTGGGGTTTCTGCAATATTATCCTGTACTCCAAAGCATTAATTGACTTTTCACAGTCAAGCAGCTGAAAAGTACCAGCTTACCAGTACCAGCAGCTGAAAAGGCTGACACACCATGACACTTCTTCGTCCATGCTTAACTGTGGTAGAGATGTGCCCACAGACAACCTTGAGCCTGTTGTTAAAAGCCCCTCTGTGTCCAATGGCACTTCTTGGTTTTCTTGGTCAGTCACTGAGCTCGTACAAAGATGTCGTATTCAGAAACTTTATGCACAAGAAAGCTTCATCACATCACAAGAAAATGTCAGAGAATATAGAAAAAAGTAGCTGGAGAGGGAAGCAAGAAACTAGAATTTTCCTGTTGAAATATTCATACTTGTTCTGAAATTTGGATCATTCATGGATCACTGTGCACACCATTATCATTATCATTCACCACACAATGTTGCACATCAGCTGGAAAATGTCAGGGTCTCAATTCTCATCTTCTATCCCAGTGGCAGTCACTATTGTTTTTTACAGGGGAACCACATTTTGCAGAACTCAGTCATCAAGAGTGTTGCAAAAACATGACATGACACACTATCATAATATTTTTCAAATGAAACACTCAAAACACCACTAAATGGTCAAATTGTCTCATTTTGAAGAGCAGACTTGCTTATTTTTAGTTTGAGAAACGAAAGTTGCTCGAATCTGTTCATGAAATAGGCTGCTTGTACTTTGACACGAAAATCCTAGTAAGGTACACCAGATATGCAATGTTACTGTTTTGTGTCAATTAACCCCTGCTTAAGGGTTTCTAAACATCATCAAGAATTGTAACATTGCTGTTTGTTAATCCAGCTGTCCACCCTCAGCAACCAATAATCCCAATGAATTTGAACAGTTTTTCCAGGCATGCTGAGGTTTAGCAAGCAAAGACAGTGAACAATAACTGTTATCCAAAAAGCTGTCATTGCTAGTGTAATTCATGTAATGGTAACATAGATAGGCTATTGTAGCTCATGTAAATTAATCAGGCACAACAGAATATTGTCTTTTTCGTATCTGTGAAATCCTTACAATGTTAACATTAACCACTTCACAGTCTTTATGAACTATAAATAGGCCCTAACTGTAGCAGATTAGCAAGCAGTGCTGGGTAGTATAAGCTAAAATACCTTTCTGTAATACATAGTTGGCTAATTTACCTCAAAACCAGGTAACAGTATGCAAACCCATTGTACTGAACTTGGTGAAAACCAGTCTACAGACAATATAAAACAAAAGTACTTCCATAAAAAAAACCATACAGTTGAAATGGGGTATTATATAAGTATTTATTGGAATTGTTGTTTTTCTGTCTGTGCACTGTCTGCTAATGATCCTGAACAAAGTACCTGATTGGCATGCCCCCACAGGTAATGGAGCTTGTGTGTCCAAATTTATGGTCAGCAGGGAGACTGAGTGTTGCCAGGTGGGCTCCCAGTCATTTGTCATCACCTCAGGCTGTGTCAGTATTCTTCTGCATTTCAGGACACACACTGGTGAGTGCTGAGTCCCAGTCATGCCATGATCATTCTCACTGAATGCACTGTGACACACAAATTACATGTCTCTTCTGTATGCCGTGTTTCATCTGAACTGAACTTGGAAGGCTGCACTACCAGCAAAATATAAACATGTACATTTACATTTTAATGGCATAATATGCCATGGTAACAAGTATTATGAGAATATTTTGTGACAAACACAGTATACAGTGTACCACATTGATGGCTAAAACTTCAAGATGATTTTGTATATAAATAATTCTTATAAAATGATGCAGACTTCAGCATTTCCAAAACATATGCAGAACATATGCGTATGACTATGCTGAATGGAGGGTGGCAGGACTGCATGGATCTCAGCCTCTTCCATGTACTGGCATGCCCTTATAGTCAGCTCAGTCATATAGCCTTAGATCAAAGAAGGCCTCATGAAAGAAATAAGAGGCTTCTGACCCAGAGATGACATCATTTGACCTGACACTATGCAATAAGTTGGCTACTGTCCCTCTGGTAATCTCAGAGTCAATCAAACAGTATATAAGGTATATGGGAATATAAGGTATATGTTTCAATGGGAAAGCTGATACAAAAGTTGTTCCTTGATATCCCAGAATTCCAAGCCTTTTTGAAATTGCTGAAGAGGAGGAACGAGTCCAAGAAAGAGACTTCTGTTTTTGACCAGCGGACAGATGACTCCTCTGCACTTCAGTATTTTCAGGTAAATGGATCATAGTCTTACACCGGTACCTATGGGAAGTACCCTTGATCATTTCTGAGTGGGAACAACTGAATGTTTGCATAGGGTTTGTGGAAACTGTGAGCAGGCCATACCTACTGGCAGTGGTGTTATCCTGTGTAGTACACTTTTTAATGGGTCCCTGTGTTTTCAGTTTTATGGCTGTCTGTCACAGCAGCAGAATATGCTCCAGGATTATCTGAGAACAGCAACATACCAAAAGGCCATCCTGGTCAATGAGGCTGACTTCAAAGACAAGGTGAGGTGGAAGTGAATTCTGCTCAAAGGTTCAAGATTTTTTTTCCAAATTTTCTGAAGCTGCTTCTATTTATTTTCAATAAATCCAGTTGGTTTTCCGATTTTAATCTGTAGACTTATGTCTTCAATAACCATTTTTTGATAAGTTAATAAATTTACGGTTTAGGGCAATTGTGCATGTGGGTAAGATGCATCCCTGCATCTATGGAGGGGAGGAAACAGTTTTCAATTCCCTCAACCAGTGATGAAAAGAGCCCATCCAGTTTTGTTAAAATTTGTTGCCGATTAATGTAGAATTAATCATATGACATCTGATTATTTGTTCATATGGATGTGTATGAAAATAACACTGTAAGAGATATAGTCTACTGATAATATAAAACAAACAGAAACACAAATAATGGTCAATGGCAGGGTTGCAAAAACTTATAAGATCAGTGATGGCAAAATATCTCCTGAAATGAAGAATGGCATCTTTATGTCATAAATGTGGTGTCACAAAGAAATTTGTTCATTACTTTTGAATATAATATAGGTATATGTGTATGATGTAAGGGTCTTTCTTTCTCAGACAGTTTTAGATGTTGGTTGTGGATTAGGGCTCCTGTCCTTCTTCGCCATTCAGGCAGGAGCAAAGAAGGTGTACGCAGTAGAGGCCAGCTCTGTGGCCACATATGCTCAGGTACTGTTTTTCTCCTGTTAATTTTGTTTTTACAAGTATTCATGTTCAGCATTACAGTCTACTGATTACTCATCTGTGGTTCTCCATTGTGTTCTAGGAGTTCCCTCAAATACTGGGTTTTTCAAGATACAAATGAACTCTTTGGAGACCCAGTAAGGGCAAGTTTCCAGACATTTTCAGTCATAGTTTCCATGGCTTCCAAAGATATTGAAACAGCAAAACAACAGGAAGAATATGTAGCATATGGAGCATCTTCCTCAGTGTCAGCAGTTTTAAACCCAAAACTGCTTGCTTCTCTGTGGAATATTACTGTAGTGTCATTACAGTTCGCATTTGCTGGGAATGGTTATACTCAATACAAGAAGCATTAACGTAATAAATAACACAGATGTTGATAATTTTTTTATGCAGTTAACATGCTGTGTCAAAACACTATTCATTACATGTATGCTGAATGTAACTGAAAGACTTACCTGGGAAATAATAGTTTTTCCCTTCTTGTTCACTGAAAATGATTTTGTTCCCTGTTTCCCAGTTCAAAGAACTTTCCAGATTGGAATGTTATATTCAGCAGTTACATTTTATGTAACTTTATGTAACTTGTTTTTGCACAACTGCATTCTTATTTTGTATCTGGTAAAAGAGAATGTCATGTGATTTGACCAAAAAGTGCAGTCATTTGTTGGCCTTTGCACCACACTTTTTGCATTATATTTAAATGATGAATAATTTGTCACATTGTAAATAACTGCACCACCTCCCCAGATTTCATTTTAAACCAGGGGGTATTATAGTCAAGCAAAAGCACCTGATATAATTTTCATCATCTTGGAAAAAAAATTTGAGTCACAGCCCCCAAAAGATTAGACTCTGTCCATGTGTTAAATTCCCAACCTACAAATTCCCAAAGTTTAATGACTTGAGAACAGTTGTGGCTAGTAATTTGGGGTAACAGAATAATTTTTTACAGATGGACTGATCCTCACTTAAAAGTCAGTCTTAGTTTACTTGGTTCCATTTTGTCTGTGTTTGCCCAAAGCTTAATATTTATCCACTTTGAAATTGCAACCAGATGTGTCCCATGTAACTTCTCCTGGATTTCATCTTCTCCGCCAAGCACAAACCCTGACTAAACTCTGTCTCATAAATCTTATTTCTGGGGAAACTGTCCAGTATCTTGGTCATAGTCCCACAGCTCTTGTACAGTGCCAGCTAGCAGAGCTGCAGCATGACTGGCCTCCTCTTGCATGGCTTGCAGTGGATGGCACAGAAAGTACCACTACAGAAAGAATAGGAATAAGCAGGAAAGGGCTCTCTGTATCTCACAGGAACAGATCAACTGTGTGGAGAACAGAAACCACCAAATGTGACCTAGCCCCCACTGAAATAACTAATATCCTCAGAAATGCAACTTCTGGCAACCCCTCACTCCCTCCTGCCTCTGTGGAAACCACTGTGTCAGTGATGCGGCACAAGAAACCCAGGGCAGGCTTCCTGCTCCATCAACTAGAACTCACTCATGGATGTTTACAAAGCTGGATAGTACATCAAATAGCTTAACGGGAGATTTCACATTGCAGGTCTACCTGAACATGATTAGTCTTTAGTTACTTGCCATTTTTAGACAGGGACACAAAGGTCACTCCAGGGCAGGAACCGTATGGAGTCTGAATGTCTTTTATTTCAATGACATTTAGAGCTGCATTTATGATGTTGAATAGCCTGAAGGAAACAATGGTTCAGGTTTGCTTTCTGGTCAGGTTTTAGGATTGTTATTGTAATTGTACACAGTAATGTACAAACCTATTAATTGACACATGTACCTAGCTCATACAGGATGTTATTGAAGCTCTTTATTATTTTAGATGGTATAAGGTGGTGGAAAATAAAAACAATGTAGCAACCCTACCACAAACCACAGCTTTCCAGGCACATTGGAAATATGTCCAAATATGATTTTCCACACTGTAACCATTCAAAGATATGTTTCTGAAAAATCATAAAACATTTTTTCACAATTTTCCACCAAATAAACTATTTAATTACATATGTAGCTGCTGTCAACTAAGGAACCATTGGTTAACAGAGACAATACGAAAACTATAAAGTGAAGACAGTTTTTGGGCAATACTCTAAAAGCGGCATTTTTTTTTTCCTTCAGATACTTGTTAAGAGCAACAACCTCTCTGACAAAATCACGGTTCTGGCAGGGAAGGTTGAAGAGGTGTCTTTTCCAGAGGATGTGGATATCATCATTTCTGAGCCCATTGGGTACATGCTGCTGAATGAGCGCATGCTGGAGAGTTACCTTCACTCAAGGAAATGGCTGAAGCCAAACGGTTGGTTCTGAAGACATGCTACGGTGCTGATTCCATTCCCTGTGAAATTCCACAGCACAACCACTTTCTCCCCAAAGCTTGTAGCCATTATGAGAAAAAATTATGAACCATTCTGAAATTCATTTATGTCTTTTGTGGATTCTGAAGTCTCATATAGCCTGTCACAGAGCTAACATTATTGTAGCACATAGATTAATGTCAAAAACTTGATCAATGTAGTCATGTATTTCAGCATAATTGTAGAACATAGCACTGATTTTTTAAGAGGCAACATCTCTTAAAGTGGCTCACAGGGTAAAGCATTTGCCTTGGAGCCCTGAGGCTGGGTGCTTCAAATCCCAGCCTTATCATTACTGCCTGCAACAGCAAAGCAATAATTTGCCCAGGCCAGCCAATCGTTGGCCCAGGGGGTTGTAGGGGTGTAAGCTGTTCATTTGTTCATTGCTCTCTGATGACCACTCCTGGTCCATGGACCAAACATACACTGACTATGTAAACCTCTAATGATATAGGTGATTGTGATCAGTGGTGTGTCTGCAGTGTGGTAGGAAGTGAGGGCCAGTTCAGCCAAGTATAATCAAGAAAGCTTTGAAGACTGTGGGAAGATAGTGAGCCTATGTTGTTGCAATGGCCTCAGAAGTTTTATCTTGGGCAACCATTAACACAGAAATTATTACAATCCAGCATTTATTTGCAAAAATCTGATGTGCTTCCTGGCTCTTATATTTATTATGCTTCCCATAATTGTATGTTTGCCTTGTGTACAGCTTGAGTAAAATGTACAGCTGTATGAATTTCCAATTCCTATAAACTCTATGGTCCTTGCCCCTACCACCCTCTCCAGTTCCTATACACACTCTATGGGCACACACACACTCACACACACACACACACACACACACACAATAGAATTCAATACAAATAAACAGCAAAATGGGTGGGAGGGGTGAGGTCCATAGAATGTGTATAGGAACTGGAGAGGGTGGGAGAGGCAAGGACCATAGAGTGTTTCCATTAAAAAGGCATTGTCCACCATATCACATTGTTGTACGAACTAAATTTCTCTAAACTATTTATTTAATCTCATCTGGACAGGAAAGATGTTCCCCACCTTCAGTGACATCCACCTGGCCCCGTTCACTGATGAGCTGCTGTACATGGAGCACTATGGTCGGTCCAGCTTCTGGTGAGAGACATGCTCATTTATTCTATACTTCTGGGTTTAAACCTGAAGTGTTATATCAGGAAAGGGGTAGAGATTTAAACCTGTGACATGGGATGGAATTGGTGTGCATATTTTAAAAAAAAGTCACTATGAGTGGAGTGCATAGAGCCACAAACAGATGCGACAAACACTACATTTGAGATCACATTACCCACCCCTGCATGTGGAATGTGGAGCTGAATTTCATTCTACAGTACACCACCTCCTCCTAAATAACCCCCTTTAGCAGCCTCCCCAGTCCCCCCTGCCCCCTCCCTGCTGGATGTTTACAGCCTCGTATTTTGCATTGGGGGTGTATCTGACATTTCTCATGGGTTCAGTGGTTCTGAGATGCGCAGAGTCAGTAATCCCACCTGCAGGTAAGGTCAATGGGCTTGGGGCCAGGGACTTCATCCAAATGGGATTCCTGGTACTAATAAACGCTTCAGTGAAGACCAACCCATAGTCCTACCCTTTCAGCCCAGCCTTCCCATGTTACTAGTGGCCTACCCCTGCCAATAAGGGAGTGCATAGTGAGTCATGTGACCTCCCCCCAAATTCTACCTCCCTACTTCTTACACTAGTGGAGGCACAGTACATAGCAAGTGCATGAGAATGGAATTTTAGTTCCCTATGATGATCAACCTGATAATAAGATGTGCTGTTGGGATACTGCCTTTTTATGGACAGCAGCTGTAATATGAGATTGCAGGCTATGCATAGAGAGCTGATGCAGTGTGATTACGGGCTATGCAGGGAGAGCTGCTGCAGTGTAATTGCTTGCAATGCAGGGAGAGCTGCTGCAGTGTGATTGCATGCAATTCAGGGAGAGCTGCTGCAGTGTGATTGCATGCAATTCAGGGAGAGCTGCTGCAGTGTGATTGCATGCAATGCAGGGAGAGCTGCTGCAGTGAGATTGCATGCAATGTAGGGAGAGCTGCTGCAGTGTGATTGCATGCAATGCAGGGAGAGCTGCTGCAGTATGATTGCAGGCTATCCAGGGAAAGCTGATGCAGTGTGATCGCAAGTTGGGCTATGGAGGGAGAGCTGCTGTCTCCACACTTGTGTGTGACCTCACTCTGCATGAGTACTCCAGTTGTTCTACTCTCAAAATATCTCATAACAGCCATCCGAAATGCACATTGCACATAGTGCACCATAGTTCTACAACCAACTTAAAAACTGCAATGTAAATCCACCAATACATTTACCGTAATTAAGGCGTCACATTATTTACTGACAAACTGGGGGAGTGAAATTGGCTGCAGATTGTCTACAGCATGTTTGTTTGGGTGCTTTTACTTTTTCATTACTGCATGTTTTTTGCACATGCTGATGGACTATAGAGATTGTGGTTCCACCCCCCACTCAGACCTTTCCAGAGCTCCTCATTCCTTCACTGCCAGCTTCCCATGTGTGCAAGGATCTACTGGAGCATTACAAGAGATACCAGTTCAGGCCAGATACCAGTTTTTGTAATCGATCTACCATCAAGGCACAAATTCACAAGAAATGAAGTGATTCATCTGTTATATTGCCATAATATATTTTCAAATGACTGGAAACCAGCCAGCAATGCCTTACGGTATGTGCTGTTAGTGCAAATGATATCCTGCTGGCGAAATGATAATACAGATTATGAGGGTGCTGCGGTCCTGCCCCTGCTTGCAGGGTGAACAGGGGTAGAACATGGTGTCTTACGGTACACTGAGATTGCAGACATGTAAGGTGCCACAAGCATCCGAGACACTGGACTCTAAAATAGGGATCTGAATCAAGATGACCCTGGAGCCATGTTAGTGGGAATTCTGTGAATGTGGAGAGGAGAGTGGAGAGGAGAGTGGTGTCTACACCATTGCTGAAGAGCTCCATTTGAACAGCTTTATTGTTCTCAAAATATGGGGCTGTGGTACTGTAAAATATTGTGGCAATTTTAGCAAGTCAGTCTAGGGCCTGTAGGGTCAGTTCTAGCCCAGGAAATTTAACCTAAACTTGTTTCAGTAAATATTAATTTCTCAGTATACAGCTACAAGTGTCTGCGGAGTGCCCTAATTCATGCACTCCTAAGACATTACCTGCACAAAGCTTAGGGCCAGGGTTGACAGACTGGCTGAATCTAGTAATCTCTGAGCTCAAGCAGCACTCAGCACTACCAACAAATATGACAAGATTTTACCTTCAAATATTCAATTATACACTGGTATTTATGAATGAATGAGTACTAAGACACATCTATCATACAAGTGTTGCTGCAAGGTTGATCGATAAGTGAAGTGGTGGATAAAAAGGAGAGTTTTCAATCCCTTTTGAAGTAATGAACCTTTAATATTTAACAGTTCTGAACTAAATTATTACATTAAATCTTTGACTAAGAATGAAACAGAACAAGTCTTGGCTTTGCATGGTATTTGTTCTACAAACCAACACTGCATTTCTTCACAGGCATCAGACCTATTTCTATGGGATTGACCTGAGTGGTCTTCACAGTGCTGTTTTGGATGAGTTCTTCAAACAGCCCATAGTGGTGAGTTCCCTGTGCTTTTGTCTTAAGGTGTCTTTAGCCTAATTCTGTGGACCTCTTCTGTGAGACTTCCTTGATGATATAGTGATCAGGGAGGGGTTTGGTGGCACAGCCAGTCCTGGTGAGATTCCCTTCATGTCCAAGATTTCTCTTTATAATGATGTGACTCAGACTGTAAGTGTGGTGATGCCACATATATCATGACCTTGAAGTTAAAAACACATTTCACAAAACCAAAAACGCAATTACAACTAATAAAACACAACAAAACAGAAAAGACAGCAGTTTCACCATGCGAAAAAATGTAGGGACAGAAAAATTAGGGTCTTTCCTAAGCAATGTATACATGCATGTATACATGCATGTTTAGCACACACACAGACACATTATATATACAGTATCTCACAAAAGTGAGTACACCCCTCACATTTCTGCAAATATTTAATCATATCTTTTCATGGGACAACACTGAAGAAATGACACTTTGATACAATGTAAAGTAGTCAGTGTACAGCTTGTATAACAGTGTAAATTTACTGTACCCTCAAAATAACTCAACACACAGCCATTAATGTCTCAACTGCTGGCAACAGAAGTGAGTACACCCCTGAGTGAAAATATCCGAATTGGGCCCAATTAGCCATTTTCCTTCCCTGGTGTCATGTGACTTGTTAGTGTCACAAGGTCTCAGGTGTGAATGGGGAGCAGGTGTGTTAAATTTGGTGTTATCGCTCTCACACTCTGTCATATTGGTCACTGGAAGTTCAACATGGCACCTCATGGCAAAGAACTCTCTGAGGATCTGAAAAAAAGAATTGTTGTTCTACATAAAGATGGCCTTGGCTATAAGAAGATTGCCAACACCCTGAAACTGAGCTGCAGCACGGTAGCCAAGACCATACAGCGGTTTAACAGGACAGGTTCCACTCAGAACAGGCCTCGTCATGGTCGACCAAAGAAGTTGAATGAACGTGCCCAGCGTCATATCCAGAGGTTGACTTTGGAAAATAGACGTATGAGTGCTGCCAGCATTGCTGCAGAGGTTGAAGGGGTGGGGGGTCAGCCTGTCAGTGCTCAGACCATACGCCACACACAGCATCAAATTGGTCTTCATGGCTGTCGTCCCAGAAGGAAGCCTCTTCTAAAGATGATGCACAAGAAAGCCCGCGAACAGTTTGCTAAAGACAAGCAGACTAAGGACATGGATTACTGGAACCATGTCCTGTGGTCTGATGAGACCAAGATAAACTTATTTGGTTCAGATTGTGTCAAGCGTGTGTGGCGGCAACCAGGTGAGGAGTACAAAGACAAGTGTGTCTTGCCTACAGTCAAGCATGGTGGTGGGAGTGTCATGGTCTGGGGCTGCATGAGTGCTGCCGGCACTGGGGAGCTACAGTTCATTGAGGGAACCATGAATGCCAACATGTACTGTGACATACTGAAGCAGAGCATGATCCCTTCCCTTCGGAAACTGGGCCGCAGGGCAGTATTCCAACATGATAACGACCCCAAACACACCTCCAAGACGACCACTGCCTTGCTAAAGAAGCTGAGGGTAAAGGTGATGGACTGGCCAAGCATGTCTCCAGACCTAAACCCTATTGAGCATCTGTGGGGCATCCTCAAACAGAAGGTGGAGGTGCGCAAGGTCTCTAACATCCACCAGCTCTGTGATGTCGTCATGGAGAAGGGGAAGAGGAATCCAGTGGCAACCTGTGAAGCCCTGGTGAACTCCATGCCCAAGAGGGTTACGGCAGTTCTGGAAAATAATGGTGGCCACACAAAATATTGACACCTTGGGCCCAATTTGGACATTTTCACTTAGGGGTGTACTCACTTTTGTTGCCAGCGGTTTAGACATTAATGACTGTGTGTTGAGTTATTTTGAAGGGACAGTAAATTTACACTGTTATACAAGCTGTGCACTGACTACTTTACGTTGTATCGAAGTGTCATTTCTTCAGTGTTGTCCCATGAAAAGATATGATTAAATATTTGCAGAAATGTGAGGGGTGTACTCACTTTTGTGAGATACTGTATATATATATATATATATATATATATACTTGCACATACATACAGATATATCATGAGAGTATAATGATGATAACAATAATAAAAATAAACAAATACAGACAGTAATCATATAGATGTAACAATAACAACAACAATAATAGGCAAAAAAATAATAAAAAAGGAGTTTACATATCTTGACGACACACTATGTCTATGATTGTCAGAGCACTCCGTTCCCACATGTGTATTGTTGTTAGCTTAGCATTATGAATCCTCGCTGTTGAAAATTCCATCATAATGATATCTTGAAAATATAGTAACCATTTCTTAAGTGAAAGTGTATGAGGGGGTAACCACCTCTGCACAACTTTGCTGCTCTTAAACCTGCAAGCCAATCTTTATGTTGGTTATCTGTAAACTTTATCTGTGAGTCATCATTTAGCAACAATAAAGTTGGTTGTAAAGGAATGTTCATTTCTAATAAACCTGACAGTATAAAGGCTACTCTTTCCGAAATGAGTTTACCTCCTGGCAGTCCCAAACCATATGCGTAAATGTGCCAGGGATCTTTTTGTCACAATTTAAGCTGTCTGCACGTTTAGCATAACATCAATCAATTGGTGTCCAATATGCTCTATGACAAATTTTAAATTTCATCAATTGGTGGTTGGGGTTTTTGGATGCATTGAAAATATTTTCTCATATCCTTTCCCAATCTAAATTTCATGCTGCAATAGCAAAGTCTCTTTCCCATTTAATCTGTATGTTAAGAGAAGAATATTTTGCCTCCAATAGCCAATGATACAAAATGGTGGCAAATCCTCAATAAGGACAACTCAGTAATCTATTTATGACTGGATGAGTCTGTAATTCAGATCCCCAGGGCACTCCATAAGCACATAACGCTGATTGGAGCTGTAGATATAGAAATAATGTTGACTTAGGAATATCAAACAGCTGATTGAGTTCTTGAAAACTAAAAAGCACATTCGGCCCATTTATATTGCCTAGTGTAAGGATACCCTGGGAGGCCCATGACTGGGACTGAAATGGTCTGTTCCCAAAATTCAAACCTTGATTATTCCACAGTGGAGTGTGGATGTGTGCTTTCATGTTACAGCTAACTTGTTTTCCAACTGTTCTAAAATTGTTTATTGCATAACTTATTATGGGACCAAAATTGACCACACATTTCTTATTAGACATATTAGAAAATAATATATCTTGAAGCCTGATGGGGTGCAATAGGACTTCTTCAATCCCCTTCCAAGAAGTTAGTGCTGAGGAATCCACCCACATTTTCAATGGCCGTAACCAGAAGGCTTGGTGGTACAATTTGAAGTTTGGCAATGAGAGTCCCCATTGATTATGAAACGTTGTAAAGTAGAAAAATGTATTTTGGGGTGTTTCCTATTCCAAATAAAATTCTGGAAGAACCCATCAACCCTGTTCCAATAACTATTCAGTGGTGGCAGTGGGAGCATCATGCTAACAAACTTAATTCGAGGCAGTACATTAATTTTTATAACTGACAATCTTGTCTGTAATGAACCTGATATTCTGCTCCAATTAATCAAATCTTTCGTATATTCTTTCATAGTTATTCATTGCCAACCCATGAAGTGAAGTCTTAATATGAATGCCTAAATAAGTTAATTCTGATCGTGTGGGAATTACCAAGGGGACTGAAACCTTTTTGGCCTTTTCATTGAGTGGCAGTAATGCGGAATTGCCTCAATTAATTTTGCAACCGGATATAGCACCGAATTTTTCAAACACTGGCAAGAGATTCTTGATAGATTTTCCCAGATCTGACAAGTACAAGAGAACATCATGTGCGTACAGAGATATAATATGCCCGGACCCCTTAATTTCTATAGGTGTTATGACTTGATGTTGTCTGAAATACTATGCTAATGGTTCGATAGATAGAAGAACTAAGACAGGTGACAAAGGTGAGCCCTGATGTGTTCCTTGAAAAACTGAAAACGAATCAGAATACAAACCATTTGTGCATAGTGGTTCTTGTACAAAGCTTTGACCATATCAATACATCTCTTTTCTAAGCCAAATTCAATTCTGTCAAATGCTTTTTCAGCATCCAATGACAAGGCTGCACAAGGGGAGTCTGCCTGCTGTGATTCGTGTATGATATGTAGCAAATGGCAGACATTATCAGCTGCCAATCATCCCTCCTTAAACCCTATTTGATCTGAATGAATTAACTTCCCCATGTAATTTTCAAGTCTTGAAGCAAGTACTTTGGAGTACAATTTAATGTCTGTGTTCCTCAAGGAGATCAGCCTATATAATATCTATAAATCCTAAGATTTATAGATATCCTAAATCCTAAGAAATCAGCCTATGAGAGAAGGATTTCCTAAGAAGGATTTCTTGGGCAACAAAAATATCAGTGCAGTGTTCATATGGTTGTGAAAGAATCCTTGATTAACTGCAGCATGTGTAGCCGCCAGCAACACTGGGAAGACCATCCCAAAAATTAACAGCAATTTGAGGGGAATGGCATCTGTTCCAGGGGCTTTGCCTCTGGTTAAACTTCTCAAGGCTATATGTAATTCTTCCAAAGAAATAGGGTTTCCTGACTTCTCAGATTCTGCTTGGCTTAAATTGGGAAGGTCAGGTGTGTCCAAAAATTGATTACATCCCCCTATTACATCCGCCCCAGGTTTTGATAAAAGGATTTAAAAGTGCAATTCAGTTCTTAGAATTTATATAGGAATATTTTTCACATTGTTTTAATTTAAATGAAAGTAATATACTTCCATGTAAATAGTACTTCTGCCTAACTTCATGGATAATGAACTCCACCTTTCTTCTTAAGTCACTTAGTCCAGATTTAACTGCCATGACCTTATGCTCCAATAACTGGTTATAGCCAGTTATATCCTTTTAAGTTCCTTGTTCCAATGATTGACATTGTTCTTTCAACCCCCTTCAATCAATTCCGGTCTCCACACAAGTATATAAACACCACGTACCTAGCATCCATCCTGCTTCGCATCTCTGGCATCCCACCTCCTCCCCATCACCACCTTCCCTAATTATGTTTTTTCCTATAGGGGGGTCCTCTTCTCATACGAGAACATCCTCATTCCTCTCCCCCTTAGGACTCCAAGCCCAAAACCAGTGTTCAATTTCCTTACCTAACCATTTAATTAATCATTCCATTCCTCCCGTTGTCTGAGAGTGTTTCTACTGAAATTTATATTATGAAGTCTACTTTTGTTCAACTGAGGCAAAGCAGAGAGAAAAATCCCTATTGAAGCCCTTCACACTGGTTGCCATCCACAGTAAAATAGGATCATCAATGGAACCTTTATTAACAGACAAGCATTCAGCTGACCTTTCTTTGAACTCTGATAGAAACCTTTCGTTTTTGTAAAAGCGTATTACTAAATCTCCATCTGGGTGACATTTTAATTTTCACACCAACGTCGAGTCCCACTTGTACCGGATTGTGATCTGATATTGACATTGGAAGAATAGAACACGATTCAACTATTGTACTAAGAGTGCCTGAGAGTAAAATGTGGTCGTTCTGGAAAAAGTTTTATGACTTGAGGAGTAGTGGTATTCCATCTGATAGTAGTGCCCCCTTGCTGTACCGGCATTAAACAAGGGAGCTACCCTGAGTTCCTTTGTTAAAAAATATATTATCGTCTGGTTTAGTTATGTTCTACCTTTAATGTGTGGGGTTCTCAAACATATGTATTTGCCTCAATAAATAGTAAATGAACTCTAACCCCTCCCGGTATAGAACTAGTTGAACATTGCAGAGTGTAAAGAATAGGGTTTTAAAGTAAACTATTTACTTAGTCACACAAATATCCACACAACAGAAATTATTGAAATGTTACCCCTTATAGATTTGTAAACAAATTAAAAGTTTGTACTCTATACCTTTTTTGCTCACTAAAGAGTATAAACAAAACAAAAATACACGTCCAATGTAATATTTTTTTGCAATACGACTAAACAAAATATTGGACCCGTAACATATCAAAACAAACACCCGGCAAAATAAATGTGTCCCAATTGATAGTGTTGCAGGTCT
This sequence comes from Albula glossodonta, assembly GCA_019788955.1. Classification (NCBI taxonomy): domain Eukaryota; kingdom Metazoa; phylum Chordata; class Actinopteri; order Albuliformes; family Albulidae; genus Albula; species Albula glossodonta. The sequence goes on along the minus strand of JAFBMS010000112.1, from coordinate 1,183,979 downwards.
GGGGCCTCAGTTATAAAACTTTGCGTACTTTTGTGTCTAAAGAGTTACGTACGACAAAACCTATGAGTTTGCATATGCAAAAAAAATTTCACGATTTATAAAAGTTGCGTATGCCACACATATGCATGGTCTCAATTATAAATCAAACTAATCGTATTAATGTGCGCACGTGAACGCACACAACAACCACAGCCTGAAACACCCACAATTAAGCATATATGGTGCTCTGGAATTCGAAATCAATTAAGTAATATCTATAAATAAAATGTGGGACAGAGAGATTTTTAATGCAATAATGGCAGCGAAACGAGTGAAAAAAAGACATTTTTCCAGTTGTTAGATGGAAACCTTGGTTTCAGAAATCGAGCTCCAAAGAAACTTGAAGAAAGAAAAATTTTTGGTGGCCAAGGCACCAGTGTAACAAACAGAAAAAAGAGTATCGCATGGGAGGAGGTTACAGCGGCTGTAAATTCGGTGGGTGCCGAATGCCGAACGCCAACTGACGTAAAAAAAAAAGTGGTTTGACCTCAAACTGGAAGCGAAGAAGCATATACTTGCCCAACGTCAAGTGTGCGAGCAACGGGTGACGGTATGGAGGTGCCTGCACTGAGCTCCCTTGATGAGCGCTTGGCAGTTATTATTGGAGACACCGCAGTATCCGGAATCATTTCAGGAGAAAAAGGGGACACAGCTGAAATGCCCATTTATCAAGGACATTCAGGCAAGTCAACTGTTTTAACTGCATAATTGCATGGTCGTTCCTTTTATTGTCTGTAAAGTTTACATTTCCAAATGCATATAGCCAAATTGCATTAAGAACGTTATTGAATGCGCAAAACCAGAATTTGCATTAAGAATTTTATTGAATACAAAGTAAAATTGCATGAACTATTGAACACAAAGTAAAATAGCATTTAATTTACTGAAATGCAAACTTTTTTTATGTAGACTGCAGCCCAGAGGCACCAGCCAGTGAAGACGCTGTGCCGGGCATGGTGGGAGCGTCGGGTGGTGGAGCCGGGGTGCCGGGCGTGTCCGGAGCATCGGGCAGTGGAGCCAGGGTGCCGGGTGCGTCCGGAGCGTTGGGCGGTGGAGCCAGGGATGGATGTCCAAACGAACCGCCTGGGTCTGGGTCCACTCGCCGTCCAGGGGCACGCGTCCTCACCGAAGTGGCCCTGCAGTCACATGAGGAGATGGGGCAGGCCGTGAATGGCATTGCCATGGCGTTCTGAGACATGTAGTGCTGGACATGCCCTCAACGTTAACACAGCTCCTGAGACATTTTGAAAAATAAAATGCTGAAAATTTGCAAATTTGTCATGTGTCTTTCTGGGAAACGCTGAAAGGTTTTACCTGTTTACCCGCTCATTGAGTTGCACTCGAATGCAAGCCGCTTGGTAATTCAGAGCAGGGTGGGGACGGTCGTGCACTGGCTCCTCGGGTCTCGTGGGGGCTTGGGGGGCGGGGGGAAGGGGAACGCCATGCCTTTGTGCAACGTTATGTAGCACACAACAAGCCAACATAACCTTGCAGGCCTTCTCTGGCCGGTATAGGAGCCTCCCACTACTGCCATGTAGGCATAGCCACCTGCCCTTCAGCGCGCCAATGGTGTGCTCAACCACAGAGCTCATGTGGCCATGTATGGCATTATAGTGCTGCTCCTGTGCGCTCTGTGGATTGAGCAGTGGGGTAAGGAGGCCAACAAGCAACCACATTTGTTAGGGCAAGTTGGGCGTCGCAAATCAGTTGTACATTTATGGAAAGCTCTTTCTGTTAACGTGAACGTATTCATCCACTGGTAGCGCCCTTATTGCAATGTGAGTGCAGTCGATTGCACCGATTACATTGGGAAAACCGGTCATCACTGCAAATTGCCTTTTGATGTTTGCCTGCTCACCGGCTGTATAGGGGAATTGCATGTACCTTGAGCTCAGACGAATGATGCCATCCAACACTCTTGGTATGACATGACTGAGTGAGGGCTGGGATATTCCTGACCGGTCTGCTATTTCCCGCTGGAAAGTCCCCGTGGCCAAGAACCGCAGAGTCGAAAGGATCTGCAGATGGCCAGGTTTTGGCTGGTTGCGACGCGTATGGCGCTCTAGCGTCGGCCCCAATTCGGCACAGAGTTCCAAGAGCACAGCTTGTGGTGAGCGAAACCGACTCATGAACCAGTCATCATCATGGACAAAAAAGTTGAAAACGGTCCCTGAAGAGCCGTTCCCGTCGCACCATACCATTCGCAATGTCTTCTAGGAGTGCCAGGGCAGCCACAACTAATCCTACAATTGTGTGTGCGTGAACGCGTGCCACAACCACACTCTGAAATATATAATATATATAATATATAATACATAAATATATATAATAGCATATATGGTGCTCTGGAAGTCGAAATCAATTAGGTAAGATTTATAAATAATGTGTAGAACAGAGCAATACATTTTAAATGCAATAATGGCAGAATCGAAGCTTTAGTCTCCTGAACAGATACAAATACAAAAACACCTTGCATGGCAGGAGGTTACCGCAGCTGTCAATTTCTCAGGTATAGAGAGCCGCACACAGATCAAAATCAATAAAAGATGTTCCGGCATCAAGCTTGAGGCAAACAGGCTTCTACTTGCCCAACTGCAAGTATATGGGCAACTGGCGGTGGTATGGAGGCTGAGCTCCATCGATGAGTGGCTGGCTACGATTATCAGAGTTGATTTCCAACTTTACTGTTCATCAGAGTGAACAAATCATTACGTGACCCTGGCCATCGGGCAATCACATATGTCGGTATTATTTGTGTATCGCAAATCACTTGCATGTTTATTCAATGGAGATTCTTATGGTTTACGTACACCTATTCATACACTGACTGCGCCCTTATCGCAATGTCAGAGCAGTCAATTCCACCGGTTATATAGGGAAAACCGGTCATCGCTGTGAATTGATTTTTGATGTTTCCTCTGTATAGTGGAATCTGATATACATCGAACTCCGGGACCATCCATGGTATGACATGACTGAATGAGAGTTTGGGATATACATGACCGGTCCGCTATTTTCTGCTGGACACTCCCTGTGGCCAAGAACCCCAGAGTTGACAGGATTTTCAAATGGGCAGGTATTGAATGCTTGCTACATGTAGAGCGCTCCAGCACCGGCCTCAATTCAGCAGAGTTCCAAGAGTACAGTCATGTTAAGCGAAAGCCAGTCGTCATCGTGGGCAAAAAAAAAGTCGGAATAGTCCCTGAAGACATGTTCCGTCGCACCATTCAGTTCACAATATCCTCATTGCCAAGGCAGCCATAGTCATGCTGTCTTGCTATCCTCACACGCTTTTAGTCTATTAATGTGAACAAAATATATTGACTAATAATAATTATTAGTGATTGCTGATTGTTCATATCTGTTAATTTATCATTTATGGCCAAAACAACATTGGTTACGAATAATAATGTGATCCTAATTAATCATTAAGAAAAAGGAAACTATACTGCAAATTTGTTTTGGTCTCTAGGGTGTGCTATTTAGAGCAAAATGTGCCCTGAATGTGCGTACGCCTGGGTCAAACGTATCGTACCGGTACGCACATTTCACGTCAAGTAGAAGTTTTATAAATCCTAAATTGTCCGTGAAAATCGACGTACGGACGTTTTGGAGCATTTTTTGTGCGTATGCACGGTTTATAAATGAGGCCCTTGGAGAGTAGCCGGCGTGCGTATACTATATAGGCTTCTTCACTCCAATGAGCAGAATGAAAGGGAAAAAAAAACACACAGTTTCCCCAACGCAGCAGCACGACTTTGATGACGGGCGAATCGGATTAGCTATTCCAATTTTCGATTCATCTCCTCCTTTCCTCTACTCTTTTCTTCCACATATTTCCAGCATATTTCCGGGGTAGGAAAGGAGGAGAGGAAAGGAGGAGACGAGAAAAAGTATTGGAATGCAGCCCCTCCTTGTCTTTCTCTTCCCCCTTCCGGCTCACCCCTGACCCCTAGCACGCTTCTGATTGGTCCAAATAAAAACTTACACATGAAGTACCTTTTTTTTCCAGGTACAAATAAAGTATTATCACATCATTATGAATTTAGTATGGAATTGGTATTATTTTACACCAAGTCAATAATACATTCAATGAACTTAACCATGAAATCACAATATGTAAATTATATACAAACTATGAAATAGCGTGTTAATCTTTTAATCATATTTATGTCATTTATGAACTTATTGTATTTGTGAGTGCATCAGCTTAACTGCAGAACATATTTCCCATAGGTAACGTGAGGTACTCCCCATTACTTGATTCATAAACTTCTCTGTTTCTTTTACATTTTCGAATTACAGCTGTTAGCCCTGATATGTCACCCGCAGGGTAGCAGGGTAGATCATGAATTTATAAATACCTTTTGCCCACAGAGCTTTACGCACTTCTTTGAACCCTCTCCTCCTTTGGTTGGTGTGTGCGCTGTAGTCAGCAAAGAATAGTAACTTCCCGTCCATGATGGGTGTGTTGTTTTTCTTAGCAGCCTCAGCCCCTTGCAAAATGGTCTGACCATCTTGATAGTTAAGGATTTTGAATATCAGGGTTTGAGGGCTGTTGGGTTTCTTTGATGCAGGGTGCTAGATTCTGTGCGTTCTTTCAATTGGAATTGTTTGAGGTTCGAGGGAAGGGATCCACTTGGGCAGCATCTTCTGTAAAAAACCAATAGCGTCCCCTCCTTCCCAGTTAAGTGCCAGGTTCACTAGTCTCACATTGTTTCGTCTACTGCGGTCATCCAATGCTACCATTTTCTCACGTAGCATGTCCACATCAGACATCACAACAACCAAATCTTGTTTAAGCCCTCTTGTTTCTGATTTAATACAGTCCACTTTACCCCAAGGTGTTTGACTGCTGCCATATGCTCCACAAGATATTTCTGAAAGGCATTTACTTAATCTTTGACTCCTATCAGGGAAATGCTAACCACCCTCTCCACCACCACCTTGAGTCATTGTTGCTGTAGTTCAAGAGCATGTAGCATAGGAAATCATATAGGAAGCAAAGACTAAAATAACCACAGGCGGATGCAGAACTGACAACCTTCTGGAGAAAAAGCACAAACGTGTTACTTGCTGCAAATTTTACCACTAAGTTACAACTATACCACACACTGACTGACTGCCTTATCTTTGTACTGGCTGTTCATGGTTAATACATGTCATCATGATTTGTGCATTAATAAAGTCAGAGCAAGTAGTTAAGGGTGGCAATGGACGACCAAACCAAGCAACAATGTCATCCTACTGCTACAGTTGTAAATGTAAATGAACAAGAAGTCACGATTACTCTAAAAGGACCATTCGCATTTATTAGACAAAATTTAATTCAATTAATGTACATTAAATTAATTGAAAATTAAAACAAGCTTGACACAGTTTGAACAAAGTCTACAATGACAACTTAACACTTCATTATAGTTTCAATGTTTCATTAGTCTTTGAAGCTTACTAATCAAGTGGAGCTCCTACTGCAACATGCAGGAATGTTGGCAACTAATATGGGGGCATGTTTTTCTGGAGGTTTTGGTTTCTGTCTGAGGGGAATTTAAATTTCCACTCTGGCTAAACCTGAAGTTTAAATTTGCCTAATTACCAGGCTAAATAGTGCCACTGACCCATATTTACTGAGCTAGGATTGCAGTAATCTAGTTTGATGGAACTGAAATTTCTCAAAATAGGTCTGGGGGTATTCCACAAAATGAGCTAAGCAAATAAGTCTGGCCTATTTTCACAAACCAATGCTTATTTTGAGTGATTTTGGTCCACAGAAAAGTTGCATGGCTGACTCCTTTAGCATACTTTTGGATTGTCGACAATCGGCTAATAGGGGCTGCTTAATACATTACATTGCTAACTTGCTCCATTGCAGTCTGAGTTGAAGGTAGAACCTCTAACCACATGTAAAATGAAGCATGATGACCAGTCAGACCTTTAGGCCTCATGATGTTGTCACAGCTCCTGGAAAACCATGTACATCTCTGCATTAGCTTATGCCATTGAGGATTTTATTCTTAAGGATGTGTGAATATAATTCCAAATAATTAAAAGCTTTTGGGTGGTTAAGAGGAGATGGGGAGAATCTCAGGTAAAATCACTGTGCCAGGCATTCATGATGTGAACAAACATGCCGCATCTATAGTGTAGGAAGTTTCTGGAACTCTAACAATTCAGTATTACTGTGGAGTCGGGCTAGTTGGGCCTCAAGGTCAAGAATTTTTCTGTGCAAGTGCTCAAATGAACTCATCCTGGAGGTCTCCTAAAAATCTGATTTGGCAACTCTCGCAGTTTTGGCCACATTTTTTTCCCCTAACTAATCACACTTTCTCTAAATAATAAGATTTACTGCCGAGACAGGCACCAAGGTACAGCAAACAACTGGCAGAAACAAAACAAGCAATGCCACTTTGACACAATACAACTACACTTACAATTAAGCAATTAAGCAGATTGACTAACACAACCAGTGTTAAAAAGATAATGCTGGAAAACAGTAAAAACACAGTAAATAAGCAAACTGGCTGGCAGGCTAAACTACCTGACTAGCTAGCTAAAGTATGCTAATTAAAGATTTGCACCTGAGAGTATGAAAAACCACAAAAAAAAAACCTCTCGTCAGCTAGTAATCCCAAATTTGCATGATCTGCTTGCTAGCTAACGCTTTGATGGAAAAAAGGTGGAAAATTTCCTCTGTCTCCTAATGGCAACAAAAGGTTAAACTTTAGGAGCAGGTCAGACTCACCGTATTTGATATATGTGACGCATATTTGAGGGGCACATTTGCAAAATTCACATTTTGATTTTATCACATGATACTAAAGTACAGATTCGGAGCTACAAAATGAGGTATCATTGCCAAGCTAGAAGAAATACTTTGGCCGTAATGTTCAATAGAACATTATACTTCTGCAAACTGCAGTTCTGAGAAAACAGCCTTTTTCATTTTTGCATACATTCTCAGCACAAAAATCACTTTTAGAAAAGGAATTGATGCTTATAATGGTTAGATTAGGATAGTGATTTAATCAATTAGTCAGGTCATTCTGAATTTGCAGTTTTGAAAAAATTCATAAATTTTATATAAAATATGAAAAAACATAATTCAAGTTAAAACATTAATTTAGTGGTAAACTGTGATACTTCTTTTTACTCTTCTCATTCCCAGCCTATCTTTGCATGTCTCTTAATCATCATGTGACTTCGGTACATTAACAGTTGCTCTCCTTATTGTTTTATATTAAAGACAGTATTAATGTGTGTTCAAAGTGGCATTGCTCTCATTCTCACCTCCTCAGCTCTGATCAAAAAGCTATCCCAGGATGCAATTGCATCTGAAAGGCTGGAGGACTAATGGCTGATGATGGCTGAGAATCCTTCCCATTGTTCTTGGGAGTGGTGTGGGGATTTATTTACATTTTTATAGGTGGAGGACTAACGCAGGGCTACAATGATTGTCAGGGCACATGAAATATAAGTGCGTGGTTATAGTCTGAATATATTTATAAAACAAGAAACTATTTTAATGACATGTACAACACTGTATTTTATAAAAAAATACAAAAAGTGCTGATGTGCAGTGAACATGTCCTTCTCCGGCTGCGACAACGCATTTACCACGTAGCATAGTTCATAGATGCGTTCATGAGGCAGTTTGTTTGTACAGGATTCCTGGCCGAGCTTTGAGTTTTCTTTTTGCCTTTGACCGCAACCGCAGGTGAAACTGAGAATTTCTGTAAGTTGTTGGTCACAGTCAGAGTCAGTAACGTCAACTAACTTCATTGTATCTTCGGCTTCGTTAGTGACAACAGTGAACGTTGCATCATCATCATCATCTGTCGGTTCTTCAAAATCCTCTTCGTGACCTCTTTCACATACAGTACTTTTTATTCAAGTCAGGAATGGTTTCCTCATCTTCCATGTCTGACAGCACAAGGTGCATGTTATCCTCCTCCACTTCAAGAAAGTAACCTTCCACCAGTTCTTCACACTGAGTTCCGTCTCTTGCACCGGAGAGATTCAGTTAATTACTATGTTTGAGAGCTGCCGCCACTCTCATCTTAGTCCTTGATTGTAACAACACGCAAATAAACTTTTCCAAATAAGTTATAATTTGAATAATTTGTATTTGATCTGAATAAATTAAACAACCAGACACCACTCCACAAACACACAGCAGGGACTTTTCTAGGCTAGAGCAAATGAGCAGAGAAAAATCGAGCAGAAGTTTTCTGCTTGTGTATGTTCTAGTGTAGCAACACTTTCATGCCATTATGAATTTATTTGGTGATATGTTGTGCTTGGGTTTTGTTAATTTGTTCATGAAATGTTTTGCACTTCAGGGCCATTGAAATTGCCTTGTAGCCATATCCAGACTTACAGTTATCAACAACTGCTTTCCAGAGCTCTACAACAATTTCTTTTGATCGTAGAATGATGTACTAGTAGACCCATCAGTTCTTTTTGACTGTTTAAGTACTTTCATAAACAATCTTTTTCTGATTTGGCCAGACCTGCCAAAAAACTCAAAGACAAAGACATCAAAGTGATTGCCAATTTTTTTTTTTTTTTTTTTGCAGAGCTGATCAAAATCAGACCAGATTTTTCAGATGCTTATGAAAGTACTCCCAAGAGTTGACTCCACTTATCCTCTTTATTGGGTTAAATCAAAAGGGGTTAGTCGTTTTAGCTCATCTGAAGATTGCATGTTTGAATGCCTTGAAAGAAACACAAGACTTTGAGATTTCTCTCTCAAACTCTTTCCACATACAACATTGTACACACAAAATAATCTGACCAAATCCAAGGTAAAAAATATGCAATAATGCAGGAAATACTGCAATGGAAAATACTTTTTCACAGTATTGTATAATTCTGGGATTATCATGTAATTTCTGTTGAAATGTTTTACATTTAACATTTAACTGTCAATGGATGAATGCTCAGAAAAACTTTTGTTTTAAGTATTTTGTTACAGTTTTCTTCTTTTTAGGATACATTTGATATGCAGATTCTTATGGCAAAATCTGTCAAATACAGCATCAATTTCCTTGAGGCTAAAGAGGAGGACCTACACAGGTTAGCATTTCTCACCTTAACCATCCTAAGTGTTGCCAGTGTATTTATCTAGTTTTACTTATTTTATAACTTTTCAAACCAACATGGCATTTTACTTTTATCTAAAATGTTCTTGTTCATTTTTGAAGAGTGTATGTCAGTTGGTAACAGTGCAGTTATTCAAATAATTTTAATATGTGTTTTTAGGATAGAGATCCCCTTTGTCTTCCAGCTTCTGCAGTCAGGCCTTGTCCATGGACTTGCAGTCTGGTTTGATGTGGCATTTGTGGGGTCCAGGTAAAATGTCATGATGCAAATCAGGAAAACGTGGTTCAGACTGGCCCTCTAACCTGTGGGTTTGGTGTTTGTAAATTGAAGTTGCTTTATCAGAGAATTATAAGGAAGCCGATCTGTGTCTCAAAAGGACCGAAAATGTGATTCTATCTGTAATCTGAAGTGGGATTTTGATTTGGGCCTTCAGTTTGTGGGTTTTGTTCTCAGATGGGGTAACATACACATTGGTGCCCATCTATTGCTCCTATTTGTCTGTTGATTAGCAATAAATAGTATATCATTTTGCAAGGTGTAGACTTAATATGCACTCTTGTATAAGATAAATGTTATGGAGAATCAGTAATGATAAAATTGTTCTTCAGTGTTCACTCAGTTAACCTGTTTACATGCAGGGTAACAGTGTGGCTGTCCACCTCTCCGAGTGAACCCTTGACCCACTGGTACCAGGTGCGCTGCCTGCTGCAGACCCCGCTCTTCGCCAAAGCAGGCCAGACGCTGTCTGGAACGGTCCTGCTTGTGGCTAACAAGAGGTAAGAGCTCACCTCAAAGGCCAGAACGTTCCCTGAATGTTTTCCCCACTCTGCGTGGCAATGGATAGGGTGTACAATAAAAAGTAGGCCCCTTTCAGTTTTGACTTTGTGTGCTGAAGAGCCTGTGGTTAAAAGCTGCCTCCTCCTTCCCAGGCAAAGCTATGACATTCACATCACAGCGATGGTCGATCAGTCTGGCTTCAGGTCTGGCAACAGTCTGGACCTGAAAAATCCCTTCTTCAGGTAAGCTTGGTGAGATGGACCACAGGCACACCATTTTCCATAAAGATTTACTTATGTTTCTATTTTGAGGTAAACACTTGATGACTCATGTATATTTTATTCTATCAGACCTGGTTCCAGCAACAAACTGATCCCCCATAAAACTGAAATACAGGGGGTCCTCGACTTACGAACGAGCTCCGTTCTTACGACTTGTCGTAAACCGATTTTCGACGTAAGTTGGAATTTATACCTAAATTATACCTAAGTTAACACCTTAAGTCACTCCCTCTGTACACATAACACATGAAGGACATATAAAATACAGTAATTAAATGAAACGGTAATAAAAAAAAGAGAGAACAATTTCTTATCTTTATTTCTGTGGTGGTATGTACGAACCAAACCGCGTAGGTCGAAAATAAGTTTTTTAATTAATTAATGGGAGTGCGTTGTAACCATGAAATGTCGTAACTCGAGACCGTCGTAACCCGAGGACCCCCTGTAGTTGAAGGTATTAATGTTTGGTCTGCAGGACATGAACAGGTAGATGGATCTCCCCCTAGAGGTTATGAGTATTATTGCCCCACATTCATGTGAATAAACAATACATAAATACTCATTGCTGAATTTTACACAGGCCCAAGAAAGTATTCATTAAAATTAGTAAAAGTGTACTTCTATCTAGCTGCAGTTAAATAATTGGCTGTACTAGGTCTTGGTAATTTTTTATAGATGAGACCTTCTGTTAGACTAACTGAATTAATTTATTAGTGGTACTCTGTCATTATATTAGTATACTTAAATATGTTGTGACAAAAGTCAGCACTCTTAGTTTAGACCTGTAGGGCTTTTAATCATGTGATCATGCAGTATGAAAACACAGCACAGCAGTCACATGCACACAGGCTTTGAAGGCTGGCTCCCCTTTCCGCCAAGTATACACCAGACAGCTATATAAGGATACTGATTCACATCTGCATACCTGGACATATATGGATTTAGAGCAGAGTAGAGACATACAGACAAAAAGTATTAACTGGTTTGAGTAAGGAGCACTCGAGAACATAGGGCAAAAGTTCATATGACATAAATTTTATCCAGTTTTACATGCTTATTGAACACTATTTACCTCGAATGCTTTTCTTTGACAGAACTTGTCTGGAACAATGTGAGGATGTCAGAATGTTCACATCATAATTGTATGTCAAACCCAAGTGAAAATACAACTTTTCCTTAATGTTCCTTAGCACTTTTTTGTTAGTCACTCAAATCTGATGTTTTTCCATATTTGATTTCTAGCTGATTTTTTCCATGAGGAATAAACAGCAAAAAGTCTCATTTTCTCCAATGGTCTCAAATCTGATTTGGACCACATTGAGTGAGGATCTCAGTCATCACAGCCTCAAATGGAAAATAATGTAAAAAAAAAAAAAACACAATCAGTTTGATCACACAGACACAAGCTGCATGCTCATGAATTAGATTTGATTTAAACCTAATACTAATGTGGCAAAAAAAGGATCATTATCCATGTTAAACCTCAAGAAAAAGATCAGCTACACAATGGAATCGGACACTGTACCACTGAAGCAAAACATTCTGTATGAAGTTTGTGTATAATGACGATATCATACCTAAAGAAAGGTGACAGATAATAGAGGCAACACAGGAGATTAACCATCTGGGTACTTCACAGAATCTGTGGTTATAGCTCTGAGGTCTTTCTCTTTTTCCTGCTGTTGTATTCCCTTCAGGTATGCTTAGATCTTGTGACTGCCATTACTGAACAGGAAAACCACTCCTTGAATCTCCATCCCATCCGGAGCTATGGACTGCGCCACTAACCAGGCCCAGAGAGCCTTTGACGAGGCATCATGGTGTCCTTGGCCATGAGCATTGCTATGCTCTGTTGAGTAAGGCTGCAATGGGTCCCTCAATTAAATCAGTCATGCAAAAATGCATCCCTCAGCAATTAAATCAATTTAGCCACTAACACGTACAGTGTATCAGTTGCATGTTTTCAGAAAGAAGCCCACCATAGGTATGTTTCAGTTGTTTCACAGATCTATTTAGTTTTTATTTTGTACTTGAATGAGTATTTAATAAGAACATTAACTATATCTATTGGATTCTTCTAGCAAGCCACGTATTACCAATGTGTCATTGCAGTCATTTACCTAGTTATCCAACATGTTTAACAGTGGTTATTAATTTAAATATTTAACTTTGATTAAAAAGCATTCACTCAGAGGCAGTAAGATACTTATTGTAACTTCTTTATTGATAGCAAAAATTAACAGGTCTAAACTGGTCAAAGAAAAAATATCCAATTCAACAGATGTGGTATACAATATGTATTGTTTATGATTGGAGATGAAACAGTGTGGAATGAGTCATATCATACAAATAAATACATCTTTGTCTATACATACTGTATAGCATTGATCAAACAAAATGTTAACATTGTCTTCACTGACCAACTGTCCCCAGAAGGAGCCATGTACACATTTATGCTTGCAGATTTGCATGGAAATGCCAAAAATTGTCAAAAATCATTTTATCAAGAAAATTAATCACAGAATGTTCAAAATAGAACTTCAAAACACCATGGAATGGTTCACCTCCTATCTGTATTACTAATGTAGTCCATTGTGTGATGCCATCTCATGCAAATCTTTGAAATAACGATGTCAACATTAATGTGCAGGTTGAGTCTGGATAGGTGTGGTTGCACGTGTATGTCTGTGCATGTGCAAGCATGTATGTGTATGTGTGTGTGTTCGTGTGTGTGGGGCAAGCCTAGCTCAGGTCTGCCTGTGTCACTCTCCGTAACAGGAGGGGGCAGCCTTCGGCCTCCTGAAGGGGTGGATGAGGTCTGTGTGAGACTGGGACTGGCTGAGGACCTGCTGAAGCTTCTTCTTGTACTGCTCCTGGAAGGCCAGTCCCTGATGGTACTCCTGCTCTGCTTGAGCCCGCTCCAGGTCCCGCTGCCGTTGCCTAAGCAGGATCTGAGACAGCAGATCCGCCTGGTGCTGCTGGCAGGCTTTCTTCATGCTGGGGGGTGGGGGGGGAGGGGGGCAGAAATCAGGTGCTTTCTCCTTCTCTGTCAGAATTAAGCTTATCCAGCTACATTACTATGCATCAAGAGCAAGCACGTTTACTCAGATCAGTCCACAGCATTTTTTCATTCTAATTTAACAGCCAGTTCACTGCAGAAGGTGACCAATAGTCTCCTTTACTTCTTTTTATGGTCATGGATTAGAGGTACACTATAAATTAATTATGAGAGGATCCTTAGCAGTCTACGGGTAAAATGTTCCCTCTCAACACCACCTGTCAGGCCACCTGATACATATGAAATTCAACAAAACCGCCCTTTGACTTTGAAACGAAAACATTCAGACAGGTACTTACCTGGTTACAAAATGCCACAAAATGCCGCTGACTGACACAGTCCAGCCAGCAAGATTTTAAGACACAAGGCACACACTATCGGAATGACATTTGCATCAAAGCCAAAGACCTATCCATAGGTTAATGAAAACTATTTAAAATGTAGGACAGTTTAACCTTTTTTGAATAAATGCACATACAGGGCTGCCCTTGGAAAAACAGCATGACAGGTACCCAGAGAACTATTGCAGCTTTTAGCAAGTCAAGTTGGAACTCAAATTTATGCTACTGTGTGACTGAGCGTGAATATGTGTGTATGTCATTGCGTATGTATGTGTTAGCACAACATACCTGTTTTTTTCCTCCTTCTCCAGCTCTTTACTTTCTTCAATTATTCTGTTGATCTCCTCCTTTTCTCTTGCCAGCTCAGCTTGTTTCAGCATGTTCTGATCCACTGTGGAAATGCAGAACATACAATGTTCACAGAAAACAGCAGTAAAGGCAGCACATCCCTTACACCGCAGTAAAAGCAGAGCACCCCTTATGCAGCAGTAAAGGCAGAGCACCCCTTACGCAGCAGTAAAGGCAGAGCATCCCTTACACAGCAGTAAAGGCAGCACATCCCTTACGCAGCAGTAAAGGCAGCACATCCCTTACACAGCAGTAAAGGCAGAGCATGCCTTACGCAGCAGTAAAGGCAGCACATCCCTTACACAGCAGTAAAAGCAGAGCACCCCTTATGCAGCAGTAAAGGCAGCACATCCCTTACGCAGCAGTAAAGGCAGCACATCCCTTACACAGCAGTAAAGGCAGCACATCCCTTACGCAGCAGTAAAAGCAGAGCATCCCTTACACAGCAGTAAAGGCAGCACATCCCTTACGCAGCAGTAAAAGCAGAGCATCCCTTACACAGCAGTAAAGGCAGCACATCCCTTACGCAGCAGTAAAGGCAGAGCATCCCTTACACCGCAGTAAAAGCAGAGCACCCCTTATGCAGCAGTAAAGGCAGCACATCCCTTACACAGCAGTAAAGGCACCACATCCCTTACGCAGCAGTAAAGGCAGCACATCCCTTACACAGCAGTAAAAGCAGAGCATCCCTTACGCAGCAGTAAAAGCAGAGCACCCCTTATGCAGCAGTAAAGGCAGCACATCCCTTACGCAGCAGTAAAGGCAGCACATCCCTTACGCAGCAGTAAAGGCAGAGCATCCCTTACACAGCAGTAAAGGCAGCACATCCCTTATGCAGCAGTAAAGGCAGAGCATCCCTAACGCAGCAGTAAAGGCAGCACATCCCTTACGCAGCAGTAAAAGCACCACATCCCTTACACCGCAGCAAAGGCACCACATCCCTTACACAGCAGTAAAGGCAGAGCATCCCTTACACAGCAGTAAAGGCAGAGCATCCCTTACGCAGCAGTAAAGGCAGCACATCCCTTACACAGCAGTAAAAGCAGAGCATCCCTTACGCAGCAGTAAAGGCAGCACATCCCTTACACAGCAGTAAAGGCAGCACATCCCTTACACAGCAGTAAAAGCAGAGCATCCCTTGCGCAGCAGTAAAGGCAGCACATCCCTTACGCAGCAGTAAAAGCAGCACATCCCTTACGCAGCAGTAAAAGCAGCACATCCCTTACACAGCAGTAAAGGCAGCACATCCCTTACGCAGCAGTAAAGGCAGAGCATCCCTAACGCGGCAGTAAAGGCAGAGCATCCCTTACACTACAGTAAAGCCACATTGGGCAGCCTGTGAGGCATGTTGTTGAATGCAAGCGTTGCCCCTTACATTTCTCCTGGATCTGCAGGCGGCGGGTGTCCAGCACCTCCTTCATCAGTCGGTCCCGAGCTTCTCTCTCCTTACGGAACTGCTCCGTTCTCCGGGCCCAGTTCTCCTTGAGCTCCTCCTCAAACAGCTGCTCAGCCTCTGCCTCCTGCCGCTTCTGCTCCTCCATCCGCTCGGCCAGGTACTGCAGATATCTGTGCTGCTCCTCACGCAACTGCAACTGTGGGGTCAGTGCATGGGGGTGCTTTTGATCACTCTTCTGTTTTCCCCTGCCCCTTACCTTCCTCTATGTGCAATCCTGAATCCCCCCTCTCTTTCCTCTACTGAAAGCCCTGGATCCCCCCTCACCTTCCTCTGCTTGCGGGCTTGGATCCCCGTTCACTTTCCTATGCTCGTGATCCTGGATACCCCCTCACCTTCGTCTGCTCAGAATTTTGGATCCCCCCTCACCTTCCTCTGCTTGTGGTCCTGTATCCCTGCTCACCTTTCTCTGCTCGTGATCCTGGATCTCCTCCTTCTGATCCATCAGCCGCTGCATGATATTCATGTCCTGGGTCAGCTCTTCCTGCTGCTCTCGGGCTAGGCGCTTCATCTTCAGCCGCAGAGAGAGACCCAGCTGTCTGCTGATCTGCTGTTGTGTCTGCAACTTCTTCCTAATTTTGCGCTGCTCCTCCAGCTGCATCATTTCTTGCTGCTCTCGCTACACAGCCAAGGAAATGCAAAAAGGGGCTTGCAAAAATTGGTGCTCAGGACCCACTGAGGGAGGAGCTGAGGGTGGACAACATGTGATGAAAACCATGGAATATGACCCACTGTGCCTACCTGCACACAACTGTTTTGGTTTTTCTAAATAAATTTGGGG
Organism: Albula glossodonta; assembly: GCA_019788955.1. NCBI lineage: Eukaryota > Metazoa > Chordata > Actinopteri > Albuliformes > Albulidae > Albula > Albula glossodonta. Next base: position 1,167,799 of record JAFBMS010000112.1, on the reverse strand, counting down.
GCCTTGGGGGGTAATTAATGGCAGTCAGCCATGTGCCCTGTGGTTGACAGCTCCCTGTGCCCTCACCAGCCATAGCAAGGAGCTGAGCATGGCTTGATCTACAGCCACACTGGACATAAACTGGGGGCAAGCCTGCTAAACCCCTTTCGAGTGACATCTCCTGGACAGCTGGGAATAGGGCTGTGATGATAACTGCATTACCGCAATATCACAGTCATGTGATGCCTAATGTGGGGTTGAGGTCATTACCCTCATCACTGCAAATTTTTTTTTTTTTGCATTTAATTTTTTTTGCTGATGAAAGTTATAGGAGTGCATATACTGTGTGATATGAAATATAAACACAATAATCATTGTTTAGTTGTCGTCATTGACTGCCTTCCATCCTTTGTTCGAGGGCTTCTGGAGAAACAAAACTTTTCAGTTGCTGTTCTCTTCAGCTTTGTGCAAGGGGGGAGTGACAGTCCATTAAACATCTTAGGGATGTCTTTTGTGTGTGTCTGATTATTATTATTAATTGTTTTTATTATTATTTCTTGAGTACTTGTGACATCTACAGATAACGTTCAATTGGATACCGTAAATTCTCAAATAAAAGCTGGGACTAAAATAATGGCCAGATTTCAAATTATAGCCTGTTTGAGCAAATAAAGGCTGGTTCCAAATGCAGGTTGGGTAAAAAAAAAAAAAAGAAAAGCATAAATTACAGAAAGGCTCAGGTGGTAAATTCATCATATTTACACAGCATTATTTACATCAGTACAACAACATACGGTAATTATGCTCAGCACTCTATAACTATTTGTTTCACTTTTTAACAGAAATACCATACTGATAGTGTTCTAACTCATGTGGATTGCCTTGTAAGTCGCTCCGGATAGAAGCGTCTAACAAATGCACCTAATGTAATGTAATGTAATGATTGTGGGCGCTGTATACTATTTGTGTTAATTGCCCATTATCAGTATTCAGGGACATCACTGCCAAAGCACTCTCCTTCCTATTTCCTATCCATTACTTCATTATGTTATTTCATATTACAGCACATCTTAACAGTACTTGTCACGGAAGGGAAAAAATGATTACCGTATTTTCCGCACTATAAGGCGCACTTAAAAGCCTTTAATTTTCTCAAAAATCGATGGTGTGCCTTTTAACCCGGTACCCTTATGTGTGAACTTTAAACCAGCCGCTTGAAAACGTCACCAAGCAGCAACCAATCGGATGTCACAACATCGCATTTTTACTTAGCAGGTAAGGTCAAATGCATGAAATAAAAGGAGGAGGAACTTATCGTAGTTGTAAGATTTACAACCCTGCTCTGCCGTTATACAGCTATAGTGACAGAATAAACATTACCTTTAAAAATGTGGCAGAAATCATCAGCGTTTCTGGTGTACAAATATAAATATGTGTAAACAGATCTCCAGAAAGATTAGCCTATGTGGTACATTGATATCGCCTTATGTACAATGACAAGGTTTTCAATGGATGTTTGACCTATCTGGTTTAGCTAGGCTATTGTTACCTCCCAACATCATATAGCTAACTTGTATTTAGCCCACAACATTAATCAGAAAACCAATGAATAAAATCTGCCAAAATAAGTTCGTATCTCATACGAAAGATGCCTGGGAGAATTAATCCGAATGAAACAGAGCTGGCGCTTATTAACGTTCCATCTATTAACGTGATCACAAGAAAAACACTTTAAAGTACTTGTTGTCGCTAATGAAAACAGTGATATTACCAATGAACGTATATACAGTATATCGACAGTGTGCAGTACTTGTGTCTGGTTATCCGTGGTAGTGAATAAAAAAATGACGACTCCTGAGTGACAACTGTACTAGACACACCCATATGACACCCAATAAACCAATTAGAGAACATTACATAAAGCTACGTACAGTATGTACGCTTACCTCGACAACACCTCAAGTAATTAAACTGTACTATCGGTACGCTGCAAAACAACACTTGTTTGACTAAGGACCCCCAAAAATGGTATCAGCGAAGAGACATGCCTACGAGGCACAATTCAAACTACAGGCTAGCAGTTACGCGGTTGTAAATGGGAATAGAGCAGCCCCAAGAGAATTCAAAATCAATGAATCTATGGTTCGGAAGTGGAGGAAGCAGGAGAATGAATTGCGACAAGTTAAGAAGACGAAACAGAGTTTCCGCGAGAACAAAGCGAGGTGGCCAGAGTTGGAAGACCAACTTGAACAATGGATTCTTGAACAAAGAACAGCCGGGAGAAGCATCTCTACAGTTACCATTCGACTGAAGGCAACAACGATAGCACAAGACATGAAGATTGAACACTTTCAAGGAGGCCCGTCTTGGTGCTTTCGTTTTATGAAAAGGCGCCATCTCGCCATCCGCGCGAGGACTACCGTGGCACAGCACCTGCCAGTGGATTTCAAAGAAAAGCTGACCATCTTCCGCACCTACTGCAGCAACAAGATTACCGACAGAAAGTTCCAGCCCAACCACATCACCAACATGGATGAGGTCCCTCTCACTTTTGACATCCCCGTGAACCATACTGTGGAGAAGAAGGGGACCAGCATGGTATCCATACACACCACGGGGCATGAGAAGTCGGCTTTCACTGTTGTTCTTGGTTGCCACGGTAATGGACAGAAATTACCACCTATGGTCATTTTTAAGAGGAAGACGCTGCCAAAAGAGAAGTTTCTAGCTGGAGTCATCGTTAAGGCCAATCAAAAGGGCTGGATGGACGAGGAGAAAATGACAGAGTGGCTGAGAGAGGTGTATGTAAGAAGACCAGATGGTTTTTTCCACGCATCACCGTCTCTGTTGATCTGCGACTCCATGCGCGCCCACATCACCGCTACTGTGAAAAACCAAGTGAAGCAAATGAATTCGGAGCTTGCCATCATTCCGGGAGGATTAACAAAAGAACTCCAACCACTGGACATTGGTGTAAACAGAGCGTTCAAAGTGAAGTTGCGAGGGTCGTGGGAGCGATGGATGAGAGACGGCGAACACACCTTCACTAAGACTGGGAGGCAGCGACGGGCGAGTTACGCCACCGTATGTGAATGGATTGTGGATGCCTGAGCAAAGGTATCTGCTTTGAATGTTGTCCGAGCTTTCGCAAAAGCCGGCATCCTTACTTAACAGCCACCCGACAACGAGACTGACTCGGACAATGATGAGAGGGAACCCTGCATGTTTGATGGCGATATTGCCCAGCTGTTCAATTCGGATACAGAAGAGGAAGGCTTTAATGGATTTGTGACAAAAGATTGATTAAAAAAATAATTTCAGTGTATTTTTAAATAAATATGTAAAATAAAATAAATAAATAATAAAATAAATAATAAATAAATAAAATAAATATGTAAGTACGTAGCAAAATAGAGTTCAACCAAACTCATGTTTTGCTTCCGTTGCCTTGTTTTAGCATGCGCCGAATAAAACAGTGCGCCTTTTGTATGGCTTAAGTACAGAAATAGACCCCGCAATTGAGACTGCGCCCTACAATCCGGTGCGCCTTATGGTGCAGAAAATACGGTACTGTAAATTCCGGACTATAGAGCTCACCTGAATATAAGCCGCACCCTCTAATTTTAGAAAGAAACTCAATTTTGTACTTGTATAGGCCGCACCGGACAATAAGGCGCAGGTGTCCCACATTGTATTATGAGATATTTACAAAGAAATATTACACGTGAGGTTTTTTAAACTTTTAATTACTGTAAATGCATATGGTAACATACAAATACAAATACATAGCTACTACAAATGTTTTCCTCGGAACAGTGCCTGTAACACGGCTGGATTTGACTTTATGTATCGTAACACAAATACGGAGCAAAGATGCTTTTTTTTTAAACAGTGCCTGTAACACGGCTGGTACCGGTAAACACAACACCCTACCAGGAAAAGTCAGTGATCGCCTTCATCTTCCTCCTGTGCACTGAAACCTTCAATGTCCTCTTCTTCGGTGTCTGAATTGAAGAGCCTCAGAATCTCATCAATCACGTCAGTCTCCTCGGTGTCGCTCTCACTTGAATGTGAGTGGTCCTCTTCATCACGCAGCAGTCCAGCCTTCCGAAACCCGTTGGTTATGGTGGTTGTTTTGACACGGCTCCACACAGTAAGGATCCACTGGCAGACTTGAATGAAAGTTGCCCTCATAAACGGCCGGTTTTGGTGAAAGATTATTCTCCACTTGTCATCCAAGCCTCCCACTCGACTCGCAGTGCCACTTTAAATGCACGATTTACGATGATGTCCAGTGGCTGCAAATACTTCGTTGTGCCCCCAGGAATCACAGCTGGAATAGAGTTTGTACTCTTGATGGCAGCTTTCACTGAATCTGTTGTATGGGCCCTCATGCTGTCCAGAACAAGCAAGGCTTTATTTCTGTGAAAAAATCCCCCTGGTCGCTTAGCGTAGCACTCTCTCAGCCATTCCTTCATTAGACTCTCCACCATCCAACCTTTCTTGTTGACTTTCACCACAATATATTTTGGTAATTTTTCCTTTGGCATTGTCAGCCGCTTAAAAATCACCATCGGTGGAAGCTTTTGTCCGGATGCTGTGCAACTCACAACGCAAGTGAAATGCGTTTTCTCATGGCCACTTGTTTTCACTGTGATGGAGGAGTCACCTTTTTTATTAACAGTCCGAGCGAGAGGCAGGTCAAACGTCAAAGGCACTTCGTCCATTTTTATAATATCATCTGGTCTGATGGAATACTCAGCTATTTTTTAGCAAGTAAATTTGCAGAAGTTTTCGAGTTTTTCCTCATAGTCGGGAGAGTCGTGCGTGCCCTGACGGGGAGGCCTTTTCGCTGCATAAATCTGAAACACCACGATGGTCCACCTTTAAAGTTTTCGATCTTCATTTTGCTGGCAATTGCCCTGGCTTTCAGTCGGATCTGAACCATGGAAACGCCACGGCTGCCTGCTCTTTGTGTGTTCACCCAATCTTCAAGAAACCAATCTACCTGCTATGATGACCTCTGAAAGCTTTTGTCGTCTTGTTGCACTGACTCAGTTCTTCCCGCTGACATCTCCACCGTCTCCCCATAGATTCATTGATGCCAAGATTACGTGCAGCAGCTCTATTTCCTTCATTAATAGCCAGATCGATCGCCTTTAATTTAAAAGCTGCATCATATGCCTTTCTTCAAGAGTTTTCCATGTTGAGGGTGAGTAAAATGACAGATTTTCTATCTTTTAGTCGTGCTAGTGTGTTTGATTCATCGTACAATTTTATTCGATGACTGTGAACTATTCGTTAATCTGATTGGTCTAATGATATGAGGCAAAATGCTTTTGGCGGCAAAAAAAACCAAAAAAAAACAACACACAACAATATATTAGCTGCACCGTAGTATAGGCCGCAGTGCTCAAAGCATGGGAAAAAAGTAGCGGCTTATAGTCCGGAATTTACGGTACTACTATTATTCATATTATTATTATGAGCTGTGTATAATAATACATCAATAATGATGATGATCCATCAATAGTGATCTAATTACAACACAATTATATAAATGATAAATCCGTATATAAAACAATAACTTAATAAACAAATACGAGTACTATTATCAACAGCAGTAATAATAATAATCATCATCATCATCCAATAAACCTTTACCTGATTTATGCTACTTACCCATGCTAACCCATGCTATCTTGCCAACTAAATTCACCCTTACCATACTTTGTCCATGTAATGCATTGTTATCATAGCCTACCATATTTGTCTTTCTGTAGAGAAGACCTGTTTTGCACCTTATCATACAGCACCATGCATGACAATGCGTAAATATACATCACATTACACAATGAATTGTACTATCACATGCAAACTTCAGAAGCTCTAAAATCTAGTCATTCTTCTCTTTCTTCCCATTTTGTAAACACTATCTCCTCCTACAATTTTTATACTGCCCATACAATATACTTACCATTTTATTCTACTAATGTGCAGCTGTATGCTATTCAAATTACTGATATTATTTATAGCTTATTAATTATATTTAAAGAGTAACAAAAAAAATTATTGAGCCCATTCATTTCCGGTGAAAGAAGGGAGCCAACGTGTCCTCCATGCCATGTGATGCTATTTCCGCCAATAGGACACACAGAACAAAAAATGAAAATCCGCCATGTTTGTTTTTCATGCTAAGTGAGAGCCCAAGCTAATTAATAGTCAAATACTTTTAGTAGTGCTAATTTAACGGTAATATCACAACAGACTGATGTTCTACATTCATAAAACATGACTATCTAATGCAAAATGGCATACCGTTGTATGAAAAGCGCATTCAGCTAACGATTTCGTGCAGTAGGTGGTACAACGGCGAGCCGTGTCAGTCACTCTATGTAGTGAATGCTATGCTACGTTAATATTTCCAAACTTGAATAAATACAGCACCCCTAGGCACAAAACTGCTTAGCTAGATGTAACGTGACCCAACTAAGATATCTGTCAGATAAAAACACTTTCTGTCCTTATATTTAACGTTACCTATTGGTTTTGTGTATTAACTAATTGCTATGGATAAACCGGAGCGCATTGGATCGCACAGTGATCTCACTCTGACTTCGTCACTGTCACTCAGCATAGAAGAACTACGGTTATTCATAGTTCTAATCTAGAGAAAGGAATAAGCTTCTTCCTTATAAATTAGCGTCATTTTTATTTGTATCACTCGTCCAGTCCAATACATAATATAAACTGTAAATAATCTTTGACTATTGAACTAGCCTATGTTACGTTAACATTACCAAACTTAATACATACTGCACCAATGACCACAAACATGTTTGGCTAGATAATAGTAATTTGTTGCCATTAAGATATCCGCCGGATAAAAGCCCTTTTTAACCACATGTTATTTAACGCTACTGTACAAAAGGCCAGTAAACAGGGGGATGGGGGATCCATTGTCTCTGTGCGGCCGCCTGGAACTGGCCTGACTGTTTCGAGGAGTCTCCTTCTCCCCTGGTCTCAAGTTACACTGGAGGACACCCTGGAGCCAAACCATCAGGCACTGGAGGGAGCTGATTGGTGGGGACTCCTCTGCCCTGCTATTGACCCCGGCACTCTCCACCAATAGACACAGGGCAGCATGCACACTTTGTTTTTGTCCCTCTCAACTACTCCCCAGACAGACACTGACTTCTGGAGTGAGAGGATGCAGCATCTCTCTGTTGGAGACGGCTGTATTTGAGGTGTGCGTGCTTGCCCAAGTAAGTGCCTGAACTTAAAGACTCTTGTCATGTGTAACTTGTTGTATATAGTTTGTAAATTGTTAGTACATTGCTGTGTTGGGTTACTGCTAATAACTGGTTGTACTGTGTATTACTGTATGCTCTGGTAACTGTACATTACTGCATGTATGTGTGGTCAGTAAGTGTGCAGTTAGTAATACTCGGCAGTATTGCTGTGAGCCGGTGGCAGTGTTGTGGGTCCTGATCAGTTATGTGTCGGTGGTGTGGTTGTAGCCTAGCTGCCCCTGTCACTCACAGCTGGCTGGCCTCATAAAATGACCAACAGGCCCACTCACTAATCCTACCAAGATGGCTGCCTGACAACTACAGGAAACTGCCCGCTTTAATGCAGCTCAACTGAGAAGCAGCTCCCTAGGTTACATGTACAGTGTACAGTAGTGTTAAGTGTTTATTTCTGTATTTATTTAATATGTTTCCCTCTTGTTCTCCCTTTAGAAAACCACACACATACACACACACCCTTACCCAAACCCTGAATCCCACACTCCAAGTACCCCCAGTCCTGTGGTTACCACAGTGACAGGATGTCCAGAGAGTACATCGGTGGGGAACAAAAAGAGGATATCGTCAGGCCCAGATGCCAGACACACCCTCCACCTTGACTGGAAGACTATGAGGCGCAGTTCCTGGGACATCGCCCGTACCAGGCACCACAGACTCCACCCCACATGGCACCGCCTAGGACGAGGTGGGAGGAAGCTTCCCAACACCGGTTGGCCCAGGCCCCTGTACTCAGGCCTCGCAATGAGGCAGACGCGGAGGAATGGGACTCATTCATGGAGGAGCTGCGAGATGCGCGTAGGCGATACGGCTCAGCTTCTTGGCTCATTTGGGGTCTTCATGGAGAGATCCAGGCCTTGATGGAGACCTCACCCAGAGCTGGACCCCCATCTCCTCACCGCCTGCCTGGAGAGAACCGATGGGAGCATATGGGGGTGCATCACAGGAAGCGCAGTGGGAGGAGCCACAGCAGCGTTCAGGTGCATCCACCCCCCTTAGCCACCATCCGCTGGGACTGGCTTCACCTGTCCCTGCACTCCTGCAGTGGGCAGTCAGTCCCCTCACCCTACAATCAGATACAGCCCTGCTCAGGACCCTGAAGAGGCAGCTGACCAGGACTGGCCTGACCTTCCACCACCATTGCAGGACGAGGCACCACAGTTGGACAGAGGAAGGAACAATCCGCAGCTGGACCCTGTAGAAGAGGTGAGGGACTACCTGTGGGACGTGCAGATTCGGCAATCCTTTGCTCGCTCTCACAGACAGCCCCTTCCACAGCGGATGCAGAGGAACCCTTCTTCAGTCCCGCATTATCGAGTGCCACCCCCAACTCAAGCCTGGTCAGAACAGCACTGGGCCCTGTGGACCACCAAATCAGGAATTCCGCCGCCAGGAGCAGTGGCAACCCCGGGCTACAGAGGCAGTGACGCAACACCATATGCTACCGAGTAGCTTCCGACAGCCACATCAGCCACCAGTCAGGCCTGCTGGGTACCCCCTTACTCACGGTGTGCCATCCATGCAAACCAGAGAGTGATCTTATCGAGGGCCAAAACCGACCATCCCAGACTTCATCCACAAGAATCCTAGTGAGTTTGCACGGCCCAAAATGGCCCTGGAGAATCTCCTTCCAGCAGACGCCACTGAGCGGTTTAAGTACCAGATCCTCTTGGACCACCAGAAGCTGGAGGAGGCCAGGTGGATGGCAGATGCCTATCTGCACTCCCCATACCCGTACTCCGACACAATGGCAGCTCTGACAGAGAAGTTTGGACGCCCTCATCAGCTTGCCCTGAAGAGAATCGCTGCGGTCATGGAGGCTCCGAGTGTGAGGCCAGGTGATACTGGGGCCTTTGAAAGGTTCTCACTCCAGATCCAAGCTCTCGTCGTGATGCTCCAGACACTGGGCCCAGATGGTGAAGCGGAACTGATGTGCGGATCACACGCTGCCCGGCTGTTCACCAAATTGCCTACAGAGGTTAAGGCCAATTTTTGGCGGCGTATGTATTACCGGCCCAATGACACTCATACACTCTGGGACTTTGCAGAGTGGCTGCAGTACAAGTCCTGGTGTCAGGATCATGGGGAACTGGTTAGTAGCAAGCCCCAGAAGGACCCCCCAGCCCAGCAGAAAGGAAAGCAGAGGTCAGCCACCAAGAAGGCCACCATTCTCCACGGGACTAACCAAGCCCCTCAGACCTGCACCTCTATGTCCACCACATTCAGCACGCCTGCTGAGAAAGGGCAGGAGAGGTTCACAATGCAGTGCCCATACTGTGATGGAAAGGATCACTTCCTTAATCAGGAAGCTGACAAAAGAGGAGGTGATCAGTTGGAACCAAACAAACAAGCAGTGCTGGAGATGTGGTCGCAACCATCAGGCAGCCCAGTGTAACCTGCGGAAACCCTGCAATCTGTGCAAGGGAAAACACCTGTGAGTCCTGCACGAGGCCAACAGGACCAAACGGCAGACCAGCTACTGGAGGCAGAGACTATGTGAGTAGTTGTGCATGGTGTGGAACGCTATGCCATGCCTCTCCTTAGGATTAAGGACATGCCCTGCCTGAACGCCCCTAAGGAAGCGGTCATGCCCAGCCTCCAAAGTACTGAGAGGTGCCTGTTGAAGGACCCAGAACTAGCCGTAGCCTATGGGGAGGAGATCAGGACATTGGAGGAAGCAGGGTATGTGGTCAAGATAGGCCCAGAATCGGTGGACAGTACAGAGGAGTCATGGTTCATTCCTCACCACATAGTAGAGCACAATGGCAAGAAGCAGGTTGTTTACAACTGCTACTTCCAGTACGAGGGGAGGAATTTGAATGAGTTCCTTCTCCCTGGATCCACCTTAGGCCCTTCTCTTCTTGGGGTCTTGCTCCCCTTCCGGAGACATCAAGGGCATGTTCCACCAGGTACAGCTGCTTCCCAAGGACAAGCCCCTCCTTCGTTTCCTGTGGCGGGACATGAGAATTGACCCCCCAGATGTGTACGAATGGCAGGTCCTCCCATTCAGTACCACCTGTAGCCCCTGTTGTGACCTTCACCCTTCAGAAACATGTTCTCCACCACAGTGAACCAGATGAGGACGTACGGGACTCTGTCGAGAGGTGCTTCTATGTTGACAACTGCCTGCGGAGTCTATCGTCAACGGAAGAAGCAAGACAACTGGACAGGAAGTACAGGACCCTCCTAGCCTCAGGAGGCTTAGAAATCTGCCAGTGGGCCAGCAACGTGCCAGAGACCATGAATGACCTGCCGAAAGAAGCCAGGTCCGAGAGCAGTGAGTTGTGGCTCTCCCAAGACTGCATAGACCCACAGGAGCTTACTCTGGGGATGTGCTGGCACTGTCAATCGGATGTGCTAAAGTACAAGCTCCGGTTGTTTGGCTACACCGTTCCCACCATGCAGAACATTTACCGGGTTCTAGAGGGCTAATATGACCCTCTGGGCTACATCCTACCTTACACTACTCGGGCTAAGGTACTAGTCCAGCAGCTGTGGGACAAGAAGAGGGATTGGGATGACCCCAGCTTGTTCTGCTCCGGTGCTATGTGAGCTCAGACATGGACCAGCCCTTTGTAACCAGGGACATCCACATCTTCTATGATACCTCAGAGCGTGTTTATGGCTCTGTAGCATATCTCTGCACAGAAGATGCCCAGCAGCATGTCCAGGTATTGTACCTGATGGCTCGTTCCAGGGTAGCCCCCAAGTGCCAGCAGTCCATGCCCCGGCTAGAGCTGAGTGCTGTCCTGACAGGAACACAGCTGGCAAAGCTCTTGGAGAGGGAGCTTACTCTAGGCATCCGGCAGATGACTTTGTGGACTGACTCCATAACAGTCCTTACCTGGCTCCAGTCTGAATCATGCTCCGGTCTTTGTTGGCACTCGCGTTGCTGAAATCCAGGAGCTCACAGACCGGCAAGCCTGGCACTATGTGGACTCCAGGAGCAACCCAGCAGACGACCTGACATGAGGCAAGACCCTCCAGGAGCTGGCAGCTTGGAACCGATGGAGTCAGGGACCACCTTTTCTACAGCAACTTTCAGATTCTTGGCCCCAGCCACCACAGACAGAAGCCATGGAGGATGAAGCCGAGATCAAGAAGTCAGTTCTTTGTGGTCTCATGCTGACCACCAACCCTACTCTCTCTGATCCCAGTCAGTTCTGCACTTTCAAAGATCTGGTGGAGGCTACTTGCCAGTCTCTGCATGGGGCGGCCAACCAGAGTGCCCCCACAGCGGCAGGCTACAACCAGGCTGAGAATCGGATCCTACAGAGAAGCCAAACAGACAGCTTCCCAGAGGACTACCACCACCTGAAGGCGGGTGAACCAGTGCCCTCTACCAGCCATTTGTGTTTCCTAGCACCAGAGTTTGATGACTCTGTGGGGCTCATTCGTGTTGGGGGCCGACTACGGCAGGCTGGAAGGACTGGATCTTTAGGTCATCCACGCCATTGTCCTGGACCCAAGCCACCCAGTCACTCAATTAGTCATCCAGGATTATGATGTCCACCTGCACCATCCTGTACTGGAAATTCTGGGTCTTGCAAGGATGGGAAGCCATCCGACGCCACTAGCACAGGTGTCTGGACTGTCAGAGATGGCGAGCGCAACCAATGTGTCAAGGATGGCAGACTTACCTCCCTCACGCCTCTGGCTGATGAAGCCAGCCTTCCACTCCACAGGGATGGACTGCTTTGGGCTTTTCCTTGTGAAGTTGGGCAGGTGCACAGAGAAAAGTTGGGGTATTATCTTCAAGTGCCTTACCACTCGGTGCGTCCATCTTGATCTCCTCAGCAGCATGGACACAGACTCGTTCCTGATGGCCTTTTGGAGATTCATTGCGCGCAGAGGGACACCCTGCGAATTGATCTCCGACCAGGGAACTAATTTTCAAGGGGGCGAGAAGGAGCTGAGGGAAACCTTTGCCACTCTAAGTCCAGCGCTGCAGCAGGATCTGGCCCAATAATGGATCCACTTCCGTTTCAACCACCCAAATGCACCTCATTAAGGAGGAGCCTGAGAGCAAGAGATCCACTCCATTAAGAGCACCCTCAGAGTTGCATTGGGAGCTCAAACAGTCACTGAGGAAGTCCTCCAAAATGTCCTCATAGAAGTGGAGGGGATCTTCAACTCCAAGCCTCTGGGGTACGTCTCATCGGACCTGGCAGATGTGAACCCCATTACCCCGAATTCCCTCCTGAGGGGTAGCCGGACTCCTCCATCCCACAGGTCGTCTACCCCGAGTCGGAGCTTCTGAGTCGACGACAATGGCGACACAGCCAGGTCCTTGCAGACCACTTCTGGACCCGCATCAGGGACTACCTGCCCAGCCTTCAGGCCCGTCAGAAGTGGAAAACTGATAAGGAGGACCTGAAGGTGGACTCCGTAGTGATGATCATGGACCCTCAGCTGCCCAGAGCCCTTTGGCCAGCGGGCTGCGTTGCTGAAGTCCTGCCTGGAGCGGATGGATGGGTCCGGACAGAAAAGGTAAAGGTTAAGGACCGTACTTACACCAGGCCCATCTCCAGGCTGATTGAAGTGCGCATCATGCCAGACAACGAGGCGAGGGATGGTTCGCCATAGGCCTTTTGCAGGAGCAAATTTGCACTGCAAATTTGAGGGCGGCTGTACAAAAGGCCAGTAAACAGGGGGATGGGGGATCCATTGTTTCTGTGCAGCCAACTGGAACTGGCCTGACTGTTTTGAGGAGTCCCCTTCTCCCCTTGTCTCAAGTTACACTGGAGGACATCCTGGAGCCAAACCCTCAGGCACTGGAGGGAGCTGATTGGTGGGGACTCCTTTGCCCTGCTTTTGACCCCAGCACTCTCCACCAATAGGCACAGGGCAGCATGCACACTTTGTTTTTGTCCCTCTCAACTCCTCCCCAGACAGACACTGAGTTTCGGAGTGAGAGGATGCAGCATCTCTCTGTTGTAGACGGCTGTATTTGAGGTGTGCGTGCACACACCCTTACCCAAACCCTGAAACCTCCACTCCAAGTTGCCCACACCTGTGTGTACCCCATCCAAATAAAGCTTCAGTTCATGGAAACCTGTCTCCGTGTTCTTGCCGACACCCCTGTGGCAATCACCCTACAGTTTAACCACACCTTAGGGATCCGAAGGAGCAGGCACAGTTTTCAGTAGGCATCCTGCTCTTCACTACAGCTATGTATTTGTTTTGTGATTCAACCTTTACCTGCTATTGCCATGGTTTCACCTAAGCACCCAGAGCTGTCAGGCAGTGCGATCTCACTCTGATACTAGAACTAATGGATCATCTGTTCACTTTAAATAGATAGTACATCTTACAATAATTATAAATCAGTAATGTATTAAATGCTACTTCTTTTAACAGAATGGCCACATTACAGTTACATGTATGATGAAGCACAAATAGCTAGACTTGCAATACCTCATGTACTACTATTATGCACTGCTGTGTGTAATTACACATGAATCATGAATCCTGATGATATATCAGTAGTGATAAAATGGTAAGAGTACATCATTTATATGATAAATTCTACTACTATTACCAACAATAATAGCAATAATAATAATAATAATAATAACTATTATAGCAATACATCAATTCTACATCACTACTACTAGCAACAGAATACATGCCTTCCATGTATAGTGATGCACAACAAGCCAGACTTGTAATACTACTATTATCTGTACTGTGTATAATAATACACCAATAATGATGACAATACATCAATAGTGATGCAGTAATAACAATATAAAAGCAATAACTTAATAAACAAATACCAGTACTATTATCAACAGAAATAATAATAATCATCATCATCCAATAAACCTGATTTATGCTACTTGCCCATGCTAACCTGCCAACTTTGCCCATGCAATGCATTGTCATTGTAGTCTACCATATTTGTCTTTCTGTAGAGAAGACCTGTTTTGCACCTTATCATACAGCATCATGCATGACAATGCATAAATATACATCACATTACACAATGAATCATGCTATCACATGCAAACTCAGAGGTTCTTCTAGTTATTATTAAAATAGCTGTAATTTTGCCTAAAGCATATCATTTTCTGTTTGAAGAAAAAAAGATCTTACCCATGTTCATTTACTAGCCACATGAGTTTTTGACCTTTTTTTTTTAGTTTCTACAGAGACTGCCATTTTGTAATTTTTTTGTTTTTTTTTGGGGGGGGGGGGGCATTGACGGAGAACCGCCAAACCGCAGTGATGAGTTGCTTTTTCACTGCAGTAAGAAAAAAATCCAAACCGTCACAACTCTGGGAAGCTGGGAATCTGAAGGTTTGTGAAATGATCTAATGTTGATTTGCATAAGGTGATGCAAATCTATATGTACCAGTAACTAGGTTTATATCTACAGTGTGAAAAACAGTGAATGCCAGTTGGCAAATAAATTGGAGGTCTCATGTTTTAAGCCACTTCCTCCAGAGGCAGGTTCACAGTGGGTGGGGCTAATTACGTTCAATTTGGGTGAGGAAAATCCATGAGAATAATCCAAAAAATTACATATTACATGTGAAAATATGATTATTATTCATAAGAGTATTGAAGGAAACCTCTTCATACAGTAACAGCCAAAAGTTTGAACACACCTACTGAAAATACAATATTTCTCTTTCGTATAGCCATTTTCACATCAAGGGTTATATTAAAATAACAGAAATATAATATAAATAGTAAAGTTTATGTCGATGAAAAATGTTTTACCAAAATAAAAGCTTTTATTGGCTAAAAAAAGGATCTTTTGAGCCAGTACCCCTTAATTTAAGCTTGTGCCCCTTGTACCATTGGCTCCTAAACCCAAATTATTTAGGAGCCAAATAAAATTTTTAGGAGCCACGTCTCATATAAAATAAATTAGAAATATACACAGAGCTATGAAAAATATTTGCCTCCTTCTTAAATTCCCCTTTCATTGCATATTTATTCAACTGAATTGTTCCAGATGATCAAATAAAATAATATAATAGACAAGGCAAGCCGAAGCAAACATAAAACATAGTTTTTACATCATTATTCCTTTCATTCAACAGAGAAAGTCACCAATTACTCATATCGCCCCTGTGAAAAAAGTAATTTACAAAACAAAGAAATCAACAAATTTGTCATTGAAAATTATATTCAGGGGATTGACCACAGCCAGACTTGTTTGCAACCAGCTCTGCCTGCCTGTTTAAAAAGCATATGTATGAAAGCTAGTAGTCACCTCAATGTTTCTACAGGCAGACACTGCCATGATCAAAGAAACTCCCAGAACAACTAAGGGAAAAATGTTGTGGAGCTATATCAGTCTGGAAAAGGGTACAAAGCCATTTCTAAGGCTCTTGGACTCCAGCAAACCACAAACTTCCAAAGAACTGCAGGCCTCTCTATCATTAGCTAAGATCAGTGTACATGACAATAAGAAAGACACAGAACAGTGTGAAGTGATTATTGTATACATGTATATATTGTGCACTTAGTGTATTTATTGTATTATTGTTTTATAGTGTAGTTGATGCATGTATTTTTATAGTATTGTACTTATGTATGTTGCAATTGCACAGTCAGAAGTTTTGGTACTCTAGCCCACCCAATTCTGTGTACTTATTGATGCATGTTTTTAAATGTTGCGCTGTGGACCTGGAAAACATAATTTTGTTCTACTGTACACACAGAAATGTGTGGCATAGAATGACAGTAAAGTCTACTTGTACTTGTAAGTCTTTTGGAATAATATTTAATAGATATTCTTATGTTCTAAGTCCTCCATTTTCTGGCTTAAAACCAATACAGTATTCCACTGCAAGAGCATCATACTAACATGGGGGTGGCAGTGTGATGGTATGGGAATGTTTTGCTGACTCAGGACCTAGACAACTTGTGATTGTTGAAGAAAGCATGAATTCTGATGTATACCACAACATTGTTCAGGAAAATGTCTGACCATCCATTTGTGAGCTGAAGATGAAGTGTAATTGGGTGGTGATGCTAAGCATTCGAGCAAGTCCGTATCTGAATGGCTGAAAAGAAGCAAAATTAGTGTTGCAGTTGCCTAGTCTGATTTGAACCCAGTAGAGATGCTGGCAGGACCTGAAAAGAGCAGTTCATGCTTGAAGATCAACACATTTGTCAGAGGTAAAGCAGTTCTTCAAGGAAGAGTGGGCCAAGATTCCTAGATGTGAGAGGCTCATAACAAATAATAGGTAATGTTTCATTGTAGTTATTGCCACTGAGGGTGATCAAACCAAAAATTAGTTTAATTAAGCAGTTAGTTTTTCACAGGGGCAATACTGGTAATCCATATCTTCATTGAATGAATGAAATAATTATGTAAAAACTGTTATATAAAAAATGTTATCTAAGGTAATACAAGAAGACCTAAACAGCATCCATATGTGGGCAGGTACCTGGCAGATGACATTCAACTTAACTAAATGTAAAGTCTTGCATGTGGGCAACAAGAACATTAGACAAGACTACTTCATGGGAGGAAGTAAACTAGATTGTGCTCAATTTGAAAAAGACTTGGGAGTAATAGTTGACCAAAGCCTAACAGGATCTAGGCAGTGTGCTGTAGCAGTAAAAAAGGCCAACAGGATGCTAGGATATATAGCCAAAAGTATTGATTATAAATCTAAGGAGGTTATATTAAAATTATATAATGCTTTAGTTAGACCACACTTGGAATACTGTGTGCAGTTCTGGGCACCGCACTATAAGAAAGATATCGAGGCTCTTGAAAAAGTACAAAGGAGGGCAACTAAATTAGTTCCTGGCATGAAACATAAAAGCTACGAGGCAAGACTGAAGTTACTTAACCTATTTAGACTCAGCAAGAGGAGACTAAGGGGTGATTTAATAGAGGTTTTTAAATTTCTAAAGGGACTCAACAAGGTTAGCTACGATAAATTTTTTAAATTAAGTTCAGTCTGTAGGACAAGGGGACATATATGGAAACTAGTTAAGAGTAAGTTCCGCACTGATGTAAGGAAGTATTATTTCACGCAAAGAGTTATCAATACATGGAATGGGTTGCCAGGTCATGTAGTTGAGGCAGAGACCCTTGCTGTGTTCAAGTCCAGACTTGATGCAGTTTTGGATACTCTTTAAATAATGTAATGGCGAGCTTTGTTGGGCCGAATGGCCTGTCCTCGTCATAATATGTTCTTATGTTCTTATGTTCTTATGTTATGTTTGCATGGGTTTCCTTAATATTATATTTTATTTGATTTTCTGAAGCCATTCAGTGTGAGAAATATGCAATAAAAGAAGAAATCAAGAAGGGGGCAAAAACCTTTTTCATGGCACTATGTCACATCGCATACTTACTTTTTACTGTGTCATAGCATAAGGCGAACTCCTGTAACCAAGATCATTTAAACTGTCTTTCAAGCAGGGGAGCTGTGGGCACGTTTGACTCAATTAGCTGTGCTGCGCTTCACTATCATCATCTGGCAATGACTGTATGTTGACTGAGTCGGGCTGGGATGACTGTACCTGAGAACTTTGATCAAGTCAGTCTCTGTATTTGCATCTGGTGTAGACGAGACAGGGTTTGGATAAGGCAGGGAATGAGAAAAGTTCGATATTTTTTGTTTGGCCATTTCATTTTCTTGTTAATTAGCTGGCATGAGGGACAAGTTAAAAAAAAAAAACTGCTTCTCTACATCCGTGTACGCTTAAATCAATCTGGACAGAGCAGGATAGGAGTGCACGTGATAGTGTAGCAGAGCAAGAACACGCAGGACGAGATGAGAGTGTTCAGCACATAATTAAAGCTTACTGCTTTTTGATGTATTATTTTTTTTTTTTGCTTGTGGGGGACAGTCACCACTAGTTGCAAAGTAAAAAAGTTATTTGCACTGGCGACCATTTTAGGTGCCATCTGGAGCCCGATAACAAGGGACCCGTTTGGTAGAAAGCTTTTTCTTTTTGTTGTAATAATCAATAACATGGCAAGACAAGCAAAATTTTTCAAAGAGAAATGTCAGTCCATAATTACTATATGAAATGATGGTCAATCAGTCAGGAAAATCACAAAAACTCATAGCACTGCAGATTAAAGCTGAAATACATGCTTCACAGAGCTATATCAGTAAGCACATCTCAGCATCAACTCTTCAGAGGAAATCAGGTCTTTATGGTACAACTGATGCTTAGAAACCACTTCTGAGGGATGTGAACAAGAAGAAAAGATTGGCAAAAGGTTTGGGCAAAAGATCACAGCCAGTGGACACTTTAAGAATGTAAATCTGTTCTTTGGTCCGACATGGTCAGATGAGAAATTTTTGGCTCCAGCCGTCATTTTTTTTTTTTGAGACACAGAATGTGAACGGATGACACCAGCATGTGTGGTGAAGCATGGGGTGGGGGCAGTGTAATGGTTTGGGGGTGTTTTGCTGGTGATGCTGTCAGAGATTTATGTAAAATTGAAGGCACACTGAACCAGCATGGCTACCACAGCATTGTTCAGTGACACGCCATCCCATCTGTTAAGTGCCTAATTGGACCGTCATTTGTTTCTCAACAAGGTTGTGTAAAAATTGTCTAGTGAACAAGGAAAGAGATGGAGTGCTGCAACAGATGACCTATCCCCCACAATCACCCAGCCTAAACCCTATAGAGCTGGTTTGGGATGATCTGGCCTGGAGAGTAAGATTAAGGCAGTGAACTACCTCTGGAAGCTGGTTGAAAAAAATGCCAGTCTGCAACGCTGTCATCCAAGCAAAAGTATAAGTTTGGTTGTCACAATATTTGACTTGTATAACGTCATTGATTTGGGGCCGTCTTGCAACTGAAAGGCAAACAACATAGCTAAAATAGAGAAAAATGCATTAAAAAGCATGTGTGTCCAAACTTTTGATTGGTACTGTATGTCAGTGATTGTGAGTAGTGGGGTCTGCAGAGGTCCCACCCCCACCATACCAGCAGCTGGGCTTCCTCCTCCTTTAGCTTCCGGGCCTGAATCTTCTGCTGCTCCCCAGCCTCCATCTGCATGCGCAGAAACTCCTGCTGCTGGCGGTTGCTGTGGTGGCGCATCTCGGCCTCGCGCATGGCTCGCTCCTCCTTAGCCAACCGGTCGCTCTCCCACAGCTGCGCATACAGGCGGTCCTCCTCCTGCTGCTGCTGCCGGTCCTCCTCTCGGCTGCGCAGTTGAGAGGCCCGCTCAGCAAACACTGCCTCCCGCAGCCGCTGTGTCTGCACCCCCCGCAGCTCTTCGCACTGCTCCCTGAAACATGAGGGGAGGGGAGCCATACGTCTCATCATTCAGAAGAACAAAAGAACATATTAAGAGTAGGTTCCACACTGATATAAGGAAGTACTGTGTTACACAAAGTATTGCCAATAAATGGAATTGGTTGCCAGATAATGCAGTTGAAGCAGAGACCCTTGCTGTGTTAAAATTCAGACTTAATGCAGTGCTGGGTGCGCTTTAGATTAAAAGTTTAGCTTCGTTGTGCTGAATGGCTTGTTGTCTTAACTACTCTCCCAGTTTCCTGTCTCATCTATCTATCAGTCTCACCTATCCTTCTGCCTCACCCATCTCCCCTATCTCACCTATCTTTATGCCTCACCTATCCCTCTGACTCATTTATCCCCCCGTGTCACCTATCCCTCAGGCTCATCTATCCCTCTGTCTTGCCTATCCCACTGTCTCTTGGTCTCTTCATTGCTAACAGCTCATTACACTGACCATTATTATCATTGTTTGTACTGTTAAATATGTCAAAAAATATCAAAATCATATATTCTGTTTTATGAATTTTCATACATTAATGTAGTTCAGGGTTATCTGAAGTCATTCGATCAGAGGTAGAGTGGAATTTGCAAGAACTATTTCACTGGAATAACCATTCTTGGCCAGCACCATTCAATCCTGAAAATTCTTTGCATAAACCAGGCAGGCAGTTTTTATGGCAATGCTTCTCATTCATGGTGATCACACAGTTACCACAGCAGCACGAGTGGAAGCAAGGCACAGGTATAGAGCATAACAACATACTAAAAATGTATAAAAACTTAGTTCGTCCAAATGAATCACTACCAATCCATAAATGTTGCACCCCAAGGCATGTTGGAATTTTAACTTAAAATTAACACAATCTTGTTGATTCAACATAATTCAAGTTAGTTGTTTTTCATTTACATGAATTTAAGTACAATGCACAAGAATATGTCATTTACACATTGAAACACAAGTTATTTATGTAATATGAACTCAAAACACTTAACCCCCTTAGTTCATAAATATCTGGCTTTTTCCCACTAATTTCATTGGATAGACTGAATGTAAGGAAGCCATTGAGTTAAGGTGTTTGTACAAAGTAATCAAGTATAGTGAAAGTCTTGCCTACTTGAGTGAATAGAATGCTATGCAATCATGTTTAGACAGAAAACCTAATATGCATTGTATCTGTAGATTTTGTTACGTCTAACGAACAACCACTGAAAACTATTTTTGAGAGTGCACATTCATGAGTCAAGAACATTTAGCCCTTCATCATTTTTATTCAGAACACATATGCACACTTATTCTCCAAAAGCATTGCTATATTTCAAATACATTAGTATCTCAAACATCTGAAAGTGAGCAGATGTCTGGTATAAACATGCTTTATGGTAACTGTCAATGGAAATGAATACCAAGATACTGAAGAGTGACAAGTCAAATGAAACATGGGCTTGAACATCATTGTAATTGAGCACTGTACCTGAAGAGCTGGTCCAGCTTCTCGGTCACCACTCTCTGCCTGTCTCTCTCCCTTCTCTCCCTAAGTATCTTGGCCCTCTGGCACATCTTTTCCTGTCTCTCTAACGCAGTCTCCTTCTTCGCAGCCATCTCCGCAAGAAGCTGCCTCTCCTCTGCCTCCAGCAGGTCTCGTAGCCTGACAGATGAACACATTTACCAATGAGACAGCAATGATAATTTATGTTACTCACTTATTTCTGGCATAACAGTATAAATCTATGTGGTATGGGAGTATAATATGGTGTTTTATGACAAAATTGCAGTAAGGTAAGAGGTTAATTATCTTTGAAAGGCCTGCTTTTTCCAAAAATGTTTCCCCTAATAACTTACCTCCAGTCAATAAAACTATGATTGAAACTATTAGAATGTTACATTTAACTGTACTTACTTCACTAACACCAAGGGGCTCCATTCCTGGGATTTTTTAAATCTGAAGATTATTCTTTACGTAGAGAGCTACGGCCCCCTCCTCTTCTATTGTTTCTATCTTTTCTTAGAAGCTCACCATTATACTCATTCCCAATCCCCTGTGGCAAGCCATGCCTCTCTGATCCCAACAACATAATTAGTACTATTACTCATAACAGCTTCTACATCCACAATTGTATTTTTATACTCCTAGCAACAGAGGAATTTCTGGGTATTTTGTGTGTATGTCCCATCTTTCCCCTGCACTCCCAGCTGCCGGCGAAAAAAACCACCTCTATAACAGTACTGCTCTTCCTGATTTGTAAATCATAGCTTCCTCACCTCTAATAAAATACTTAGCCATGGCATCTTCTATTCTGGCAGTCTGTCTGTCCCTATCCTTTGCACTATATATAATTTAGCATTTAAATGTTTTATTCATGTGATTTTAATATATTGCTAAAGAAAAGTATGCTCTTACACCAAGATTGTTTTATAATCTGGGTTTATGAACAGCTAGCAAACTAAGTGCTAGATTGTTGTAGTAAAGTTCATGTTCTCATAAGATCATGTTATTATCTAACATTTAATTTCACATTAGCTGCAACAACTTGCTTATATTTTACCGTTAAAAGACACAGGCAAAATGATAATTGTCATGGAATTTTTAGGAATCATACCCATTTACCAGTGTCTGTCAAACAAGCAACATGCGTAACAGAATCCATCACCAATCTACCTCCCCATATGTAAAATAGAGAAGGGGAATTCCTGTCCCATGTTGACTGCTTCCTCAGATTTGTGACATCACAAACATGGCCCCTGGAGAAGAGGATCTCACTAGAAGGGCTCTACTACAAACTGTATTTAAAATTCACATCTATATTATATACTATATAGCTGTACACCTGACTTAGCAAATACATTAGCAAATACAAAAAAAATGTTATGTAGATGACACAAACTGAAAAATGATAACTTTATATGGAAGAAGCCTTTAAATAAGAACTGAAATGTTTAATTTAATTTTGACTGTCATCAGCACAACTGAATAATACATCAGCTGACCTCTCCCTGCGATCATCAATGGCCACTCTCTGTTGGTCCAGGGCGTCCTGGACCCTTCGCTGAATGGTTCCCAGGATGATGCGGCGACCCGTGTTTTTCTCCCACTCAGACTTAAGATCACATTGGTTCTGGTACTGGGTAAAGTGCAGCAGGTTTTTGTGTGCTTCCTCCTTCTTTCGCCTCTCCAGGACAATGTGGTCGACAGGTTTTGCTGATGGGAACTTTGCCCTCTGAAATTATTTCAAGTGTTGTTAAGTGAACTGGTGTGGTTTGTGTCATAAATTGCTCATGCCTTATAGTTTCTTCAGCATTATGGTTTGGCCATTAAAACAATCTGTACCTTATTTGAAATATGCTTAAGTTTTTAAACTTTGGGTAAATAATCTTTGATGTGTCGTTTTCGGACAAGCTGTAACCCAGGCACTTGTTTAGGTGTTAACCTGAGGAAACCCGCTAAATGGGGGTAGACTGCAGAGGTCAGACCCCTGCGAAATTTATAGGGAGTGTATCCAGTCCATCATCAGCAGCAACACAAATGAATGATTATTACAATTGATTAAATTACAATATAAATCCATGGAGTAGACTACATCTTAATTATACATGGTCTCTGTGTAGTTTGAAAGAAGGCAACTGCATCAGCTATATGCTATATATTTTAAGAATATATAATACAGTATGTTTTATAAATGTCACATTGTAAAAATAATAATAAAAAACAAGAAATACAGGAAATATGTCTGTACATATCACAAAATATGAGAATACTTCGAAGACAAAAAGGTATGGGTACCACAATCTATTTAACTCTATTTCTTTAAGAAATACATCAAAATGTACCACTCGTATTTCTTCATCGCGAATGCATCTAGAACAAAAACCTAATATACAGACCTCCTCCTATCTCGTTGTAAAAACACCCGTGGAGATATATTCGACCGTCAGTAACACCTCAAACAGCTCATCATTCCACCATATAAATCTAGCAACGTGTTACTTACTTAACTGTTAGTTGCCACATTTGAGGGGGCGTAAGCGACTGCGTTTTGATCTTGTGGATGCATACCGTTTACTCGACAAGAATGAACGCGACATCACACTGACTTGAATATAATTATGTACCCTACTGTCTGCAGCACGATGCAGCCGTGCAGAAGAAGAAACCACAAAGCGCTCCCCTTGGCGTGGAAATACAGCTAATTTCCAGAAATTTCAGGATATTTAAATGTAGTGGTTGTTCCAGGTAAACATGTCTTAAAAGTACAAAGTACTTTTTAAAGAATGTAACGTTAGTGGAGTAAAATTAAAGGTTGTCACAAATATAAATACTCAAAGTATAGCCTAGATAAACCACAATATTACTTAAGTTAATACTTAATTTTGTACTGTAACTACCTTAGGAAACCAGAAAATGATTTGCAGCGGAAAGTCTCAAACTTACCACAGCAACCGAATGTGGTGTTGGTCCTGTGATTTCCCGTACCTTGCTCATTAGCATCTTCTACAATTTAATATAACGTTAACCCTTTGTTTAAAATAAATGTATTTGCACTAATAGAATGACATAAGAATAACGAGTACTTCGCATGGGGTGAAAAACATTCCCAAACCACCCTATTTTCAGTAACTAACAAGCAAACGATTAACGGTTTCTAAGAGAGGTTTCTTGTACGAACTTACTGGTTGGGTTTGTTTACTGAGTAACTTCACTGGTGTCAAGGTAACCAACTTAACCTTGTTCTGCCTATGAGAAATGAACTTCCGGGTCACGGTTGTCATAATAAAAGTACTCTATAAAAATGAAAAAATTGCACAAAAACGGTAAAATACCACATTTAAACACATTAACTATTAACGAAAAATGAAAATGTGTTAAAGTAATATAAATATGTTAATGTTACATTTAGTATTATTTTAAACAAATTACACATTTGATTCCACGGTTAATAAAATGCAAGAATCAAATACTTAAGTGTCAAAATTGGACTGTACAAAAAAACTACGACATGTCTCAATGAAAGTGGGGCTGGGAATACTCATAATACTTTTCGCAGAGACCTAGATAGTAACCGGCTTAAGTCTGTTACAAAAACTCTTTTTTTTGCAATATCATTCCTTAATATTTCATTTATACCATGTATGTAACATTTTAGAGTCTTGAATTTGTTTATGTTTTTGCTCCAAGTCCCTCAAATGACATTACCTCATATGATCGTAATCTAGCTTTCTTTAAAGCTGCTGTCCCAGAGATTAACCTCCCCTCCATATTACTGCCTCCACTGCATCCCATATTACATGAGGGTCTACTTCCCCATTAATATTTTCCTCAATGTATCTCTTTATTTCAGTTCCTATCTCTTCTGCCATTGTTTTGTTATTTAAAATGCCAACATTGAGTCTCCATGTTGTGTTCTTCTTCATGCTATTTGAGTGTAATGTTAAGTAAAGTATGCTATGATCTGACACATCTGTAACTCCAATCCTGCACTCCTGTAACCTATGTTTATCAGTTGCATTAATAAATAACCTATTCTAGAGTATACAGAGTGTGGCATTGAGTAATGGGTGTAATTCCTAACAAACGGATGAAGGTCCCTTCACATCTCAACCACTCAGTTCTTGTAACATTGTGTTGATATATTTTGAGAGGTGACCACTATTTTTCTTTAGGCTAGTAGTATCTAAGTTGTGGCTTAACACTACATTGAAAAATGTTTATCACATTCAGGGGTGCATACACATTCACCAAAGTTATCATTTTGTGGTCTATTTTACCTTTAACAACAATGTATCTACCTTCTTTGTAAGAGACTTCCCCACAGAACTCAAAATTAACTGAATTAGGTATAAGAATTCCCACTTCCCTTCTAGATTTAGTTTTTAAAAACTACTATAGTATGTATTTCTAAAACCAAACCTCTTTTCTCATGTTCCTGCTTATTAAGATGTGTCTCTTGCAAAAACACTAACTGTGCCTTTTCTTTCTTCAAATTAAGTAGAACCTTGGCTCTCTTCAATGGATTTCCTAACCAATTTACATTTAATAAGATCAAATTCACACTATTACTTTCCATATGTTTTTTTTTTTACCACAAGAGTGATAGGTGAGTGAAGCCCCACCAGCACTTAAAAACACCTGCCTGAACATCTGGCAAACATATCATGTTGTTCAAATTCTCGCAGGCTGTCCCTTGCACGTTGTCCAGCTGTGTCTCCTTCCAACAGCATGCAGCACGGACGGTGTTGCTCTTCTCTGGTTTTTCCACCGTGAATCCCCGCTCCTCCAGGTCCTGCACTGGTTCTTCCACAATGTTGTAATCATAATTGTTGTTGTCCGTGCACTAATTGGATCCACCTGGCCCGCAGACGTATAAAGATATGGTCACACTTGTCTTCCAGTGCGAAATATCCGCGTGAATTTCCATTCAATTCAATGGAAGGTGGCGTCAACTGTCAACGCTTCCGGGAGCAGATTTTTCCTCTGCTCTTGACGCGGGGCAGGGCTCTGTTTTACGCCCCGAGTTCAACTGTGGTGAACTTTGACCTCGCGAATACGCGAATCTGCCCATCTGGCCAATCAGAGAGCTGCTGTTTGACCCCGAAAGGCGTTAAGTTATCGTGTTTGGCAGATATTTTAAAATAGTTAAGAATGTTAACAAGGAAGCCGCATATGACCATGTTTGGAAATAGGATACCTATTGATATCGATCTAATCCTTGGATATAAAGTTAGCAGCCTATGTTGCTATCTTACGTTACCATCTGCTGATGAAACTATAATTGGATAGCACATGCCTGAATTAACTGAAATAACGGAGTCTGCGTCTCCGCCCACAATTCACACCGCTAAGCGGATTTTAGAAACCAAGTATGACCGTATGGGGTCTTCTGCACAGGAACTGATTATAGTATCTATTGGCCTCCTGCCCATGAATTGATTGCAGTATCTACTTGGCCTCAGAAGTATAGGGAGTTAAAGTTGGGCCTTCTGCCAAGATACTAATTTGATAAACTGGCCTTCAGAAGTACAGGGAGTGAATACTGAGCCTTCTGCCCAGGCACTAATTGGATCCGCTGGCCGTCAGAAATATAAGGAGTGAAAAATTGATATCATGCCTTTCTGGCAAGGGTGCCATCCTGAAAGTGTAACAAAAACTGTTGTATGTTTAACTTTGGGTTTGGGAGCTTTTGATCTCAACTTTTGAGTAAATAAGGCTGTGATAGATAATTGCGACTTTGAAGGTTATGTAGTCAGATGCCAGGTAAATCATAGAATTACATATCTAGTCAGATGCCAGGTGAATCATAGAATTACTTACGGGAGCCAGAAGAGATGTAGAAACAATGGTATAAACTATACAACAGGAGGAGTCCGAGAATAGGATAAAAGAGAGCACATTCAGAGAGTGTGGTGTGTCTGCAGAGCAAGTGTGCATGTGTGTATGTGTGTGTGTGGGGAGAATTATTGGGGTGTGATTTAGGAAACAAGTGAGTGTGAATTATTGTTCTGCGCAGACCAGCCCTGTTTACTGCATGTTCTTTGTTGCATATACAATGAACCTTTTTACATCACATTTCTCGGATTAAGTTTTTTTTTGGGAATCGGTGAACAAAGTGTGGAGGGGGCTCTCAGCCCATCAGGCCCAGGCTGAGATTGTTTCTCCCGCACCTTCCGCTCCCTCGGGTACTCCATATATTCTTAAATTGTTCCTCTGTGACCTGGACTCTAAGTCTGTCATCTTCTCTTGCATTTTCTTTTGCTCTTTTAAGCTGTGGATAATAGCTTCATTAGTGTCAGTATACCATGATTCCAGCTGTTGAATATGTGTCTTGGCTAAGTTTAGGTGGGCTTGCTGTCTTTGAATTTCAGCGGCATTGTTTTGCAGCTTCTGGTTAACTTCTCATTTAAATTCTGCCAGTTCCTCCCTCATGTGACTCTTTAGTTCTTCTTTAAATTATTTGAAGCCAGTTATCAGCTCGTGTTTGAGTTCTTTTTTGTTTGTTGATGTCTTCCAACCCTGCATGGAATCTGGGGTATTTTGTTTCATCAACTGTCTGTAACTATATTTTAGTCAGCCATCTTGCTTGATGCACTACTGGAAATGTGATGTGAAAAATGTAATGCATTCACATGCACACCAATTCTTGTTAAAGCACATATCCCAGATTAATTTTCTGTTCTTTAAAATATTAAATAAGCTTTTTAAAATAAATAATGAAAATTAAAACTAAACGATACAATATGTTTTCTTATAACATTAATTGTAAGAAGCTGGTCATCTGAAGTTAAGTATTGTGTTCTCATACAAACTGACCATTCACGCAAAATGCACTCTCATGTCACTGTGATAAAATATATTTATGTTATAACCAAACAAAAGTGCTTTGGAAAATGAACAGACATAGATAGTACAAATACTTCCATCTCACTGTTTTTTTTTAAATGTGGGCAGTGGTGGCAAAATTCATAATGAATACTAATGTCACAGTCCCGTACATTGCCAAGTACTGTAGTGTTAGATGTAAGTCGGACAAAAGTCTCCTTTAATTCCCTTCACATATTGCTAATGAATCCATAATTTGAACACCTAATGTGACATGGTTGCCACTCCTAACGTTGTGTTGCATGTCAATGGACATGACTGCCCAGTGTGACATTTGTCAGAGCACACATGAAATATTTCTCTTAAATCAAAATTCAGTTCTTTTGCACTCCAGCTTTTTTCATATTCCAGCATAGTGAACAAAGCTTTTGCCAGAAGCTTTTGGATTATCTGTAAAGAATAACACACTGCAGATTTAGAATTCTGGGTGCAATTGATCTACCATAAATGGTCTTGACTAAGAATACAATGAAACAAATGGGTATTTACCTGAGAATGCAATTATGTTAGAAAATGCATGTACTTGTAACCAGATTCAATGTTGTTTCAAGATTTAAGTGGTCTTGACAAGTATCTATTTAAGCAATGTCAAAATTTATAAGTATAATTGGGTTATGTTCCCATTTATTGTTCAATAATAACAATATGGCAATGAAAAAACAAATTAAATGGTGACATGCATGTGCTGTGGAGTGCTCCTGGTGAGATGTTATGGTTTTACATGTTCTTATGGAATCCTTGAAGTTAGCTACATTGATTATTTGTAACTATGATTTAGGTTACGGGTTACAGTAAGAGCTGCGTGATACCCACCACCCAAGCACATACACAACTGATGTACCTGAGACCTTTAAGCCCTTTCAAAACCACCTAACCTGTCACCCTGTGTCACCTACTGCCCTCTAGTGGAGAAAGGTTACACTTCAAAACATATTCTTAAATACAAATAGCAACAAACCGGCTCCTACACGCAAGCCCCATAATTGTATTTTGGGGCTTGTGTGTAGATTAAAATGTAAGCAAAAAAAAATACGGATGGTGAACATTCTCAGATCCTTTAACTTGGATTTCACATGTTATTCCAGTTTGTATGTATGTCAGCGCTTATTTTTTAATTTCAATGTTTTGTGGAGGAAGACGAGCTGGTCACACACCCAGCTTTCAGGACACTGTGCGGTAACGTTGTCTCCTGCAGTGGAGAAAACTCTCTCCGCAGAGATTCTTGTGCCAGGAATGCACAGGAAATGCTTTGCTAGACTGGATAGTTGAGGGTACTCATGTTTGTGTTCCACCAACTGAGAGGATTTTCTGGGAGTGGCAAAGGGGTTTCTTCTCTAAACCTCTTAATCTCAGCTGCAGCAGCATCATGTGCATATTTAGGTGAAGCATTGTCTCTGGCAGAGGCATTAACATAGTTCCAAGCAAGTCAGCCAATGCACATGAGCTCCTTGGTCTCTTCATGGATGGCTGGGGGGTGGGGGCAGGGCCATCCTCATAGTTAGGTGGATGATCAACCTCCACCAGACTGTCTACCTCTTCTTGATGCTGAAACACATCAAAGCATCAAATTAACCTGGTATTAATTTTACAGTACATTTACATTAACTACCTCAACACATAATCTGAGCCTATTGCACATTTCTTTTTTTGTACATAATTATCCAAGTCCAACTATTAAAAGTAAATGTCATCAATATCTTTCATTTGTATTTATTTACTCATATTTATACACTTATAACCTTTAATGTTTGTAATAAAAACAAATAACCTAAGTTATTAATTTATTTATTTACATTCTGTTGCTTCTTTATGGCAGCCACCACAGCATCAGTCATTTTGGAGTAGGTCTCATTGGTCTCTGCTTCAGAGAGAAAGGGTAGATCCTTAAACCTTGGATTAAGAGCTGATGCCATGCACAGTGTCTCCCTCTAATTGGCATATCTCTTTCCCAGATCTTGTGCAATAGCAGCCTAGATGTCCTCCACTGTATGTGTGTCATCCAGGCTTTCTTCTGTGCCCATGACAAGCTTGGCATAAAGTGGTCTAATTACAGACAGAGTGGGCATGCTCACCTCTGACATTACCAAGGTGGCATCCTTCATTGGCTTGAGTGACTTGAGCAGCTCGTTGGCAACATGTGATGTCAGCCTTGCTCAGTGTGAAGATATCCTTTTCACTCTTTCTGACCTCTGATCTGGTTGTTCTAAAATTTTTTCTATCATGTCATAAGAGCTGGCCCACCTTGTGACAACGTCTGTGCTTAACCTGTGTTTTGGTAGCTGGAGCAGGTCTTGTTTATGTTTTAGCTGATGGCTGGCTATGGTGCTGCATCTGAAAAAGGTTGTAACAAAAAAGTCTGATCCTGCTGAGTAGTCGCTCCACTGTTGGCAATGTCAGTGCTTTTTGCAAGGTGAGATTCAGCCTGTGAGCAAAACATTGTGCGTGGGTCATGTCTGCAAGTCCAGCTGTGACATTCATATTGCTTGCATTGTCTGTTACAATGATGGGATCTTTCGCTTCCAATCTTCATTCAGTAACACCTTCCTTTTGTAATCCTGCGATGTTCTCTCCTGTGTGGCTGTCATGCATTGCTCTTGCTTGTAGCACATACGAGTCCATCTTCTTCTCATCCATTATGAGATGTGCTGTTATGGTTATGTACGATTCAGTGGCCCTCCATGTCCAAGCGTTGCATGTCAAAGCAACTCTCTCAGCCGAGCTGAGAGATTCCAGCACCCTCATTTTTACCTCCTTGTACAACTTGGGCACAGCGATGTCAGTGATGTGTTGCCGGGAAGGTGTGGTGTAACGAGGCTCCATTGTATTCACCATATTATGGAAGCCTTCATTCTCTACAACACTGAGAGGGAACATGTCTTTGAAAATGAAATAAAGTAGTAACTGAGTTATTTTGGTTGCATGAGATGAGGTTGGTGGTAACTTCAGTGTGTAAACTTGATCTGGAGTGAGTTTATAGGGATCCACTTGTTTAACATTAGCTGTTGCTAATGTAGCTGCTGTTCCGTGAGCTGTACATAAGAATGGTGTCTTGCTAAGTGTGCGTTCAGATTCAACGTGTTCCCCTGTGCATGCTTCAATGGCCTGAAGTCCTTTGGCTTGATGCACCGGTCCACACTCAATTCTGACACCATGCACAGATTTGCAAGCCATTCTGACCATTGCTGTGAAAAGGTGTGGGGTATCTGGTCGTCCCACCCAACGCCTCTTTTACACATTCCCTGCAGCATCAACTTGGGAGGTAAAGTAAATGGTGAAAGGAATCCTAAAGGATAGTAGATGGAGCTAATTACTGGCAAGATGAGGACGATCTTCCACTACAGACTTGAATGAAAACGTGTCAGTCTCCACACACCAGTGCAGACCTGGAACTCTTTCCACAGATAAGTGGTCCTTAGCTAAGTTGAGCTCCATGACGCTTTAGATTGATGTTCCACAGGGATGTCTTTCAACACAAATGACTGCTGCACATCCATTTTGACAAATGGAATCCACCATTGGAACAAGCAGCAGTGAGGACCATTACTTTCGGCACTCATCCACAAAGAAATCCTGTTTGATGGTATCCAGGACATTGGGGTTAAAATAAGCCTTGTTATCATCAGCAATTCTCCTTAGAGCAAAAAGATTAACTTCGCCAAAAAGTTTAACTCTCTTCCTATACTCCACAAGACTCTGTGTTGTGTCACCATCAGGCCACCAGAGAACAAGAAGAAAAACAATGTTTCTGAGACACTCTCACCTGGTGGAACATGCCCTGTATATCTGCCATCAAAGCAACTGCTTCCTGTCTAAACCTGGTGAGAACTCCAAAGAGAGAATTTGTGAGGTCAGGACCTTGTAGCAACTGGTTATTTAGGGAGGTTCCTTTGAACACTGCTGCACAGTGAAACACTACCCTCAGTGTTTTCTTTCTGGGGTGATATGCCCTGTGATACAGAATCTACCACACCTTGACATCAGTGCAATTCAACTGATGTTTTGGTACCTGCTCAGCATATCCTTTGTTCAAGACATTCAGTTTGGCAATTGTTTGGCATGATGGCATCCTCACACTTGAAGGGCAGGTCAATGCAGTTGCGGTTATGTGCAAATTGAGTGGAGTGTTCCATTACTTGGATGAACCTTACATCTTCTGTGGACATCCCAGGCTCGTCCATGGAAGGCTTGTCATTAAAATCCTGATTGTACTGGGCAATAAACAGATCCTCCAGCTTAGCGACAGATATCCTGTTAGCAGTAACAGAAGGACAGCTACTTTTACTCACTTCAGTCTCCCCCCCTATTAGGGGACCATTCACAACCCATCCCAATAGGGTTCTGATGGCATAGGGTCTGTAGCCATAGCTATTAATAATTTCCCATGGTTCCAAGAGCTTTGGGGCATTGGTGCTAATCAACAACTCCACCTCAGCATCCAGGCTGGGAATTTTGATGTGTTCAAGATAAGTTCATCTTCTTATGTCTTCTTGAGTCACAATGTTATCTTTTGTAACAGGGATATCCCTTTAAGTGTAAACTTCAAGAAGATCTAAAAAAAAATCTTCACGGAGGCCAGATACCTCCAGTTCTGTCAAAACAAAGGTGCTAACAAACTTCTCCTGTCCCATGGTACGAATAAGTATGCTGGTTCTGGTGCCATTTAAGTTGAACTTCCACATCAGTTGCTCTTTGCAGAAGGTAGCTGAACTTCCAGGGTCTAAGAAGGCATATGTTTGCAAAATATTGCTTCCTCTTGTGGCCTGTATTTGCACATGAATTTTTAACAAACAGTTAATTAGTTACAGTCTTGCTTCCCAGCCCCAGTTTCAGCACAGGTCTGCAGAAAGATAAGGGCATTACTTACTGGCTGATCCTTGGATGCTTTGGGCTTTGATGAAATGTGGAGTACAGTGGGGTGCTTAAGGATGCATGTCCTAAAGGTTAAATGACTGCTGTACTGTCCTGGTTTCAAACTGCTGCTTCTGGAGGAGGTCAATCCTTTCCCGATGAATAATTTTCTTCAGCTGGGGAATTTTTTTTTGTGAGTGACCACCTTTAAATAAATGACAAAAAGTTTCTTGAAGGTGGAATTGAATTTCATGGTGCTGCTGTGCTGTATGCCTTAAATCTTCAGCGACATCTACAGCGGCCTCAGTTGCAGAACTTCTTTCTGTGTCCGAAGGCCCGACCTTGTGTTTCACAGGCTTGAGAGGATGCATCTCCTGGATGTCTCCAAAGAGGGTTTCAGAGAGAAACCAACCAAGTCTGGGAATAGGGCCCTGCTGCCCCGATGTTCCTGTAACTTGCATGCTACAGTCCTCCATTTTTCCATGAACTTATATGGCAGTTTCATCATGATGAGCCTGAGGTCTGATGCAACTTTCATCTCCTCCATGTACTGCAGGTCCCCCATCATATTTCAACACCCTCTTAAAAACAATGAGAATGCATGCAGGGCATTTACATCTTCCACTTTTATAGTAGGTTAACCCAAAGCCTTTTCCATATAAGCAGCTCCAATTATGATTTCATTTACAAAGTTTTCTTATAGCAGGGTTTTAGCCTTCTAAGTCGCTCTGGATAAGAGCATCTAACAAATGTCATTAATGTAATGTTAATGTAGCTTTGAAAATAGCTTTGTTCCCCTGGCATGTGCTGACAGCTCCTGACCAACTCTCTTGGCTGACCTTTGGTGCATTGTTCAAGATAATATAAACAATCTTGGTGATTTGTTACTTTGCTTTCAATCCCCTGTTCAAAGGCTCTGCTGAATGATCTGTATTGCAGAGGATTGCCATCAAACATAGGGATGGCTCTTTTTGGAAGAGATGGAGAATGCTGCTGCTGAACCAATTGTGTTTAACCTCTTCAGTTAGGCTACCCTTTGCCATTCTTTGAGATACTTAGTCTTCACATGAAAGCAGGGAATCTATCAATATACTTTCCATAATTAAGTTATTTTAAAGGTTTTGAAGAACCGAACAGACACTTAAAAATGAATCTCTTCCTGCTTTCTAGCTGTTTTTTTTTCCTATTTTTTGCCTTTGTCAGGAATCCATAAAGTTGCAGCGAGAGAGAGAGAGAGATGAAAGCCTTACATGATAGCAATGTGGCTCGCTGTTTTAACAAATGTATGGAGAGTAGATGCAGTCTCATGATGAGCTGGATGAGCAGGTTTGTTAAACTCACCTGTCCTCTTGCTTGCAATTCATTAATGTTTATGTGAAAGTGTAGTAGAAAGCTTTCAAGTCATCCATACTAATTTTCTTTGTTTTCAGACCTCAGACATTGTGATGCACAGAAAGTTAGTTGCTCTAAATTTTGCCTTGTCTGTCATTATTTTTAAGAGATTTTGGTGATGTTCTGATGACCTGTTTGGTAAGTACACATATTTCATATGCTTGGCTTTACAGTTCCGATCAAAGTATTTGTCAATACACCTCTCTGCATGCGATTTTTTCTATATATTAATGTATAATGTAGAATGTCTTCCTTTGTAACTAGCTAAATGACTAATTAAATGTGAAGGGTTGTTTTCATTATTTACAAGTAGGATGTGCTACTGCTAAGCAGAAGGATTGATATGTCTTCAAGTTTGTGTAAGAACCCTTTTTCTTCTAGACTACTGGTAAGATAATCATGTTTTTAATCCAGCAAACTATTACAGTACACAAATTGTCACCATGCAAATACCCAAATTGGAGTACCAAAATGTGGAGACATCATTTGAAAGGCATAAGAAACTATTGAACAGGCCTTGGCTATGTTGGTAATATTATGCATGTTATATAACTAGTAAAACAAGCCAGTACACCACATTTTCTCATTTACCTGACACTTTCCTCCAAGGCGACATACAGCACAGGGTGGGTGTACATGGTAACATTAGGTGTTCTTTTTGACCATGATGACCAATATGTTGCTACAACTTCACAACATCAATGATCTACCAATTTAGCCTCAGGAACACTATCCCTGCTAAGCAAGTGTTTTTTAACGTCTCCAACAGACTACTGATCCTGAAGAATCCTTCACAAAGGATGTTGTGTTTTGACCAGTTGTCAGTTGTGGTTGACTCTGAAATTGTGTTTGAGGACAGCATTGCCATTGAAAGCATTAGTGGCCTTCCAGTGCATTTTTTCTTCTCATGAGTTGCAAATGGTAATTGTACCAATGTAAAATTGAGCGAGTTACTGTAGCAGCAGGTTTATTTATTTCCCAGTACATAGGTTGATGTTAAATCATGAGCACAATGTGAGTAACTGACATTCATATTTTAATGGATAAAAAGGGCTGGTGGTGTATGAGAAATGTGATTGGCTTAGGTATCCATAATTGACTGGTTGTGAACACAATGATGTCAACCAGATATGTGAAAAGACTTCCTAGGTAGGATACATCGATGTATCCTTTGTTTGGAGGAAAGAAGGAAGTGAGTGGAGGACACAAGATTTAGTTTCATACCCTTTTGGAACAGTGGAGGGAAGGAGGACACATAGATTAGTTTCTGGGGCAAAGAGGGAAGGAAAAGACTTCAGATAGTACTGATGGGAGGTTCAACTCTTTTTGCTGACTCGAGTTTGTATGAGTCACTCACTAAAGAGAATCGGGTTTTTGAGCCACTAGAGTCATTTACCTGACACTTTCCTCCAAGGCGACATACAGCACAGGGTGGGTGTAAATGGTAACATTAGGTGTTCTTTTTGACCATGATGACCAATATGTTGCTACAACTTCACAACATCAATGATCTACCAATTTAGCCTCAGGAACACTATCCCTGCTAAGCAAGTGTTTTTTAACGTCTCCAACAGACTACTGATCCTGAAGAATCCTTCACAAAGGATGTGAAAGTGGCTCTCCTCACAGTCATGGATGGTGGTGATGGAACTCAGTGTTCAGTTGACAAGATTTAGTTTCATACCCTTTTGGAACAGTGGAGGGAAGGAGGACACACAGATTAGTTTCTGGGGCAAAGAGGGAAGGGAAAGACTTCAGATAGTACTGATGGGAGGTTGAATTCTTTTTGCTGACTCGAGTTTGTATGAGTCACTAGAATCAGTCACCCAGAGCTTGGGGGATCCCCCACTGGCCCCAGCGCCTACAGAGCAAGTGCACCAGAAACTTATACAAGACGTATATAAGTCATCATGCAACATCTTTAAGACGCATTGGTTATTCATTGCTTCAAAATCAACAAAGATGTAAGGAGATATAGCTATATATAAATATAGCTATCCAATATGTCCCCTCAGTGTCATGTTTAAATCTAAACTATCATAAACTTTACATTAGTATAGCCTGTGTTGTACATAATTTACATTTATCTTGATTACACAAACCATTACGCATTTCATTGTGTTTAATTCTACATAAAACGTTACATTTTGTCATGCAATAGCCTGTGCGTCTGCAAAACTCCTTATTCCTTGCTTTCCAAGAAGCAATGCTGTCATTTACTTGTTGGACAAAACATTTTAATGTATTTTGTATTACTAACAAATATACATTATTCCGGTAAAATTAACCAATAGATGGTATTGAAGTTAAACATGAAGTTCATTTTTTCGTCATGCAAAAGCGTGTGTGTGCATTAGCCTCTTAATTCCTTGTTTTTGATCTGACAAAATATATACTATAAGTTCGCCAGCCATTTTTGGACACTTGTGTTTTGAACGGTGTATCATCTGAACGACGTTCGTTGGGTTGAATCGTGTAATGCATGTACTGTTGTGTCCGAGCAGAGCCGCATGAGTGTGCTAGCTACCCGAAGTTAAGGCTGTTCATGGACGTAACTGTGACCTATTTTGTTTGGCGCACTGACCCGTAGTGCTCTTTGTTGATGAGTGAGTAGCCTCATAACATCACTAAGAGCAATGTTACAAAATACTACTTTCAAGTTCCGACAGATTTGAGTGTGATTGCTGTACAGTATCGTAGCATCAGTGCAAGTTATTTGTGTTAGCAGCAGAAGAAAAAGAACGACTCAGTTGTGCTGATGAACCGACACGGACCTTTCACTAAAAAAAGTCGTTCATTACGGACGATTTGATCATGACTAGAACATTACTATGAGATAGTTTCAGGAAGTTCACGACGGGCAATTTGAATGCATGGAGCAGGAGTAAGCAGGAGCAATCTAACTATCATTTAAGATTACAACAAAAATATGTGAGGTTATCATATTCAAACAATGCATTTGCACTTTTTCCTCAAACAAAGACCACACCATTAGGAAGCTTAATGTTTGGTTTATTAAAAATAAGGAACAGGGAACGGCTCGCAAAACCCAGGGAGTTGAGACTCAGGGTGCCATCACTCTAAAATCAACTGAGCGGCAACTTGATATAGACAGGTAATAGTTAACAGAATCACAGAGCCCAAAAACACTCAACCCATAAGTTGCGTTCTTGCTTGCTGTTTAGGAGTCTAAACCATAAATCCATATCAATAGCGATATATCACAAAATAGCTATCTTCCTTATTAATGTGTAACGTAGCTCGTACTCCAAATGGATATCTTCATTTCACCACCTCCACCCACCACTCTACTATCACATGCCCCGATGTTATATTTAACAAATATTTAACCCCCCCTCCCCCGCAAAAAATGACATTTACATTTTTTTTCTCGAATTCCACAACGTTGGATGAAATGACATTAAGAGAACGCAATTTCCAATTAATACAATTAATTGGCTGTTCGTGGTTAAAATGTTGTTTATCCAGTATCCTACCCTAATCTGTTATCTTTTAACATTCCATAAATCTACTAATTTAGAGGGGGGTTATCCACTAACATGCTTTAATGCACATGTTCATTTGATTCAGATGTGTTGATAATATACAATCTAATTCTTTAAACTTCTTACCCTGTAAAAGTGCATCACAAACGTACCCCAGTAGTTCCCGTACGCTCCTATCGTAAACTGAATGAAATGACGTTGAGTTCCCAGTGTCTTTGCGACAGAACCTGCATCTGTGATTGGATGAGTTTTGCCGTAAAACATTTTAGGTCTTGAACACATGGGAAGGTATGAAGCATGTTTCTTGTCTATTCATTGACTAGATTTAATATGCTGTGTTAACTGTCGTTTGAAGATGTATATTTGTTCCATTATGGTGTCGTTACCTAAAGTTTGGTGATAGATGAAGTTATGCTATAATGTTAATAGGGCATCAAGTAAAGTAGCTAGGGGAAAGTAACTGCCAGGTTAGTAGACTAACTCTGTTCAGTATGCATTTTTCGAGATATTAAGAACTGAGTTCTCTAAAAGGCCATTCTGTCTCGTTTGTTGAATGTTATATTTACTAACGTCTCTTTCCCACGTTATTTAATAGGTAGCCACAAACAAGGAAATCAAACTCGCACATAGATGAAATTTGACGTAATCCACTTGTTTTGAATTGAGCAAGCTGCTACAGTCGGACCAGTCCTTTTTTCTCGAAAGTGAACCCTGCGATGGAAGCGAAACAGAAGAAAAAAACGTTCTCCCCAAAGACTGAGAAGAAAAATGTACGAAAAGGAAAGGCGTTTAAAGGTAACTACAATCGCTTCTTACAAATCACCACGCAGACGTTGCATGGAAGTTCGAACAAAAACTTTATTTCAGTTAACGTGTATGGTTAAGTTAATTAGCATCAATGATTTGCCGCTGGATACATGGTAGTTAAATCTTTGTTGGTACTTCATTGGAAAAAAAACAGTGTGAGTTGACTTGTGATGAGATGGTAGGTTATCACGAATTTGGAAGTTGGCTTCTCCTGTCCCCGGTTGTATGCAGTTAACGGACCCGCAGTTGTTTGCCTGTTTAACGTCAGTATCTTGGCTCAGCGTCTAATCACTGATCTGGCAGTGCAAATATTGTAAATCGGGACGGTCTGTGAGGAGTTTTCAGAATTATGAGTTTGGCGGCGTGTAAATGGTTTAGTTTTTTCTGTTTTGAAAATAAGCAATAGAGAGAAATCAAAACGTCTCGTTTGCTGCTGTGCAGCACACACAATAGAAGTATTTACCACATGAACTAACAGCCACTGGAGGATTGTGAGAGTACAGCCTCAGTCAGCAGTGTTTAACACTATGCTCTTTGATAACCAAGAGGGTGAGGCAGTGGTAATGGGGGACTTAAATTAGTAAGTACCCATTAAGCCCACCAAAATCTGTTTTCTGGTATTTTTCATAGGTATTTACCTGATTTATATGGGCGATCTGTTGGGAAAATGCAAGATTAATCTCTCGTTTGAAAATGTATTCATTAGTTCATGTACATTTTAGAATAAAGACGTAAACTAAAGAATTTTAGAAATAGGTCAAAAGTCTGGCATGAGCTTAATTGGTACTGTGGCACCATTTAAACCCATGTGTGTTTCAAATAAGCCCACATCATGATTTATCGACAAAATATTAAAATATGTTGTTTTCAAAGAAATAAAAACAGCAACTTATTTATTCAGTAACATGTTAAGTATTAAACAATGGGGAAAAAAACACCCCCTCTCCTTTACTGATGCTTGTTGGCTCTCTCTCTTTCACCATCTGAACCAATAACCCTCAACATCAAAAACATATTTAATGCAGAACAATTCATGAACAAGGGATAGACTGTGATTTCATTGCTGTTAGTTTGTTTTGTGGGGGTCTGTATTTCCTTATAATTGGTGAGATAAAAAGGGTCAGCACCCTCCATGTTAGCCTGGCAGAGGATGAACCTGCGCTGAACACCTTTTACATTACATTACAGTATAGGCATTATCCCCTGTAGCAGACACTCTTATCTAGAGTGACACAAAGTGCATTTTTCGGGACGAAAAATGACGTGTTAAAGTGCTGGGGGGTAGGGGGTAAAAGTCTCAAGTGTCAGAAGGGTTAGCATAGATTAAACCCTGTGGAGGCCTTGAGCACATTTTCCTTCTTCAACCTTCTCCCTCAAAGGTAGAATGAATTGTGCCTTCATGGTAAAGGTGAAATGCCTGCATGATTTTTTTGGACAGGTGTTTTCTTTTTGTTGTCATTCTTCTCACTGAAAACAAATGATGATACACATTAGCTGATGCCTATAATCGTCAATATAATAGTTGTAAACACTGTGTAGTCCGTAATGTATAATAGCTTATCTAAATATAGTTGCAAATTAGGCTAGTAAGGTAAAAGAATACAAAGATTTGTGATTATCAAACACTTTCAGACAAGAGTACAGTGAAAATTGATCTAAGTTCACAACTAGAGGGGCTCCTCATTGAAATACATTGAGGTCGGCTTAAATGGACCATACTGGGCTTAAATGGTTCCACAGTGACTAATGGTGAAAAAACACAATGTGTTCCTTTCTAAATGGAAGATATATTTCTAAATCATGCATGGAGCCTAAATATAATGTGGACTAAGCATCATATTAATTATTATTGCCCACATACAGAAATAAGTTATTCAAAGTTAGCTTGTGTTGACTCTAGTTTGTATGCATTTTGAAGTCTGTACCATTTAAGCCCACCTAAAAAAAAAAAGCAAATTTTTGAAAATATTCAGGTCTCCAAAACAATTTGTGATGTATTTATTTGTAGACTAATGTAAAATGAATCAGAAAACATTAAGTGTACATACTTGACATGCTAAATTCTTTGGCAGTGTATTTCTCAGTGAAGTTTCAGTTTGACCTTGAGTAGCTCTGTGCGCCAGCTCATAAAACATATCTTTCTGTATGAAGGAAAAAGCATAAGTTGATAAAGCACCATTTCTTAATACACAAAATAAAAATGACATGGAAGTAACAAATTGCTGGATTGTTTTAAATAATGAGTAGCACAAAATATTGTTCTGTCTTTTTTATTTGACTTCAAAGTTGAAAGTGGGCTTAATGGGTACAGGTACCCTACCCCTCAAATAGTTGGGAAGCGGTGTCAGGTCAAGGTAAATATAAGGAGGAGTTTTTGGATGTCAGGGCTCCAGATAAAAAAAAAAAAAAAAAAAAAGAAACAGCCAAAATATTTAGGAACCTAATCAAAATGTAGGAGCCAAATCTCTGAACATGTAAATGGTAAATAATCTGGAGCTGTGATGCTTGTGAAACCACAAAAGAGAGCACAGTTCTAGATTTTGTTCTGTGTAAAAATCCTGATAGAATTTGCAGTAGTGAGGTAAGGGGAGCCACTCAAAACAACTGACCATGGTACAGTTAAATTTGAAGTTTTTTTTTTTTTTTTTGCAATTAAATTCTGCAAAGTGGAGTCCCACAGGGTTTAATGTTGGGGTCTTTGGTCTACCTTATATACATAAATAATTTCAAAGCAGAGGTTAGTAATAAAATATTAAATGTTGCAGATGATTCAAAACTAGGGGTTCTGCCCAACACTATATAATAAACTAAGGTAGTACAAGTACAGGGACATCTAAACAGAATCCAAAAGTGAGCAGATACCTAGCAGAAAACAGTCAATTTAGCTAAATGTAAAGTTTTGCATGTGGGAAATGAGGACCTTAGACAAGACTAGATCATGGGAGGAACAAAACTATGTGCTGAAGTTGAAAAAGACTTAGGAGTAATTGTTCTCCAATGCTAAGGCATATAATTATGGTAGAATTTTAATTTCAGATCATGCTCCAAACAATTTAATTTATGTGGATATAGGTCTGGTGAAACATCAAGGTGGAGATTTCAGGAGAAATGGTGACCCAAAACATTTCAATTTATATTTTGTACGGTAGGAAGGCAGTGCCCTATATTAACACATCCTAAACCTCTGAGTATATCAGATGTTAGGTTTTCAAAGCTTTCTTCTGGGGACAGATTAACTTCACGAGCTTCAAATCCAAAAAAGCCGAACAAAAATGAATGTTTTTGGAGTCAAAAATTAAGACATTGGAGGATAAATATTTTCAGAATCCGTGTCCTAAATTACATCAAGAATTGCTTTTCCTAAGGATGCTATTGCATAATGATAATGTCAGCCTCATTAGCAGCAGCTTTTTTTAAAAACAAAAAAGTTGATTGATTGATTGATGGAGAGAAACCTGGACAATGCTGGCTAAATCCAGTCAACCTTAAGGCATTTTATGTGAAATTCTCATCACTCTTTCACAGAGCTTATTTTGAGAGGAAGGTGACAATTGTTGTACCTGTATGTGTTAACCTGAGTTTTGGGAGCAAAATGAATATCATTTTTTTCCTCACAAAATATCATCACAATGTTAAAAATGTGCCCATAAAGCATAATACAGGGGGTCCTCGGGTTACGACGGTCTCGAGTTATGTCGTTTTGTGGTTATGACGCACTCCCATAAATTATTTAAAAAACCTAGTTTCGACCTAAGCGGTTTGGTTTGTAAATATGACCACAGAAATAAAGATAAGAAATTGTTGTTTATTACTGTTTAATTTAATTACTGTATTTTATATGTCCTTTGTGTTGTGTGTACAGTGTGAGTGTCTTAAGGTGTTAACCTAGGTATAATTTAGGTATAAATTCCGACTTGCGTCAAAAATTTACTTACGACAAGTCGTAGGCACGGAACTCGTTCGTAAGTCGAGGACTCCCTGTAATACTGTTTGTTCACCCTTGCATGAGTGACTGTGTGTGCTTGTGCATGCGTGTTTAGATCTCTGCAAGTTCTGAAACAACAAAATGTCAGCTGCAAGCAGAGTACTTTTGCACTGTTAATTGATGCAGTGGTT
The DNA here is from genome assembly GCA_019788955.1 of Albula glossodonta. Classification (NCBI taxonomy): domain Eukaryota; kingdom Metazoa; phylum Chordata; class Actinopteri; order Albuliformes; family Albulidae; genus Albula; species Albula glossodonta. The sequence continues at coordinate 1,125,232 of JAFBMS010000112.1, read as the reverse complement.
TTTCTTAATCCCCAGCTAACTCAGGAGGCAAACCAACAGGGCCACTCAAGCATCGCACTGTGGAGAAGGGGAAGAAATTTGGGAAAACTGGTGGAAAGGGGGGCCCACAGAAGTTTCTGAAGAAAAAACAAATGGATGGAAAGTTCTCAGGGAAGAGGAAATTTCCCCCAGGGAAACAAAAGCAGAATGAAGGTCTGAAATGTAGTGAAACAGCACCAATGAAAATTTGTGTGCTTGCTTGCCATTCCAACAAACAATGTTGCCAAATTTTATTAGTACAACAATCATGAAATGTTAAACTATGTCAAGACAGAATTTTCTGTTTTGTGTTTCACTTCCTTCCTATATGAAGATCCTCAATTAGCTACTTGCCAATGACTAAGTCATCTTTCACTGCAGGTTCTGAAGCAAAGAAGCCCAAATGGGATGAGTTTAAACAGCAGAAGAAGGAACTGAAACAAAACCGGCAACAAAATGAGAAAAAAAACAGTTATCACATCGTGAGCCGAGCCAAACAAGTGTGGGAGATGGTCCGGAGGTAAAGCCTTACTGCTTGTTTAAAGAGATATGCCAACATTTCAGCAAGTAAGCCCTTTTGTTTACCGACCAAGAGAAACTAACAGATACTGTTCATTTCTGTTATGTTCGGTCATTCCAGAGAACCTCACCAAACTAGTAATTCGCCAAACCACAGCTTGAAAAAGTGTAATAGTTCTGGCAGTATTAAGTACCGGAAACGACCTTGTTTACCTGTGCAGTGTCTAGCCAGCTGTGCGTTAGGTCTAGTCACAGCTGTTAGAGGATGGTGATAATGCTCACAGCCAATAGCGATCCTCCAGACAGGTGCTTTTGTCAGGAATCCTATAGGTCAATGACCCAGGAACCTCTGTAGCATCAGAAGAGGCAACACCACATCATGGGCTTTCATCAGCAGCTTTTCCTTAAGCCAGTAGTAGAGCCAAAAACATTCTCAGCTGGAGCTTGGGATTTCTGAATCAGCATGATATCAGCTCCAAAAGGAGGCATCATGGCTTTATGCAATTGGTATAAGTTAAAGTATAGTATCAGTATATAATATAGTATCTAGCAGCATCATCTTCCTGCAGTATTTTCAGTTTTATTGAAGAGCATACTCTCAAAATGTAAATATGTGATATTTGTGCTTTCAAAACTATGTCCTCTAAGCCCAGAATCTGTCCATGAACCCACCAAGCCTCAGTCGGTGGCAAAGCCAGATGCTTTGCCTGTCAGAATTTTTGATGAATGGAAAGTCACAAACTGTTCTGGGAGCTCACAACGGCACATGGGTTTGTACATTAAGATTAGGAAGGCATAAACATGATGCATTGTGTCACTGTAGAAGACATTGTTCAAATTTAGCAGACTGTTTCCAGAACAAATGTTTATAATCTGTGTACAAAAGAGGCAGAAAAGAAGTGTTTTTGTTTTTGATCTGATATTGTTAAAAAGGTTGTTTGTCTTCTGCACTATATCTTTTATTTACAGTACAGAAGGTTTGAAATGTATTTGATTGGTGTATTTGAACAGTTACTTGGCATGGTGGGGATTGTAGGGGGATTCTGTAATCATTTTTGTGTAACCCTACATAGGAGATTTTGCCTTTTTAGGGTATATTGTAGATCTCACTGATTCAAGAAAATAGCAAAAAGAATTTTTCAGCTAGACTCATAGTTCCTGAAATATGGCCCTTTGAAATCTGAAATTTGAAAAACTGGCATAAAGACATTGTTTCTTAAGGCCAATTTGTAGGCGGTTTTTTACATAAGAAGAAAAACATAAGAACATATTATGACGAGGACAGGCCAATCGGACCAACAAAGCTCGCCATTACATTATTTAAAGAGTATCCAAAATTGCATCAAGTCTGGACTTGAACACAGCAAGGGTCTCTGCCTCAACTACATGACCTGGCAACCTGTTCCATGTATTGATAACTCTTTGTGTGAAATAATACTTCCTTACATCAGTGCGGAACTTACTCTTAACTAGTTTCCATTTATGTCCCCTTGTCCTACAGACTGAACTCACCTTAAAAAATTTATCACAGCTAACCTTGTTGAGTCCCTTTATAAATTTAAAAACCTCTATTAAATCACCCCTTAGTCTCCTCTTGCTGAGTCTAAATAGGTTAAGTAACTTTAGTCTTGCCTTGTAGTTTTTATGTTTCATGCCAGGAACTAATTTAGTTGCCCTCCTTTGTACTTTTTCAAGAGCCTCGATATCTTTCTTATAGTGTGGTGCCCAGAACTGCACACAGTATTCCAAGTGTGGTATAACTAAAGCATTGTATAATTTTAATATAACCTCCTTAGATTTATAATCAATACTTTTGGCTATATATCCTAGCATCCTGTTGGCCTTTTTTTACTGCTACAGCACACTGCCTAGATCCTGTTAGGCGTTGGTCAGCTATTTCTCCCAAGTCTTTTTCCAAATTGAGCACAATCTAGTTTACTTCCTCCCATGAAGTAGTCTCGTCTAATGTTCTTGTTTCCCACATGCAAGACTTTACATTTAGTTAAGTTGAATGTCATCTGCCAGGTACCTGCCCACATATGGATGCTGTTTAGGTCTTCTTGTATTACCTTAGTTGATTCTATACTGTTGGCTAGACCCCCCAGTTTTGTGTCATCTGCAAATTTTACTATTTTACTGCTAACCCCTGCATCAAGATCATTTATGTAAATAAGGAAAAGCAAAGGCCCCAACACCGATCCCTGCGGGACTCCACTTCTCACAGAACTCTGTTCTGAAACAATTCCTCCAACAGTCACACTCTGCTTTCTACCAGTCAGCCAACTTCGAACCCACTCAGTGATAGCTCCTGATATTCCTGCAGATTTCATTTTCACTATGAGCCTATCATGCGGAACTTTGTCGAATGCCTTTTGGAAGTCTAAATAGATAATGTCAGATAATGTCATAAGCTTGGTTTGCATCTAAACATGCTGTAGCTTCTTCAAAAAAGTCCAGGAGGTTTGTTAAGCATGACCTCCATCTGCGAAAACCATGCTGGGTATCGTTTAGGATACCATTTTGTTCTAAGAATAATTTCAAATTGTTCCTAATGATGGCTTCCAGTAATTTACAAGTGATACAAGTTAAGCTGGCAGGCCTATAATTTCCTGGATCAGTCTGGTCTCCTTTCTTGTAGATAGGTACTACACTGCCTAGCTTCCAGTCATCAGGTATTTCTCTAGTTTTAAGGGATTGCTTAAAAATAACTGTCAGCGGTTTGTAGACCTCTTCCGCTAGTTCCCTGAGGACTCTTGGTTATATTCCATCAGCAACTGCTGCCTTATTTGTTTTAAGTTTTCGAAGTTTATCTAGCACTTCTGTGTCATTAAAATCAATTTCCTCCATAAGACTCTGAGGACTGAATTCCCCTGGAGGCATATGAGCGAACCCTTCACTTGTGAAACTCTCCACAAAGTAGTTGTTTAGGGTATCAGCAATAGCCTTGTTATCATAAACCATAAGTCCATCCTTGTTTTTTAAACCTCTTATCTCAACCTTAAGTGTCCTTTTTCGATTGTAGTATTGGAAAAAGTGTTTGGGGTTGTTCTTTGCATCTAGCGCAATCTCTCTTTCCAAACGCGTTTTAGCTTCCCTTATTCCTTTCTTAACTTAAGCACACATTTTGCTGTATTCAGTCTTGTTTGTCTCTGAGCTGTCTAACTTGAATTTTCGAAATGGTTCCCTTTTATGTTTCAAACTATCTTGTAACGCCTTATTCATCCACTGCGGATGCCTATTTTTCAGCTTCCCTTTTCGCACTTGCAGAATGAATTTACGCTATACATCCAGAATAACCGTTTTAAATATGTTCCACACTTCTCTTACAGTTCTACCATCTAGAAGATGTACCCAGTTTATATTTCTTGTATAATCACGCATTTTAATAAAGTCAGCTCGTCTAAAGTTGAAAATTCTAGCATTGGAGGATGTAGTCTTAACTCTCCAAAAAACTTCAAATGTAACTGCACTATAGTCACTTGTTCCAAGTGGCTCCCCTACCTCGGTACTGCAGATTCGATCAGGATTATTACACAGAACCAGGTCTGGAATTGTGTTCTCTCTTGTAGATTGAGTAACAGCCTGTATCAGAAAACAATCATTTACAGCATCCAGAAACTCTTCCTCCCATTTACCCTGACCAGACACAGTTTCCCAATTAATTGAGGGGTAATTGAAGTCACCCATTACTATTGTCTCACCCTCCTGACATGCCAGTGTCATGTTATCAAAGATCATCCTGTTGACACTGCTGTCAGAGGCTGGTGGCCTATAACATACTCCGACATTCAGACCCTTTTCATTTTCCCCCAGTATTTTAATCCATATGTCCTCACTAACACCAAGGGGCTCCATACCTGGAATTTCCTGGATATTAAGATAATCCTTTACATACAGAGCTACGCCCCCTCCTCTTCTATTGGTTCTTTTCTAAGCACCTTGTATCCCTTTATGTTATACTCATCCCCATCCCCTGCACCAAGCCACGTCTCTGTGATCCCAACAACATCATAGTTACTGTTACTCATAACCGCTTCTAGATCCAAAATTTTATTTTTTGTGCTTCTAGCATTTAAACAGAAATTTCAGGGTACTGTGTGTGCATTTCCCATCCTTCCTCTCCACCTCCAGCTGCCCAAAACCACCTCTATGACAGTGCTGCTCTAACTGATTTGCAATTATGGTTCCCTCACTACCAATAAAATAATTAGCCTTGGTGTGTTCTATTCCGGCAGTCTGTCTATCCCTACCCATCTCACTGTATAACCTCCCTGCCCCCCCAGTCCCTTGTTTAAATACCCCTCTGCTACCCTAAGCATACGCTGGCCCAATGCAGCTGTACCCCTCCGGTTCAGGTGTAACCCGTCCCGCTTGTACAGGTCACCCCTGTTCCAAAAGGAGTCCCAGTGCCCCATAAACCTGTACCCCTCTTTCCTGCACCAGGTTTGTAGCCACGTGTTAAATCTCCATGTAAAGGCTTGCTTCCCTTTGCTTGCACGTGGTACCGGTAGAATTCCAGAGGAGACTACTGTGGAGGTTCTGCTCCTAATCTTCCCCGCTAGCTCGATAAATTTATCCTGCAGAACCTCAAATCAACCCTTTCCTATGTCATTGGCCCCAACATGGACCATGACCACTGGATCCTCCCCTGCTCTGGCCAGGAGCTTGTCCGTATGCTCCAGGAGGTCTCCAACCTGGGCACCAGGTAGTCAACAGACCATTTGAGACTCCTTGTCGCGTGAACACACTATGCTATCTACCCTTCTAATGATCGAGTCCCCCACTATCACTAACTCCCTTTTCTTGGAGGATGAGGCGGCCTGGGTGCCCTGGGGCTCTTCAGTCCTCCCACTCACAGGACTGCGGGCCAACTTGTCATGTAGTGGCGTGAAGCGGTTGGTCACTGCAATCTCCGGAGATGCCACCCCACTTTTGGGATTTTGCACCCCTTTCTATGCTTACGCCCTACTGTAACCCAGCTCTCTCGCCCTGTCTGGTCTGTTTTTAAAAACATGTTTTTAAAAAATAAATGGTGGTACTTTCTTTGGAAACAGGAAAGACTGTGATACAGCAAAGAGGGTCAAACTCATGAACGAGCTTCAGGGACTTATACGGGGCAAAGTAAAAGCTGTGAGTACTCGCATCATGACTGACTGTGTAATTTGTACATACATGGGAGTACAGGTGACCCTCCCACATCACGGCTTTCCACATTGCGGATTTGATTTTTTGTGACAACAAACTATTAAATGAGAATTTTTTGGTAGCTTGGGAATATTTTGTGGGCTCGTGTGGGAAAACCTCACAGCACTTTAGATGATGCGTGTAGCAGGTGAAAATTAAAACTTTAAAATGTTTAAGTCAAATGCATAAAATATATGTATACTATTAATGTATTTTATTGTTTAATACCATAAATATACACAATTGTTAACAGTTTTTCCACATCGTGGGGGCGCTGAGCCTCTAACCCCGTGATGTGGGAGGGTCAACTGTATTGATTTTGTGATTTTGAGTTTTGTCAGCCAGTCAGATATCTTTAATTATTCCATTAGTTATGAGAAATTTAAAGAGCAAGGCTCAGCTTTTTACTTTTGCATGTAATATTTTTGCAGCTATAAAATACTTCTCAGAACATTGAAATGGCATTACCATGAGGTAAAAAATATTTATTATGTGTATTCAGTATTGCATTTTTTCATTTCTTAGATTGCCTTTGCACATGATTCAACAAGAGTACTACAGTGTTTTATCCAGTTTGGGGATGACAAGCAAAGACAAGAGATCTTTGATGAACTAAAAGGTAAATAGCTGGGTTTTTGCTGTAGTGTGATATAAAAACATGTTACTTAACATAGCTGACGTCATTTATTTTATTTCCTAAATACAGATCACATTGTTGAACTTAGCAAGTCCAAATATGCAAGAAATATTGTGAAGAAGTTTCTAATGTATGGGTAAGTATTCTTCCCTTTCATATGGGTATATGCAAACTAACATCCATGGGCAAATGTGGGTATGGGTGAGTGTGTATATGTGCAAGGCATAAGTACAGTAAATTGGTAGATCAACAGAAGCAACACTCATGAAAGAAAAGTATACCTGAATTCATAATTTGACAAAGAATCTTGTTTATATTAATTTGTGTTTGAGATAATTGGATTGACTGTAGATCATTGTGGTTAATTGGGTATCAGCAGTTAGCTGTCTGAGGATCGCTTATCAAGGCTGGTTTGCACCTTGCACTGCAGCAATTGCATCAAAAACCAATTTATTCCACAAACCAACCATCATTTAACTGAAATCTTGCATACTTTTGGCCTGGTTTTCCATTTCTAATCTGGAAGGCTTGCTTCCAGCACAACTGAGATGGCTTTTTTATGGTAGAGTGTCACTGGTCTCCCTCAGGAACAAGCAGCAGGTGGGGGATGTGATGAAGGCCTTCAAAGGGCAGGTGAGGCAGATGCTTCGCCATGCAGAAGCCTCCTCAGTTGTGGAGTACGCCTACAATGATAAGGCCATCCTGGCTCAGAGACTCATGCTGACCGAGGAGCTCTACGGCAACACATTCCAAGTCTGCAAGGTAGGTGTCGTTCAGCAGGGAATCTCATCCTATCCATGAGGGTTATTCCTGCTAGTGCCGTGAAACGGGGGGATCCTAAAGACTGAGCTGCAAATACAATACTGTTGCTGTAAAACATCCAATAATCATCTGTGTTAAATCACCAAGATAAAAATGAAAACTGTGGAGACTGAGAAGACACAGCAGGGTCTACGTTATTGCAGTGATTTCACAAATTTAATTTATGGCAAAGTAAACATTTTTTGACCCAGCAATTGTTGGATTAATTACTTAATTATAAAAATATGATGCACATGGTGTTTGAGAGCAATGCTTGTTTGAAACGTTTGTGGTAGTGTTGTCCTGGATATAACTGCCTGCTTGCTGTGCTTGCTTGATGAGGGATGTGTGTGGATGTTTTTACTATCTGAATGCTACCTGCTGGATGTTTGCAGTCAATGTCAGTTTCCAGAAATTAACTGACGTTAATCATACACATAAACTACATGTCCCAGCATGTCATTATGATCCCAGTGTAATGTGTATTTGCCATCCCCTCAGTCTACAGTTTGCCCCACTCTGGAAAAAGTATTGGAGAGCAACCCAGAGAAACAGAGCAGCATTATGGAAGAGATGAAACAAATCCTTACTCCTATGGCCCAGAAGTGAGTACTATGCATGTGATACTGCACCCTAGTGGTGCATTCAACAGTTCAGAGTTTTATCTTAGAATTTATTTATTGTGGTGCATATTCTAGTAATCGTTTTGACTGATTTTTCAATAGAAATACAGTGCCCACCATAACGTTTGGGACAGAGACACACATTTTAAAAAGTTTTAATAAATTTAAATAAAATTTCAAATTTTATTAAAGGTCCTTTTTATACATTTACCATGTGTAAATTACAGCACTTTTCATACATAGTTCCCCCATTTCTGGGCATCATTATGTTTGGGAGAAATGAGAAGAAAACAGTAAGAGACATTGGCCAAACCTTAAGCTTACCAAAATCAACTGTTAATTGAAATTGAAAATTGTTATGAGAGAACTGGTGAGCTTAGTAGCCGCAAAGGGACTGGCAGATCAAGGAGACCTCCACAGAGGAATGACAGAAGAATTATCACCATAATTAAGAAAAATCTCCATACACCTGTGTGACAGATCAGAAACACTCTTCAGGAGGCAGGCGTAGATTTTTCCATGACCCCTGTTCGCAGGAGATGTCATGAACAGAAATACAGAGGCTATACTGCAAGATGCAACAAAAAAGGATGACCAGGTTACAGTTTGCTAAAAAGCATTTACAGAGCCTGCAGAGTTCTTGTGGACAGATGGGACCAAGATCAATGATGGCAAAAGCAAAGTGTGGAGGCAAACTGCCCAAGATCCTAAGCAAGATCCTAAGCATACCACCTCATCTGTAAAACATGGTGGTGGGGGTGTTATGGTCTGGGCCTGTATGGCTGCCATGAGTGAACTAGTTGCACCCATCTTCATTGACGATGTGACTGTTGATGGCAGTAGCACAAGGACTTCTGAGGTGTGTTGAACCATCTTATCAGCTCAAGTTCAGGAAAATGCCTCCAAACTCATTGGATGGAGCTTCATCCTCCAGCAAGATGGTGACCCCAAATGTACTGCTAAAGCAACAAAGGAGTTTCACAAAGGTAAAAACTGGAAGATTCTTGACTGGCCAAGTCAGCCACCTGATTTCAATCCAATTGAGCATGCTTTTCATATGCTGAAGAGGAAACTTAAGGGGACTAGCCCTTGAAACAAGATGGAGCTGAAGATGGCTGCAGTACAAGCATTGTAGAGCACCACCAGAGAAGATACTCAACACCTGATGATGTCTATGAGTCGCAGACTTCAAGCAGTCATGGCATGCAATGGATATGCAACAAAGTTCTAAGCGGCAAATACAATAAAGGCATGCCTTTGTCCCAAACATTATGGAGGGCACTGTAGAAAGATTCATGGTAAAGCATTTATAAATATACATTTTTGTAGGAATTTTCATTCCGATTATTTCAATTAATCTCAAGGATATTCTGTAGAATGTTCAGTGACCAGAATCAGTAGTAGCCATTATAGCTACACAGGATTTTAAAGGCCCTACGTGCGGTAACCCTTGTGTCCCTGCACTCTCTTGGCTGTTGACATTATTTTTAATGAGGGGGAATCAGCAGACTTTGGTATTCATTTTTGATAATCATTTCTTGTGGTCTGGCTCAATAGCCAACGTACCTTGTCTTGGGCTGTACTTGGTTTGAGTTTAGATTCCGATCTGGAGCAGGAAGATGTATTGCAATTCATTTTGCATTCCCAGTGCCATAGTGTTAAGGAAATGGTTTTTATCAATCAGTTGTTCCTTTATTTTATGCTGTTTTACTGTGCTATGTATGGCTAACTAACTTAGAATTTGTTTGAACTTGTGCTTGGTATTTCTGATTTCTCGGGGTGATCCAGTGCATGTTTTTTCAGGTTTCTCTGTGTGACCTTGTGTTCGTCCAACTAATTCAGTCTTCAGTCTCTGATGGAATTGTTTTTATCTTCTTGACAGGGAAACTGTAATAAAACATTCACTAGTCCACAAAGTGTTCCTGGACTTCTTCCAATTTGCTCTACCCAAACAGAGATCGGTATGTTTTACGAACATCATTTATCAAAGGTGTCTCAAATGAGAAGAATAATGCGTATGAATTGTGAATCCTCCTTTGGTGTCTTTGTTTCCTGGCAGGAGATGATTGAGTCGATTCGGGAAGCCGCAGTGTATATGGCGCACACACATGATGGGGCTCGGGTTGCCATGCACTGCCTGTGGCATGGCACCCCAAAGGCAAGTCCTACATGATCTTCAGTTCACACAGTCTAAATGATTTAAATATTTATATCATTATTTTTACTGGATTTCTTATATAGTAGTTTTTAATAAAAGCAGCAAGGAAAAAAGATTTTGATGTAGTATTTATAAATATTACATATGTATACATGTAACATAGTATAGCCATCATACACTTGTTTTAAATGTAATATATTTTATTAAAACCTTGTCATTGTGATTCCTGCTGTCTGCACCCTTTTCATAGTTAAAAATTAGATTGCGAAAAGGGAGTACCCCTTGCATGTATTTGTTACATTAGCAATCACAAGTAAAACTAACATGGTTTCTTTGTGTGGATGAAAAATTGTTACTTTTTTTTTAGGATAGAAAAGTAATCATAAAAACCATGAAAACATACATGGAGAAGTTCGCTACGGTATGTCTCTCAAATTCTTTTCGAAATTGGAAATGTGAGATGTTTTCTTTTTCCTCAGTGTGTTTAGTGCTGGAGCTGAATGTACGGTTGTCCTGTTTGTTCTGCAGGGAGAGTATGCTCATTTGGTGCTTCTGGCTGCGTTTGACTGCATTGATGACACCAAGTTGGTGAAACAGGCAGTTATATCTGTGAGTGAGCCTCCAGACTAACAGGGTTTTGGGTTTGTGTGTTTTGTCCCACTTACTGATTCCATCGTGGTCACTGGAATATTCTTCTCTGTGCCCCCAGGAGATTGTTGCCTCTCTATCAGGTATCATCAGTAATAAGTATGGGAGGAAGGTGATTCTGTACTTGCTCAGTCCCCGAGACCCCGCCCACATCCTACCGGAGATCATCCAGGTGCTGGAGAATGGGGATGGAAATGCCCATAGGTTGGTTCTACTTTGTGATTAGATCAGTGTGACAGTTTAGACTACAGGAACCACAAACATGTTTCATTCGAACATAGGCCCATAAGTTTTCTGTTAAAAAAAAAAAAAAAAAGTAAACACCTACGAAGGACTTTCCACCAATGTCCATGGTAGAAAATCAGCTTTTCTGTATGCTGTCTCTGAGGCATCACAATTATATAAATAAATAAGTTGGTTAAGCTTGAAATCTGTCTTTGGAGAAGAAAAAACTGTAACAGAGTCCAGAGTATAGCCAGAATCCCCAAGTGAAGTTATTTTCTGCAATATATTCCGCAATTGCTGGAAACCGCAAAAGCAAAAACCAGAAAACCCAATTATGCCATCATCTCCCAGTGATTCCAGATAGTAAACATTTCCAATTTTACTGCATTTGTCCCTGATATATTTAGTCCTGTTATGTTCTAAATCAGCTTCTAGCACCTTCTCAGTATCTAGATATTTTCAATAGTTCCCATAATTTATAATTAACATTACTTGCAGGGATTTATGGAAACTTTCCTTTGTACTGTGAGAATGATCTACAAAGTCCATGTAGTGTTTTGAAAGCAGACTGTAATCTACCGGATGCAAGTGCAACAGAGCACAGGGTGTATGAGGGTCTAGGCCAGAGGAACTAGTCATATTTGTTGGTGTATGGTATTGTGGCCTTTGGTGGTGTTACTAGCTCCAGTTACCATCAAACAAGTCATAAAGAGAATTCCTAAACAATACAGGTAATGGCCTCAACCAACGCAGAGAAGTTTTATGTGAGTGTTAAATTACTGCACAAGCACAAATCAGCTCATTTTCAGTGTCTTAGCCTTGCAATTCATCCCAATTCCATCAGCAAGAAGGACATGGAGGTCAGACGAAGGGAGCTTCTTGAGGCGATCTCTCCACCCCTCCTGCAACATCTGTGTGACCATGCCCACGAGATGGTAATGGACAAAGCCTGCAGCGTTGTTGTTAGCGACATCCTGGGCGCGGCCATGGGGGACCTGGGGCCTGCCATGGAGGCAGTGGCGAACCTGGCAGCAGAGGATCTCATCCCTGGGGGAGTGGAGGGACAGGTACGGCCACACAAAGGAGATGCGGAGGGTTCAGTGCCATGTGTCTCTCTAGCGCGGTGCTCTAGAGTGTTTTATCACCTACTTGGGTCTGAGTTAGAACAGTTACCTGTTCTGCCCCCCCTTATCAGAGCCAGGTGCAACTGTGCCCTCTGCCTGGGTTTATTAGAATGCCAAAATGCAGCAGTTACTGCAGAAGCAGCAAAGGCTGAAACTGTAGAAAAATTCACCATTTGGATTTCGTCTGGAGTCCTGTTGCAAATTTTTGGGAGCCAAAACCTGTCTCATGTAAAATAAATTAAAAATATATACTGTGCGATGAAAAAGTATTTGCCCCCTTCTTAAATTCCTCTTTCATTGCATATTTATCCAACTGAATTGTTTCAGATGATCAAATAAAATAATATAATAGACAAGGCAAACATAAAACATAGTTTTTACATCATTATTCCATTCATTCAATAGAGAAAGTCACCAATTACCCATTGCCCCTGTGAAAAAAAGCAATTTCCCCCTTAGTTAAAAAACAAAGACATCAACAAATTTGTCATTGAAAATTATATTCAGGGGATTGATCACAGCCAGACTTGATTGCAACCAGCTCTGCCTGAGTTTAAAAAGCATATGTGTGAAAGCTTGCCATCAGAAAGAAGTAGTCACCTCAAAGTTTCTACAGGCATACAATTTCACGATTAAAAGAACCCCCAGAACAACTGAGGGAAAAAAGCTGTGGAGCTATATCACTGTGGAAAAGGTTACCAAGCCATTTTAAGGCTCTTGGTCTCCAGCAAACCACAGACTTCCAAAGAACGGCAGGCCTCATTAGCTGAGATCAGTGTCCATGACTCTACAATAGGAAAAGCACAGGGAAAAATTAGGCCTCATGAAGGAGTGGCAAAGCGCTGTCTGGCACTTCTCTTACAAAAACATAAAAGCACATTAATGAGTTTGTTATAAGTTTGCATGGGTTTCCCTAATATTATGTTTTATTTTATCATCTGAAACTATTCACTTATAGAAATATGCAATAAAAGAGGAAATCAAGAAGGGGGCAAAAACTTTTTTCACGGCACTATGTCACAGGGCACATTGGCTTTTCACTTATAATAAGTCATAACGTAAGGTGCACTCTTGTAACCAAGATGATTTAAACTTTCTCATGCTTCTCAAAGCTCCTCTTTCAAACAGGGGAGCTTTCAAGCAAAAATTGATCTGGCCTGACGCAACAATGGGTTCTGAACAGCTGACATAGTGTCCATTGCTGTAACGACGCAGGGATGACCTAATGTTTAGAACTTTTGGAGATTAAATTTTTTGTGGTTTTGCAAGACGATAATTCACAGGAATTTACCTCCGGAAGAGAGCGGTGTTTAATAATTTTAATACAGTTTTGGGATTTTTACCATTAATGAGGATGTAGCTCTGTTTTCTACACTGAAGCTGACGTCTAATATGACCGTATCTGACAAGTTATGAAGTTGTGCTTGACAGCGATGCATAGCCTGCATTATTGCTAGCTAGTTACATTTTTTGGCTACCAAAGATCAAACCTACAGCACTTAATTAAATACACATGTGCAGGTAACCAGTAGCTGATAACAAGGGAAAACCGATGGGAAAGGCAGACAGAAATAATGTTTGTTTCAGAGAAACATAGCTAAAACTTTTAAAAATGCTAACTAATAAACACCATTGGATCAAGTTGCGTTTTCAATGGACAGAATAATTTGTTTCACTGTAATATTGGACTATTTGGCTTTCGTAATAAAGATGACCACGGGAAAGTTAGTTGGATCACTGCATTTACTGTTTATGTTTGTTTAAATAAATTTGCTGGCCAACATTTAGGAGTGACCAGTAATTTGCCTCATGATGCAGATGGGTTTACATTGGAGTTAGTTGAAAGGCTGGTGCATCTCATACAGACACCAAAGGATGCCTTGTACGTCGGTATCAGATGCTGAGGGGCGTGACAAAGCATCGGTATTTGACGACCTGTTTTATTTCATATGAAAATGTAGTCGTGCTCTTTCTACCTTGACCAGTTTTAAAAAACTGCTAGGAGATGTGGTTGATGTTACACTGCCATTAATGTCTTAGGGGGGAATCCTGACTTGGGAGCACTCAGCATTTTTTCGGCAGAAACATGGAAAATACTTATTTGCATAAATGTGGTCAGAATATGAATAAGTATCTCCTGCATAAAAAAAGAGGAATTTACCTCTAGAAGAGAGCGTGGTTAAATAATTTTAGTAAAGCGCTCACCAGTGACATTGGAGCCAGTTACACTGCTGTGTGACCTGTGAAAAGAACAAAGAAGCAAAGACAAGAGTCAGCTAAACACACTCACCTACAGGTGTGTACCTCTGTGCAGGTAAACACACTCAGCGACAGGCCCCTACACAGGCCTGTGTGTACCTCTGTGCAGGTAAACACACTCGCTTACAGTCCCCTACACAGGCTTTTGCGTACCTCTGTGCAGGTAAAGAAACACCTGCATGCCCCTACGCAGGACAGAGAAGAGTGGCAAATTAAACCTCAAAGCAGCACCTCCATGAAGAGCAGTCTAACCCACCGCATAAGCACTGGTTTTTCCAAATTAAACTCACTTTTCTGCATCTGTGTATGCTTCAATCAATTTGGACAGAGTAGGACAGTACAGAAGTGCATGTGATAGTACAGCAGAGCAGGAACATGCAGGAGGGGTTGAGTTCAGCATATAATTAAAGCTTTCTGCTTTGCTTGCCTTTATGATTTTATGTATTTATTTATTTATTTTTGCTTGTGGGGGACAGCCTCCAGTGGCGACTGGCAGGAAAAAAATAGTGACCATTTTAGTTGCCAACTGGAGCCCTGTGGTGGTAGCAGCCTCGGTACCCCTTTTTCAAGGTAGAAAAGCTGCTAGCGTTACCAGAAAAGGTTATACTGCAATGTTAGGTGGTCTTTGTGTGGAAGTGGCTAATGAGATGAAACCTGTGTGTATTCATGTTTATTCAGCCAGCAGGGTTATCATTCTCACTGACTCAGTACATTGGTCCGCAATAATCTAATTTCTGATTGCTGCATTAACCACGAACACAAATTAACTTAAGCATTGTTAAATTTTGGCTGTCTAGCTTTAAATTATGGTTACCTCTCTATTATTAACAAGCTATATTTGTCTGACTGCTTTTTCCCCATTTAATGTGCATTGTGCCATGTATGAACTGTGCTGTATAAATAAAACTTGATGAACAACTGAATAATTCTTCTGCCTCCTTTCATAGCTGCACATGGCTGAGCATCCTGCAGGTCACCTGGTGCTAAAGTGGCTGATCGAGCAAGACGCCAAAATGAAGGAGGTGCAGAGAGAAGGTAGTGTAATCTAGGTGCAGTGAGAGCGTATTGTAATGAAGGGGATGTAGAGAGAAGGTAGCGTAATGAAGGAAGTGCAGAAAGAGGGTAGAATAATGGAGGTGGTGCAGAGAGAAGGTAGCGTTGTGTGAAAAGGAAGGAGCAGCAGAGAGAAGGTATCGTAATGGAGGTGCAGAGAGAGGGTAGCATAATGAACGAGGAGGAGAGAGAAGGTAGCGTAATGGAGGTGCAGAGAGAGTGAGTGTAATGAAGGAGGAGCAGAGAGAAGGTAGTGTAATGAAGGAGGAGCAGAGAGAAGGTAGTGTAATGAAGGAGGTGCAGAGAGAAGGTAGCGCAATGGAGGTGCTAAGAGAGGGTAGGGTAATGAAGGAGGTGGAGAGAGAGGGTAGCGTAATGGAGGTGCAGAGAGAGTGAGTAATGAAGGAGGAGCAGAGAGAAGGTAGTGTAATGAAAGAGGTGCAGAGAGAAGGTAGCGTAATGGAGGTGCTAAGAGAGGGTAGGGTAATGAAGGAGGTGGAGAGAGAGGGTAGTGTAATGGCGGTGCAGAGAGAAGCTTAGCGTGAGGATGAAGGAGGTGTGCAGAGAAGGTAGCAAAGTGTGAGGATGAAGGGGGTGCAGAGAGAAGGTAGCATAGCATGAGCCTTGGTGCACCCTCCCTCCTCAGCGTAGCACTCCAGACCACAAAGGCTTTACAGTGAGGGGGATTAGGGCATCTCAGAAGGGGAAGGTCATTTATAGGTTATATTACAGAGGGATTATGAGTGGCTTTCCACATGCACTGCACAGTACTCCGGGCACTGAATTCCTATAAAGCTAAGGTTGCATGATGAAACATGGTCTTACAGAAACCTTCCTGTAAACCACCATGACAGAAGTCTTAATACAATGTTTTGATGCTCCTAAATTTTGATACCATAGTTCCACAAAATAATTGTTGCCACTCAAAGTCTCATCATGGAGGAAATGGTCAAACGCAGCTCATGCTTAATGGCAAACACAAAGACTGTGTTTGTCATTTCATCAGACTGCTAAGAGGACTGCGAAGATCAAACACTGCTGCTGACATTAATGAAAAGTTTAAGAAGCTTATATCCCTAAATGTTTAAGAGCATTCTGTTCGATTGTACATATTGAACCCCCATATCTGGCTCAGCTGAGTTCAGCTTGGCCTTGCTTGGATCCATATTATCATGTGAGGCTGAATGCTCTGTCTGACACCCCCATGTCTCCCCAGAGCGCTTCTCCAGGATCCTGGTTGAGCGTGTGGGAACTGTCAAGCTGAAGACCTGGGCGTCTGTCAACAGGGGAGCCATTGTGCTCAGCTGGTGAGGAATTTTAGCCGTTTCAGGGAGCCATTGTGTTTGGTCACATTGTCATGACCATTGCTCCATCTTATAATTGTAAGGCTGCTTGATGAAAATATCAGTGGCCTTAGGGTATCAGTATTTATAAATAAAGATTATTGCCTATAAATTATAGTGAAAATGTACTGAGCACACAATGTCAAAGGGCACCTCCAAAGCTAAAATTCAAAACATTACTCACAGTCCTCAGATACCTTTTCTCATAGATTGAATGCATTGTTTCACACAGTGGCCAGGACCCTCATTTTGACAAAATGAACATGTAACATCACTGCCACCCCAAACATTCAAATAAATAAAGTGACACAACTGTAAATGCAGAAAGCGCTGGATTAATTCTCCCACCTCTCCCATGGGGTCCATACCTGTCCCTTTCGAAATCAGCCAAATTCAGTTGGCAAGGCCTGCAAACAGTGTAAGCGATTTACCAAACAGTGTGATTTAGCAAATGGTTTTGTTTTGTTGTCCGACATGTCCAACCTTAATTTTTTTTCCTCCTGTAGTCTTCTTCAGAGTGCAGATGACGGTGTGGCCACAGAGGTGAAATCTGCTCTACAGTCAATCATTCCTGAACTCCAGAAACTCAAGAATTCGAAGGGTGTAGAAGCTCTGCTTGAAAAGCTGGCCGAATAAGTTTTTTTTTTTTTTTTCTTTTTTCAAGGAGTACATTTGCCATTTTTTTGTACTGATTTTATTTTGTACAGTTATGGCAGTGCTAAGGCAGTTTGCATGAGCATTGACCGGATGTATGTTGCACATTGCATTTTATGCAGAGTACTAAAGTGCTGAAATGTCATTGTCTCCTGTGTGTTGTCTACTCCACCACCTGGGATTTCTACCAGGGAAGTGTCTTTAAATATAAACTATGTGGGGAAAAAGTGTGAAGATTAACTATTTTGACAAGGGATTGTTTCATGTCTGTAAATTGGAGCTGGTTTGTGTTCACAGGCAAAGCCCATGAATTACTGTGACTATGATTCCCTCCTAAAAGCTATCATGTCCCACTGCTGCTGACTTGCTTTAATGACAATAAGTATTCTGTGAATAGCTCAGATGGTAAAGTGTCCCAACATATTTTTCTGCAGTGATACATTACATTAGTCATTTAGCTGACACTTTTATCTAAAGTGACTCATAGTTGATTAGGCTAACCAAAGGCTAATCCCCCCCAGGAGCAATGTGAGGTTGAGGGCCTTGCTCAAGGGCCCAACAGCAATGGGCCCTTGAGCAAGAATGTTGTGACTTGACCCACCGGTTGGTGGAGTCAGGGGTCCCAGTCATGTACCTTAGGCTGCTCCCTCCACCAGTCATCATGATGTGTTTGCACCCTGTATGATTGTTATTTTACTCATTGCAATGGAGGTGATGTGCTCTGAGTTGAGTTTTCTTCCTGGTCTTACTGCCACAATGTATTACTGGAGTACACGCAGTGGTGAGAAACACAGGAGCCCTAGGCTTTATTACAGTATTACAGCAGGGGATCCTCACTATACATTAATGAAGTGGGCAAGAACCATCTGTCCCACAGCGCATGAGGCTTCCCTCAGCCTAGAGATGGCTTATTCCTCCGCACAGCCCATGGACATCTTTCCTCTAATCTTTTAAGGGATTATCAATGTCAGTGTCGCCATATTTGGGGATTTGATTTAATGCTATACTTTGTGTCCCTTGCGTTAGTGTTCCTAGGGAGTACAGGATCAATCAGTGGTCTAAGTGCAATCCACATAAGCAGTGATTCTAGTTTTTGTCATCAAAACCTGACTTCTAATATCAAGATTTTATGTACATTTTTTTTTTAATATGAAACATTTTAAAATATGCAAAATGTCATGCAATCAGTCTGGTATATATGGCAGACAAGTAATCCCCTCTTTTATTCTCCCAGATAGCTTTTTCACTGAGTGTCAATTCATTTTTCTTACAGAATTAGTGATTCATTGATATGACTATTGTAAGTAGTGTCAAAGAAAATATTAAGGTGTGTTTTCAGCATTTGAAATGAATCATGCAGTATTATAAATTATATACATTTGTTAGCCTTGGGTGGTTGAAACATATCTTTGATTTGTCAGATGGATTGTTGGTGATCTCAAATGTAGAGTGGATTTATGGAATACCTTTAAGGGATAAATGACAGAAAAAGGCAGCAGCACAAATTGCAAAGCAAATTTTACAATGTCATTTAATTCGCAATGTAAAAAAAACAATCAGAATGAGTGTGCTAGTATTGCTTTTAGCTCCTTTAAAGCATTTAAACTTGCCTAAGTGTGTGCATTTACAATGAACAACTTAAGGCAAAATCAGCAAGCCACTGTGAGCCTGATTAATTCCTATAAAGAGCATGGCTCTACATAAATGATCTTCAATTTCTAAATATGTAGTGGAGAAGAAAGGATAACTTTGAAGTAAAATATCCATTCCTGTACAAAGGAACAGGGCATGCACATGCAAAACAAGCTGGGAATCACTGATTTGGGTCAACCAGTAAAAAGGTTTTGTTAGCATGTTAAAAAACAATGATTAGCTGTTATTGATAGCCTATGAAAGGTGCACAATTTATGTTGCCCTTGACTGCCCTGTTTCCATGACTATTAAACGTGTTCTTGTGTTGAAGTATTGTGATACCTAAAATGGTAGAGCTGCTAGTAACTCACTCATTTCAAGCAGTCATTGCAATTTGATGTATACAGCAAAATAGTTTGATTGCTTCAGACATAAGTGGATTACATAATTATTGTGTATCCAGCTATGCTCCAGTTTTGGAGCAATGACACCTGAGGAAAGTCTGTGCAGCCTGGAGCCATTTGTCTAAAATCAGGTTTTCTCTGGATGAAGCTGCCCTGTAGGTCACTGTTGGCATTGTTTATAAAGACATTATAATGGTGATTTAACAAATTACCTGCAAGGTGTGATATTGTGTCATTCCCAGCTAGAATAGCTTTTCTTATACTTATTTTCCAGCCTTTCCAGCCATGTTGAATTTGGTTGATAATTTTGTGAAGAATGTAAATGAAACAGGAAGTGTCCCAGTGTCTTTGTAATCCATTTTCCATATAAAAAAATGTTTGTCAATTTGTCCATTGACAAAATGTAGGAAATTTCCATTTGACCTGTTTTCAGAGTCTCTCAGACAGAGGGTCTTCTGTGTCTTTTCCTATAAAGTGAGGTCACCAGGATTTGGGGATTGCGTCAGCTTAGCTCTATGGTGTCCAGGACATATTCCATCTGAAGGTACAAGGGAGTGGTGTGCAAGGAGCTAAGTTCCTTAAACCTGGTGTGCAAGGTACTAATGCAAGGCATCTTCACAGCACTCGGTAATCTTCTTCACTGCCCTCTTGGTGAACCTCACTTTCCCACGGTTCTTCAGGTTGGAGGTGTACTCATGAGACTTGAGCTTGGTGTAGTAGTCAGAAAACTTATTGTAGAGGATGGAGATGGGCATGCCGTTCAGGATGATCCCAAAAGAGATGCAAGCAAAAGCAAAGAGCCGGCCCAGATGTGTTTCTGGAAACATGTCACCGTAGCCCACAGTGGAGATGCTCACCTTGGGGAAGCAGTAAAATGATCACATAGTAAAGATGTCTCTGCTTTGCTTGGACAGTTTAAGTACTATGATAAAATGACAGAACCTTAAAAAGTAATACTGTAGTAAAAGTCTTACCAAAGTAATAGAGGAGACATGACAAAAATACAATACATGCCTGAAGCACACATCTCTGGGGCTTTACTTCAGGGGAGGGCCAGTGACACAGCATTTACTCTTTTTGTGCAAATTATTAATATAAAATTAAGGCACTACATTTGTGTCCTGTTTTCACTTGGACTCATGCCAGGTTAAGTGACCTGAAATCACCATCAACCTCTGTCATTTAAGCATGGCAGGTTTTAGCCAAGGGCATCCCTAAATACCATTTCCTGGCAACAAACTCGGTGAAACGTCCAGGATAAATAGCCATGGAAACTGCACCCTCACACCCATAGATTAATTCTACATAAATCCCACTAAATACAGGTCACAGGGTTTCAGGTCTGTGTGTATTTTCTCAAATGAACAATAACAGTAATCTACAGTGGTCACGTTGTACTCTAATGTAATGATATTTAATATCAATACTACAATAAACACAATTTTCAGTAATGCACATTTTATTTCCAATATATCCAGCCTGGTTTATTGTTTCAGAAGTTATAAAGTGTTTACTTAAATTAGTCATGTTTTATTTCAACTAAATAGGAGGATACACTCTATATGATATGAGTGGTTATGTAAAAACTTAAGTGTAATTCATTACATATTTGTATATAGGGATATGGATACATAAATGGTTCTAAATTAATGTGGCCCATATCAGAAATTAAACTGATCATTACTGTCTAAACTTATTTAAACTCCAGTACAGACTGAGCAGTAAGCTCAATTTTAGATTGCTGCTTTATTATGTAAAGACAGAATTAGATGAGACATATTTAGACTGATATAGGTGACCAACAGTGAGAAAGAAAGGCAGGCAGTACACTCTGCCTTATCAACAGCTGCTGTTTAATTAGTCCAGAATTTTGTATCTATTAAAGTAAGCATTATTTAAATTTAGCTGGCTCTTTGAGCTTGAAAGGGGGATAATGGGGGTTACTTATTGTGCCCATTCAGATTTGCCCCAATTTCATGATCGAACTGTCAGGTACGCTGCAGGCCTGCTAATGAACTACCAGGTTACACGTTTACATCACAAATAATTGTATGTGGATAGAGTTCAGGTCTAAACGAACTGTTCTCCGGCAGGTCACAGTGTATTTTCTTTTGATTCTCACAATGAGACAGCATAACTAAAGGACTTACTGCTGCCCACCACCAGGCATGCGGTATGCTAGTGAAGTTAGTCTGGTGGACATCATGCTCCACAGTGTAGACCATGGCGGAGAAGGTGAAGATTCCCATGGCGATGAAGAGAAATAGACAGCCCACTTGCTGGTAGCACTGGCGCAGTGTGAAGCCAAATGCCCGCAGCCCCGTGGAGTGGCGCGCCAGCTTGAGGATACGGAAGATTCGCATCAGCCTCATGATCCGCAGTACCTGTCCAACCTTGCCCACCCGCCCCACTGTCTCAATGTCTGTGTGCTTCCCATAGTCCTCATTCTCAAATCGCTCCAGGAACATCTGCAGGTAGAGAGGGAGAATGGCAATCAGGTCCACAGCATTCAGCATGCTCCTGCCGAACCGCTTCAGATCGGGGGTGGACACTAGCCGCAGCAGGTACTCCATGGTGAAGAAGGCAATGCAGAAGGTCTCCACATACTCCCCGTATGTCTTCCCACTCAGCTGGCCTGAAGGTGTTTTGTACTGCATCTCCTCCACTGTGTTCAGGGTCATGGCCACGAGGGACACCAGTACAAAGAAGCTGGAGGCCACCGCCATCAGCTTAGCTGTGACCGAAGAGAAAGGCTTCTCCATGAGGTTCCAGATGGCTCGCCGGGTCTGGCCCATTGCCATGTCCCGGAAGAGCTCCTCATTCTCTTCCATCTCTACCTCTGCCTGCAGTTCTCGTTGGACCTTCAGCTGCTCGTTGAGCTCATCCTGGCGCTCTTCGAAGGAGATCCGACAGCAACGGTGCGTGTTCTTGATCCGCACACCCCAGTAATTTATCTCCTCCAGAAAGTTCCGAGGACACAGCTCATCCTTTATCCACAGCACCCCAGTCCTGTAGAAGTTGAAGATGTTGTGGAAGATGTCCGGGTCCCTGTCAAAGAAGTACTCGTTGTTCTGGACAATGTAGTCATCACAGAGATCCAGTTTCCTGTTGTGATCTGTGTATGTAGCCAGCCGTCCAATCCTGGTCTTGGGGTACCTGGCTGCAACCCTGTAAGACATCTGGTATACTTTGCCACCCACATTAATGTTGAGCATGTAGTTCTTAGAAGGGGAACTGAGCTTGATTGGGGTCATTGGCAGCCTCTCATCCTCCTCTTCCTCATCTTCGGCGTAGAGATCATAAATGTCCCGGCTCAGCTCTTGCATGGAATTCCATTGCTTTACCCAGCTGTCCTTGGCAAACGGGAGGTGGTGGTCCTCCTGGGAGTCCTTGGTGGTGGAATCTGAGCCCCCAAGTTTGTAATTAGGGAAAAGGCTCTGTCTCCTGCTCTTGAGACTGAGCATGCTGGCGATCTCCTCTCTACCAATCTAAGATGCTGTGGGTCACAGAGCAGACGGTGCATATAAACCTGGAGGCATTACATGTCTCAATAATCCTCCCCCTCCCCAGAGCTAAGCAGGGAACCACAGCGGGAAGTAGCAATGACCCTCTAATGTTGCTGACTGAGAGGATCTGTGCGCTTAAAGTTTTAAATATTATCCTCTTCCAAGCTCTGGCAGCCCTGACGTCTTTTATTCACTTTGCATTCAACAACCTGCAGCACCACACAGGGATAGATTTTCCTGTTTGTACTTCTTTCAGTATTTAAAAATACATTCTGTAAGGCACCTGTGGAAACCACAATATACATCTACACTGGGTAAATATATTAGGTAGTATAAACACAGCAACCTTCTGTTAATGTTTAATTCTATTTTAACCCTGCATCAAACTACCTGAAGAATGTAGCTGTTTTCGTATGAAATGAGAATGGCTATATTCTTTTTTGTGATCAAGGGTTTTTATTGAGTATCACATACAGTACAAAGATATCTATTATATTGGATGAAAAGGATTTTCAGGCTTCAACAGGGGCTGGTTGAGCAATGTTCAGTCAGCTATCGTGTATTTGAGGCTTACAATGCTGAGAAAACTACAGATTCAAAATGATATAATACAGATGATTGGCATGGTCCAGTTTTGTAACGTTGTTTCCTTTTCAAATGTAAAAACCAGCAAAAAACATTTTACTTTGAGTTAGTCTTAACTGAACATCTGAAATATCATTCAGGATGCATAGACATGGATTAGGGTCAAATGCAATTTCATGTAAGACAAATAAAACGGTATTGCATATATAACAGCCATATGTAGGTTGTAGTTTCATTGTATCTCTTGTAAGATGTTGTGTATGCTCTTCATAATCATACTCTTCGTGAGTTGATGAGCTAAATTTTTGGATGTTATTTACAAATTGGGCAATACCCTGTTCCAATTTAAATTTAAAACTCTTGATTCCATAAGGATACAATAGGAAGAAGCTTTGTAATACAGTCTGCCATTTATTCTGGATACAGATATACGGCCACACCAAGGTGGGATCCAGTCCAACATGGAGTGAGAGGAAAATGGATATGCCCAGGGGACCCCTTATGCTTTTAAGCAGATCTTAGCTGAAAGTACACAAAATAGGAAGTTCTCAAGATCTGAAGCAAACAAAGGCTGAAACTATCAAAGATGTGTATACGCCAAGAGAAGTCCAAAAAGGTTGATAAAATGGTGAGTTAACAGACAGAAGATTGGAGTTGTACCTTAGGGGAGTGGGGTCGAAAAGGACCTCCCATCAGTCATTCAACCTATTACCAAGCTCAGAGACAATTTTCAATGATAGCCCCAAATTGATGTCACCAAATAAAATATCTTGTGCCACTTTAGACTCTGTGTTTACCCAAAAACAGAATCCCCTAATTTGAAATGACCAATTATATAATTCATAATATGGTAATTCACCTAAATGTTTGGGTTGCTGCAGTGTGGCCAACTTGATCCTAGGATGCCTACCATTACAAATAAATTTGGAGACCAAGAAGAGCTATATTCTTCAGGTAATTTGATATAGAAATAAACATTAACTGAAGGTTGCAAGTTTCAGTCCAGCTGGCACACATGTACTGTTCCATATAGATTAGCACACTTCATCTCCATGAAAATTTACCCATGAAATTTTTATGGATAGATCACCCTGTTACAAGTATAACTAAAAAGTTAAATTTGACCCAATGAAATGGGCATCATCACACTGAAGATAGATTAGTTTTAAGATTTTAAAATCATACATTTAAAAAGAAAATCTCATTCAGCAATTCTTATACTGTGCTTTAAAATATTTTATTCATAAAAAGAATGTTTATGATGTCTAACTCCCTGCTGCCTGATTCCAAGACACAAGTCATAGCAAGTGCAAACTGTATATTTTGTCACTTACCCCATAAAATTAAACTCTTGGGCCCTGATCATGCTTAGTTGTTTGTCAAAGTACAGCTTTATAATAAACAGTGTCAATCATTATACTGGGTACCTAATGTCCAAACTGACCATAATGATGGTTGCTGGATGATGATGAGTCGACTTGCCAACTCAGTAAATATTCCACAGATCCACGTCAGTATATCTGGTTTGTAAACCTTGATTAAAAAGGTCATATGGCCAAGCTGCTTTATCTCATACTTCCACAAACAGCTGTCTTCCTAGGCCTTAGATCGTAGGATCCTTAAGAGATGGGCGGGTTTTGTCACAGTACTCTGATGTGCATGCGCGCACATGGAGCTTTCCAAATCCCATCAGATCACAGGGCTGGATGCACTTAATTCTCCCTGATTACAAACAATTCCTCATTCTCAGACAGAGGCTAGTATATTAAAGCTTAATCCAGAAAATCACCTGGTTCAGTTCATAAAAATGAAAGAAAAAAAAAAAAAAAAAAACTTTTCTTCCCTAGATACATGTGCAATAACATGGTATATGGTGATGTGGAAAAAACTGAGCTTGAATAATTTTTACTACAAATCAGGATTCCCCAAATCCCCCACCTGTTTTTTTTAATGATCTTGATTTAACAGAAATCTAAGAAATGTACTTCCACAATGTAACAAAGCAAGAGATGAAGGACCTGTTAATAAAGTTTTTATAAAATTCATTAACAGGTTACGTTAAACATTTAAAACCAACAGAAGTTTTAAAAACTAACATTTAAAAAAAAGACTTAAATACTGAAATTGTATTCAGGTTCTCATCCAGCAGATTGGGGTGGCTGGACACTCCACAGGCATTTAAAATTTAAAATGTTTTCTGGATGAGTAAAAGAAACAAGAAGTCTCCTCAGTTGAACAATGAACAATGAACCCAGCTGTACACTAGTAAAAGAACTTTTCAGGCTGAGTTGGTGTACATATGAAAAATTACCATTAGGTGGTGAAAGCACACTAGTAGTTTTATGAGTGAAGCTCATGCCAATGGCTTTTCAAAAACTACTGAAAACCACAAATGCATCAATCCCACAATTCACCTACAACATTTCACACACAAATTACAGTGTTGTATTAATGTTCATAGACATTGCCAGATCAAAAAGTCTGGACAAGAATGTTTTCAAATGCATGCAAGACGACCAATCTCAATTTAGCATGCAGCTGGTCCATGCAATCTTTTGTTTGGCCTAATGTTCCAGTCAGCACAAGTGAGGACTGCCTTGCAAATCTGAATCAGTGACGTAACCAGCCTCTATGATAACCTTTTGCATTTGGGAACTTGCTATTGCATCTGTTGCGCCTTTAAAAGATGGAAAGTATATACATTTCCCAACCTAACAGAAGCATCACTTTGGGTGGGCTGTCATTAACCCCTGTCACATACCTGAAATTACCCAGAGGAGCAGTATGTGTGAACGCAAATGTCCAAATCGGTCGCACCTGACATTATACAGACTTTATCCGGCTAGCACCCTAATACGAAGTCTGGATAATGTCCGCTTGAGACCATGTGCGACTGGAGCAGGTCATTTTGCGGATAATTCACTGCGAGCAAGTGGGCCTGTTGATGTTTCTATCATGAAACTGGCACGAGACCGGAAGAATACAAGCATTAGAGGGTGGTTGCTTCGTTCTGCTCGCCTGTATATTGCTTTCGACCACTCTGTTGTGCGAATACGTCCAAATACATGTAGTATTGATAAACGTAAAAACAGTTATTACAGATGAGTCGGTTGCCTTGTTCGCTATCTAGATGTGCTGTAAACAAAACATATCCGCAGCGTATCCGCTTTTTGCCCCATGTCTTGCCTCCTGGACGCTCTACCCAGGCACCACCCCTCACTTAAACCAGATTTCCAGTTTGTGTGAACGCATCTGACACGAAAAATCTCCTGCTCTGTGCTACATTTGTGAAATAGAAACTCCTGAAAATGTCTGGATATGATTTTCTGGACATTTTCCTGGCGTTAGTGTGTGAAAACGGTTATTGTGAATGACCGCAATTTGGCAGCTCATTGGCAATTCAATTAGGAACATATGCACATGTTCAGTACATGAACTGCTGTGAAGGGTCACAAGATTAGAATATGTAAATGTCATGAGTTTTGGATTGGGCAGGGGGGCATTTTGACTTTTTGTGAATTGATATTTTAAGTAGGTCATATCATTAAGACCCCCAGGCACATTTACAAACATAATAAATGCAGGTTTCATCTTTGCAAAGGAGTCAGCATGAAGTTTGTAGTGAGATTTTAAGTTTTATTTTATTTGAAGTGATTGCAAATGTTTTACTCTTCACAGTACAGAGCGTGTAGTCGCCCCTGTACAATGCTATAAAAGGTCACAGGAACAGCACACAAACATACAAAATATTTTAACAAATTATTCAGTTTTAAATACATTTTCCTCTACCCTGGTACTATGCCCAACCATAGCAAAAAATTTATTTGATCAAATGTATACAATCTTATTTACAGAGGAGCATTTGAACAAAGTGCATCAGAGTCCTGATTATGTTCAAGGAAGGGATATGTACAGTTTCTGGTTTACAAATGTAACAGCACTTTCCTTACAGAGCACATCTCCCCCTTACACACACACAGCTTCATAAGAATGTGTTTCAGGAGGTAATGTTCAGAGGGGGGGGGGGGGGGGGGGGGGAAAAAAAAAAAAAAAAAAGAGCTGTCACAGCATAAAATATGCATTCATTAAATATACAAACTGGTAAGTATCTGTTGGGAATGCTGCTGGATGAAGCCCAAAGTCCACAGTATCCACCATGAACCAAGCTGAGCTGCAGGTACTGAAACCAGAAGCAGAAACTGATCGTGCCCCCAAAAAAATCCCCATGTGGCTTTGGGTATACTTAAAGCAGGCTTAAAAAGGACGCAATGCATTTTATACACATTATAAACAATGACACACATCCCTCAAAGAAAGATCAACTTAATGCACTTCAGAAGGCATCTGGCTGTGGTACTGCTGCAACTGCAGGTGTTGGCATGGATACCAGACAGTTAACAGATGAAGAAGGGTTGAGGGCAGGGTTACGACAAGTCATCTTCTGTATTCACAACTGATATCTGCAAAGGAGAACAAAGTAGTGATCATTTTTTTTTTTTTATAAAATGTACACAATACCAATAAAATCATGTCAAGCAGTTCTTAACTGGGTAATTCAACATTTTGGAACAGTTAAATGTAAGCAAACTGATGTACAACCCTGATTGGCTGACGGTACTAGTGACCAAGTGACAAACCCCCTCAGCCAAGCAGATGTATAGAAGGTCAGATCTTTTAATCAATATGGAACCCACTGCAATTTCCAAATGTTAGTATGCAAAAATAAATGTAACCATTTAAAAAAAAAAAAAAAAAAAAAAAAAAAAAAAAAAAAAAAAAAACCCACTTTGGCTCATTTACCACAACCTCCATTTTCAGTTGTTACAGCGTGAAAAACTTCAATCCTATAATATGAATACTGAACTAATGTTCTGGAATATACTTGAAATCAGTCTGGATATAAGGCAATTTGATATTCTGGATAACAGTTTTATCTACATCATTTAAGACAGCATCTGCAGTTACTTGTTCAAACAAATCTGCAAGTTGATGGTAAACATTCTGCAAACAAAATCTTGTTGAAAAATGTAAACCATGTACACTGATGCAAACAATTTAAATTTCTACCCATTTTAGTCATGTACTAGCCTAATCCAAACAGGCCTGAATGTTACAGTGCATTCTGGGAACTGGAACTTGAAACAAACGAGCAACTCTGAGTACAAACTGCATTAGAAAGGGTGATTTGGCACTTGGCCACATAATAAAATAGCTTAAGACTGTTCATGTCACTATAACATGAATCAATGACTCATGCAGTTATGACAATTTCCTTTCACCATGAAACCAGTTCCTTTGACAATCCATATTCAAGATTATGAACATAGCAGATAGCAACATTGTAGGCAGCAAAATAGTCTTCAGTTCCCCAATAAGAATAAAAATGAATGGAAAAATGGAAAAGTACCTGAAAGAGAAACTATTGACTGTAATAAAGTATACTACAATTATTGTTTATTGTTCAGAGGCAGATGAGTGCTGGAGTGTGTTTTGCATGGGGATAACTGTCAAGTCTGGGGCCTAGCTGCAAACTTTACTTGGAGTTCAGTATCCTGATGGCTTGGGGGTAGAAGCTCTTTGAGTCTGTTTGTTCTGTACTGGATGCTCTGGTCCAAGGTTCTAAGGTTTGGAAGGTGTTAAATGGGTAAAGCACAATGGTACATTATGTGTGGTTATTGTAAGGAAAGCAAGGGAAGTTCATACAGAGGCCCAGACATGTACTCACTGCTGGGTACGTGTGACCAACTGAAGAGGCATGTCTGCTGATGTCAATGTTGAGATCTTCCTCAGTGGTTTTCAAATACACTGGGTTGTCAAAGTTCATGCTCTTCTTATTCTTGAGCTGCCAGTTGCGCCACATGAGGTAGCCTCCCGCAGCAGCCATGGCCAAAAGCACTGGAGAAAGTGGCAGAGAAGAGAACCCTAAAAATGGCTGCACCAGTGTGTCTCCTCCGATAACTGAGGCCCAGTATGTATTGTCTGACATGAGCCAAACAAACTTGATCATAAATCCTTTGATAAATCAGTTTGCATAACTGGCTCCAAATGCGTTTGTAGAATTGAAACAAATTTCAATTCTACAAACTGAACTGTTCATACAATTTGTGATGGAAAAGGGTAGTAAGCCTGTTATTCATTTGAAGTGAAGAGCAATACAATTCTGATAAGTTTGCAGGTTGTATAAGAAGTACAATTGACTTCAGAGGAAAAAAAGATTCTTGAATTGCAAATTTGATTAATGCATGACTAAAGTTTGGAATCAGCCATGAAATTTAAAAATGCTATTACAATTGAAAATCATAGGTAGATCAGCAACTAGTCAATATCCCAGCCCTCCTTACTAAGGAATAATCTAATCTATGAAATGCAAATATGTTCAGTTTCCATAGAACACACAACCAAGTAGCAGTAAAACAGGGGTTCTTCAATCTCTACCCATCACAATTGGTGTGGTAGCTTATGTTCATGTGTGATAAGGCTGCATCCACAGATTTGGTGCACATTCAGGAACCTCCACTGGCCTTCATAGAACTAGTGACTGCAGTAATACTGTGCAAGTATGTGTATTCAAATGTACAATATGCAAGATAAAAGCACATGAAAAGTACAGTAGACTGTAGAAGTCAACCCTCACAGCAGAAGGTAGTACTCACACACTGGGAGAATGGCCCAGGCAGCAGCTGATCCCTTCGCTGATGAATTCACCTCATGGATGGAAGTGCTGACATTCCCCTCTTAAACACACAAAACGTATGAACCCAAATACATTAATTGGGTCTTGTTAACTTGGATGTCTTCAATTTTGCCTTATGTAGGAAAATTTGATAGTGTACAGTTAGAGACACCTTTTCTATTAGTTTCATTAGTTACAATCTCAATTCAAACAATTCAGTTCAACTTGTGCCAAGTATAACCCCATTTCTCGTGACCCGAAGGCTGAGCCAAGCCTGGATATAGTGCACTAGCCCCTTTAAAAGTCAGAAAACTGTTTAGACTAATCATATACATCATGCTCTACTGTGCATGAATGATGGGCAGTAGTCAAGATGGGATGAACAGAAATGCAGCAATTGTATGCTGCATTGTGGAGATGGGATAAAGAGGGATTTAGCAAGTTTTTAAGCTTGCATGTAAATGACAGAATGACATGGTGCAAATTATGTATACAGAATTGGTACCCAAGTATACAGGACCCTTTTTGAAATTCCCCATTTCCTTTCTTGTCAAGCTGCCTAGTGGTAGGTATTCCAAAATTTAGGAGAATCTATTAGCATGAGTAAATCTGTAGCATCATTGACCATTTTCAGATCAACTACAAATTGCTAGAATGAGGATGGAGTAATCAAACTGGCTTACCATCCGGGACTGGCTTGGGGAAGACTTTTGGTTTTGCCAGTGCTTTGAAAACAAAATTTCAGAATCAGTGCAACACTACAGACAATGTTTCCATGTTAATTACCCTCACTTTGTGTCATAAGGATATTATGGGTAGTCCAGGTATTAAATTACAGCTCAACTCATCTGTTTTCTGATATTAGTGGATATTGTCTGGCTGGCTGGCTGCTCCCCCCCCCAAAAAAAACAACAAAAAAAAACTGGCATTACTTTGTCCATTAGTCTGCACTCAACTTGCAAACCATTTAAAATGCATGTTTCTAACACATTTTCAGTCTTATGGCATGCCTACAGTGTCCTAATGTAAAGATTTTGCCAACTGAAGCCACTTTGGGCAATGTGTTTGATTAAATTAAATAATTTGAAAAATGTTTAAACCACTTAAATATTGAATTTAGTGGCAGACATTCACTTAATAGCATACAGTTTTGTCAGCACATCCTTCATCCAGTGTTACTTGTATCAATAAGCGTGCAAACCTCATTCCTGCAGGTACACAATGGCGTAGCCTTAAGAATCATATTTAGGCAAAAATATATTGCAGGTCCACTGCCTCTCCCTTCCTCAGTTATCACTTTCACGGGAGTGCAGCCAGTTGGTGGGGTGAACAATACACTGTGGCCTTCCGGCATACTACAAGGCGATGCGGGCATGTCTGCAACTTCCAGTCAGTTTGTGGGTGCTGAAGGTGCTACTTTTGAGAGGCCTTAGAGCATCACTTGTGCAACTAGTGAGCTCAGTTTGCCAATAATTACCCATTTATGCCATCAAGCCATTTTATATATTCCATAACATTGTGGCCTTTGCCAAGAGCTACCAAGCAAGTGAATAAGGTCAAAATGATGTTCCTGTTACAATTCATTTTAGCTACTATGGTCTACAGAGTTTCAAAACTGTTTAGGTTTAATGCTTAGGCATCATGCTTAACATCTTTGCTTTCACAATGTCTATAGCTAGGCTAAACTTGGGCAGGGTGTGTCAAAAGCTTTACAAAGGAGAAGCAGAACACTTCACTGGAGGAATTAGTCAATTATAAGCCTAACTTAGGCACCTACATTAAGCAGCCTGCCCATTTAACTCTTGTGTCAGATCTTGCAAGTTCTACCCATTAGTATCAAGCCACTGATTTAAGTGCAAGGTTGCATATTCATGGAGTCCTGTGTGGAAGAGAGAAACTGGTAGCTTGGAGTGCAAGTCGGACAGAGGAGCCTCTGCTGTCTGATGCCATTACCTAGAGGCTGAGAGGGGCATTCCAATCATACCTTTTGGGAAATGGGGTTATGGCTATCAAAAGAGCAGGGCAGTGAGCCACACTGGCAAAAGTGGAGTTTTTGGACATTAATGGGTTACATTTACAGGGTTACAGTGACATTTTGTAGAGATGCCAAATCTGCCTGAGGCTCTTCCAGGAAAGGGGCCTGCCAGAGCTGAGATATTGGACTCTTCAATGACTCCATGTATCAGACACCCCTCTCTGTTCCTCCCATTATTTGGATATATATTGTCAAAACCATACATTGAAGATTTTAGAGCAGAATCCAACTCATTTAGGCCACATCTACTCATTTAGCCCATCTGCATAACCCTTTAAAATGCAGAACTGGAATCAAATCGTGGTCTTCCCTTTCCCTGGCTCATTTTTACCTGGAGGCTGAGAGGGGTGGGTCAACACCTTCCAATCAAATTTTGTGGGTGCTGGAGACATGGCTGTCATGAACACATTGAGAACTTCATCATAATGGAACTGGAGAGGTCATTGATAGTTAGAATGACTTTAAGCAGTAACTACAATTATAAAACTGGAATTTCAGCTTTTCTTCTCAGCTGATGAGCCCAATTTAATGTCTCTTTGCGGATCAACTTGTCTGCCCAGTGCCTTGCCAATCAACTTTGTGCTGAAGATTTTTCCCAAAATTTTCCAATTCTCCTTCACTTTCTGCTAAGAACATATGAACGGCTCCTAAATGTGGACTCGATATTTAATACCAATGACACACAAAAAGTACCAGATACACAGCCTAAAATCCAGGCTTTCCACAATGACTCCACATCTATAATACCATTACATAACTTGCATCTCTCTTCAGCCACAGCTGTCTCTGCCTGAACTTCTCCAAACTAACCAAATCATATGGGGGCACACAGGCAGCACCTCACTTAGAACACAAATGGTATGCTCGCTTTTGTATTTCCTAACACAGCATTCACTTAGATTTTTAAAGTGCAGACAAAATAAACCTGAACTTCAGGCACGGGGCTCATCTCACCTGGCATTGTGCCTAAATGAGAGCATGCCTGAGGAAGTCTTACTCCATTCACTCACCTTCTCAGACATTGGCAAACTCTGCCCTTGTAAACCTGAAAAGCCAGACCTGCACCTGCCAACCGGCAACCTTTGTTTTAAACGCAGCACTAACAGACAGTATAACCATGAAACTCACCTGTATTTGTATTTCAATACTACTCAAAATCTGACAATTCTGTGGTTACCCTATCACATTTCTTAATGGTAAGTGTTCCTATATGAGCCATGTCCCTGCATGTGAGGGTGGGGAGAGCCATTTATTTTACCTGGAGGCTGATATGGGCGGGTCAGCCAATTCCAGTTGAATTTTGTGGGTGCTGGATACATGACTGTCAAAAGAGGGCAGCACTTTAGCACAATGGGAAAATGCCATTTAACCCAGTGTACTGCTTTTATGGGAAATGCAGCCAAGAGTCAGTTTAGCATGGGTGGGCAGTCTGTCACCCGTGGTCATTCAAACATCTAATATTGTTTCCACAAACCCCTCTGAAGAAAGTGTAGAACATTTTAAGCAGCAGCAGTAATGCACCGTTTCTATAATGGCACGTATATACATCTGGACATTTGCCTCATGTGTCAACCTCCACTGAGCCAAGTGAAACTGCAGCCAATAACTAGCTATGGTCATCATGCCATCATGGTAGCTAGTTACTGCTGCAGCTCTTCCCACTCCCACCATGCAGTTCAAACTATTGTGCAGATAAGGGGCTGGGACTCGCTTTTACCTGGAGGCTGAGTGGGGCGTGTCTGCATCTTCCCATCATACTTTGTGGGTACCAAAAACGTGGCTGTCATGAAAGGAAGCAGTGAGCAGTACTACAGTACAACAATAAGGGCACAGATCAAATCTTTCCACAAGTTAAACTTCAGATGGGTCTTGATTTTCTTGGGATTGCAGTAGTCACTTCGGGACCATGCAAGTTTTCCCCTCAGAACTAAACAAAACAGGAATCCAAAGAGTACCAAGCCTTTTCAGATTTCCATCAGTACAACCTGCATACACATTCGGGGAAAGTGTGCCATGGCTATGTAGCACACAGAGGCAGTGCAAGAAACCAAATGGATCACCCTTGTTCAATTGCTGTTACAATGCTGACCAATTAAGAAACCCTCTCAAGCCTAGCCAAATCTACCCATTAATTGTCTACTTCCTTTTTATGTACCTTAATTCCATCCATCAGCCTTACTTGGCTGAATAAGATGAGTCCTACTCCATTCATTGCAATATTACTATCATTACAGCCACTGCACAGAGTATTTTTAATAGACTGAACAACATTTCCCCATTATTTTATGCCAGTCTTTGGTTCTTGCAACAGTGCAGATACTGCATGGTTTAGATGTGATCAGTGAGATCATACAGCTTCAATAAATACATATGACGTTGATGCCATTTACAGACCACCTCATCACACTACATGGCTACAGAGTGGCTGTTTCCAAGTCACAAAATGGCCCAAAATAGCAAAACTATTTGGGGTAAAGTAATGAAACTAAATTTAGAAAAGACTTTCATCATGTAGGAAAGCATGAAACAGTGTCTGTGCCAAATGACCGATTTATACAGTAAATTCACTGAAAGCACATAGGCCTATTATTAAACTCCAAAATTTATCCAAGTAGTGAGTTTGAAAAGTATTCACACATTATGAAATATTTTGTAACATGAAAGAAACTCTCACAATCACATTGTAATACTTTGTTTAGGATGTTATTGTTGTACTTTACATAACTTCTCATTCAAGACTGAATTTACAGGCATCTGATTTCCAAATTAACATATCCTAGAACTGATGAAAACTTAAGACACCCACACACCCATCCACACACACAATTACCTGGAGGCTGAGATGGGTGGGTCAGCACCTTCCCATCAATCTTTAGGGGCACTGAAGCTGTCATGACAGAGGGTAGTGAGCAGAACTTAAGAATGACAGGAAAAGTCCAAATGGGCAGACTACCTATGTAGGCCATTTAGATTCCCTAAAAACCCCAAACAACTCAGGCAAGGATCGTGTCACACCATCAGCATCCATGGACAGCTCAACATCAACAACTTTACCCCTCCATCTTTTCTGCAGCTTAGCAATATGGGTCATTCCATGTCAACTCACCTAGGACCCCCAGTTCATGTCATGGATTTTCCAAAAAAAAAAAAAAAAAATTAATGTAAAAACTTCCATTCAATTCATGGGACCTTGCAAAATCCTATAGCTCTACTCCAAATACTTCATTTATGCATTTTTGAAGTTTGGCTCTCTTAGCATTTTTTGCTATTCATTGCATGTGTATTCTAAGCCTCACCAACTGCTTATTTTTCAGAGAATTGTGTTTTAGTGTGTACTGAACATCAAAGAAACCCTAACGATAATTTGCAACATGTATTCATGTATAGTTGTTGAATGTTTTACAATAATAAAATTAACATACCCAAAGGAAGAATCTTTCATTTTCAAAAATTTATCTCCACTAGTTTTCACTTTCTTGCAACCAAATTGATTCTGTGTAGCATTGTTATCGCATCTAGATGTTATTTGGTCCTGCATAAAAAATTGAGTGCCACAGTAGTTTAACTGTATTTTCCCCAAGAAGGGTAATTGTAATTTCCTTGAAAATTTATGGGAAAGTTAATATTCATTGCAGAATCACAAAATTTTAAGATGTTATATTACTCCATTTAATATTTTGAAAAAAGCTAATTTTCCATACACTTCACTGGCTGTAATATTACATTTAGTGGTTTTATTATCATTGGGTTCAGGAAATTTGCAAGCTACAACTTGTAATGGCTTGGTTTGTTGCATAATAGAAGAACATGGGGAACACCCCTTCTTTCCAGGCTTGATAGACCTTCCTGTAAGTGTTATAAGCTCCTTTGCTTTCTCTGTATTTATGATCCTCTGTGAGTGATTCAGTTTGTTGTTGGGATGCAAGTTGAAGAGATCACAACACCGTTTATGAAGAAAGCTGTATTTCACAAAAAAGTACTTGCAAACAAACTGCAGCATCATCTGTCAAGTCAGAACATCCACTTCACTAGTTCCTTGTCTGTTCCCAACTCTGCAAAAACTTGAAAGATCAACTTCTCAATTAGTGCAGGCCATCTTGAGATAGTTGGTTGCTGCTTCTAGGCTTTTCCCCAATAGAGCAGGACTCCATGATCTCACTATCACATCAAACTGCTTAATAATGAAATTAATTACTTCACTCTTCTGTATACTTCTGGGTATGTTGCAATAAATTTTGCAATGATCTGCCCAAACCTGTTTCAAGTGGGATTAACCCAGACTTGCAAAAAAAAAAAAAAAAAAAAAAAAAAAAAAATACATTTTGAAGCTATATTTAGCAAAGTTTGTGGCACTCAATTGTTTATGCAGGACCTAAACTTCTAGATGTCATAGAACTATATTAATACGACAGAATCAAAATTTGGTTGCAAGAAAGTGAAAACTAGTGGAGATACACATTTTTTAAAATGAAAGATTCTTCATTCAGGTATGTTTAATTTGATTACTGTAAAACATTCAGCAAAAACTATGTACATGAATACATGTTGCAAATCATTAGGGTTTCTTGGAGGTTCAGTACAAATTTCAACAACTGAAAAACAAGCAACTGGTGAGGCTTACAATACACAAAAGAATCACAAAAATGCTCCAAGGGCCATATTTCACAAATTCCTAACTAAAAAATTTGGAGCAGCTATAGGATTTTGTAAGATCCAACAAATTTAATGGGAGTTTACATTAATTTTTTTGGTAAAATCCAAGACATAAACTGGGGGTCCAAGTTAACTTGGCATGGAATGACCCATATACTACATCCAGAGTCTTAAATCTTGGACCCTTCTGGGATATACAGTGGCTCCAGCCACTTTGAGCCGTAATACAATATGCTACCAGTAATGCACAGCTGCAAAACAAACTTCTGAAAAGTTGGTGTTCAAAACAAGCCTTGTTCACTCCAAGTAGATGCAGAATGTAGCACTTTCATTCTTTGCCATAGCAACAAGACTCACTGAACCTGAGGGGTCCCACTGCCATAAAATATTTCAGTTAAAACCCAAAATGTTGAGGAAATTTGGGGTCCCATTTCAGTCTAACCTTTGAGTCCTCCCTACCTCCCTAATCAGATAAAGACCTTACTTGGGCAGTTCCTCAGTGCTACACATTCATCTCCATACTTCTGTCACTGGAATGGCGCCAAACACAGCCTTTCAAGTTAATCAAGTTAAACACAGAAGCAGCATGTAACTAAAGTCAAAGTCATATTCCCTGGGATGCAAACAGGATACATTTGCAAGGCTGGAAAGGGGACACCGCCAATGACGAATGGATGCGGTTACCTGGGGAAGGAGCGGGCTGGCTTTTCCCATCCTTTGAGGGTGCTGGAGAGGTGGCTGTTATGAAAGAGCAACACTTTCAGCAAAAACAGCGCAAAAAAAAAAGTGTTAATTTTGCCTGTTGAGGGATGTGCACCCCATTCAGGAATATTAATTGTGTCCCAACACATTAAGACGCATGGCAATTAAGTGGCCAGCTGAGACAAGACTGGAAGTGGGAAAAGGGGTGCTGGGGCAATTTTTAAAGCTTTATTCAGCTGAATAAAAAAAATGCACCAAGAGTTATCAAAAATGGCTCATGTCTGGAAACATGACATATGAATTCTAGATGACACCAGGTGGGTAGATGGAATAGTAAATGAGTGCAAGAAACATGATTATGGTCTTTGACAATGTATTAATTGATGAAGTGGCCTTGTAAATCCTTTGTAATGTAGAGTCCCCCCACAGACTGATTTTAAGGGTAAAAATGTAACCGAACTGTGCAACACACACACCCTTGTTTATAATGATGCACAGTCCTCTGGCTCATTGAGGAGTTTTCTAATGAGAAGGGGCATTAATACACAGCTGTGTGACTATCACACATGCATCAATAGTTAACCTGAGACTCCACACACGCATGCACACATACACATCTCCTGGCACTGAGAATCAGCAGCAGCATATGGGCACTCTCAGCACAGTCAAACATCCCACTCCATGGGAAAAAAAGGCAGCATTTCTGATGTCTCAAGGGAGAGAAAAGCTTGAATACAGGAGCTTAAACTGCTATACTGATTAAAAAAAAAAAAAAAAAAAAAAAAAAAAAGGGGGTTCTTTTGTGCTGTTGAATGTATCCCAGCCATGGTTTATTATCCAAAAACCAATGGAAGTAATTAGACTCCCCCACATTACCTTTGAGTAAGAGACCACCAAAATAAAATGCCCATTTGTAGATGACAAGGGGAAATCTAGACATTCACTTTCCCCATGATGGCCCCCTACTCCTCCCCCAAACTCCTCCTTTTGATCTGGTAATGCATTCGTACTTTCTGCAGTTTAAATGCCAAGTGCCATCTCTATCGCTAAACACTAGAGAGCTGAACAAAACACATTGTAACCGGTGGCACAAGCTTGGGTATAGAAGAAAAAGTTGGTTAGGGTTGCACACAGTATGACAAAGCCTGCCTACAGTAATAGCTGTCAAGGCAAGATGTTTAAAACTCAAAAAAAGAATCAATGTGCAGGGAACCCACAGCACAATGGGTCTGAGCTGCACTCAAAGCAGCCTGTTGAAAGGGGCTAAAGAATGAGGCCTGTGGAAACTGCACTGGGGTGTGTGGTGTAAAGACTGACTAACTCTTTCCCAATTGCATGGAGGGGGATAGCCATGTAAAGACCGATTAACCCTTTCCAGGATTCTTGCCATGCCGAGCACTTGCCGGGTTTGCAGCGGAGTCCGTCGGCAGCGAGCTCCTTGCCCTGTGGACAGACACATGTGTACTTGGGAGAATGCTTGTTGATTTGCGGTGCTGGCAGGCACATGTACGCACAGCCTCCATTATCTTCCTTCTCACTACACCAGTTTGTTCCTGCAACAAACAAAACAAAAGGGTTGCTCATTTACCGGATAACATTTGGGTTTAACTTCAAGATGCTTCTTAACTCAAATCGATAGTTATATATAAATAGCAGTTCAGGAGCAGTTCATGCAAAATATATACTTATGCCCATTAAAGGGAAAACAAATTACAATGTTTCCCATGTTTTCAGGTTTAAGCTAATCAGCAAAATCCTTTCTATCACTTTCTTTAAACATGCTCGAGTGGGTGAGTATCTGTAGATAAGGAAACTCCAGCAATACCCCCTTCCATATTCGACAAGGCCCATTGTGCACTGGCTGCTGCAGAGTGGGTCCACTCACCAGACAGCTGGATCAGCTCATGGTAAACAATGATGTCCTGTGGTTCATTCAGATTGCTGGCCAGCGTAGTCACATCTGATCCAGTGAACTTGTTTGCACCATATATTGCCTCATTCTCCCCATCTGTCCAAAATACTCGATCCTAGGAGGGGTGGGGGGGTGTGTGAGGTGACACATGAGATATGCTAGAGACAGGCAGCTGAGCTGGCAGGCACAGAAGGGCTGCCAACTTGAGAGAGGTTGCAGTTTTATCTTATTGCAGTGCAGTTTTATTATCCATCAGCAAATGTCCCCACAAACATCTGTTTACACATAAAAACCCAGCTCATGTTGGAGTGCAATCATCTTAAAGCTACAGCCATGTCAAAACAAGCAATCCAATAATGGCAGGCCCCCCTTTTGATGAAAAAAAAGTTTGGGAACCACTGAGTTTGACTTGTAAAGACCAAGTATTTATTCCCTTTAATTTTAAAAAAGTCACAAGCAGGTGCAAAATCAAATGCCATTGAATGGTGCCTTTATCTAGTGCATAAGGTATATGCTCTTTAAGCTCAATAGATAGGCATGGCAGCTTGCAATTTAAATGCCTTGTGTGCACAGAAACTTTATATACTCTTTAAAAAGCTAGCCATCATCTAACCAATTAAAATTACAAGGTACAGAAGAAGTTAATTTACCATGACTTTTGATACTCAAATAATTGGATTTGGTGAGCTCATAAAGTATGAGTTGCTTTTTCTGATGCTACTGGACAAGATTGGTAGTTTAAACCTTAAAATTTAATGCATCTCTTCCTTCAATTGGGACACCATAGAACTAACATTTTTCCAGTATATTATTTTGTTATAATATCAAAAGACAAAAAGGAGATTGTCATGGTTTCCTTTCCACTTCAAAAATTTTGACTTTCATATACTTAATGTAACAGCACACCACTACTGCCCTAGTGAACTAAACCACTCCTGACCTCAAAGACGGTAAGTGCGAAAGGATGAGCAAGGTAGTCTGGAGACTGAAGCACTTTCCGTCGGTTGTCACCATTGAGGTCCACACTACAGAGCGTGTGCAGCTTCGAGTCCACCCAGTATAGTCTGCTCTTGATAAGATCTGCAAATACATAACAGCCATCAATACTTAATGCAAACAGATTATTGCTCTTCTCACTGGTTCTGAAACCTCTGAATGTAGAGGAACATTTAACTGGTAATATGACAAGTCTCCCAGACTGAGCAACAGGTCAAAGCAATAGCCATGGTCAGGTTACCCAGGTTTGTTTACATCACCTCCACACATACAGACATGAACATTCAGATGATGCTGTAAACACAGGATGGGCTAATTAATAATGCCTAATTCCTAATCAGGGATGCAGGATGCCCTCGTGGACTGCACTGCTTTGAGAAAACATTAGCGCAGAGTGCCAAGTAGGGCTGCATGATATGTCATTTCAGCATCACAATGTGCACAATAGTCACATCGCAGGACATGCGATGTCAAGGCAAATTAAACATGCCTTGCTGCTTGTGAAAAAAGGAAAACTCACAACTTTGATCTTTCAAGAGAAGCCTGATAATTCACACCGATTTGAGAGTTCTTGGATA
This sequence comes from Albula glossodonta, assembly GCA_019788955.1. Taxonomy (NCBI): domain Eukaryota; kingdom Metazoa; phylum Chordata; class Actinopteri; order Albuliformes; family Albulidae; genus Albula; species Albula glossodonta. Next base: position 1,084,310 of record JAFBMS010000112.1, on the reverse strand, counting down.
CAGTTTGTTGCTAGTGAATGACATGCAGGCTCTGCATACACCGCAAAACACCAATCAATCATTCTTGAACAGTTTAAACAACCAAAGCAGGTCCGACCCCGCTGGTCATCAACAGCAACCTGAAAATGAGTGGGGGGGGGGGGGGAACCAAGATTTGGTTTCAAAAAGAAAAGCAACATCAGTTGTATGGAATAATAAACTACAGAAAGGATTATGCTGACCATAAACAGGTACTTTGAGCCAGATCTGAAACTACATTCTCACACACACACATTCACACACACACTTTAAGTGATTATATTAAAATTATAATGAAATAATTATTGGAATATTCCCATTCTCAATGTGACAATGTATCTGAACACCAGTACACTAGCAAAGCAGAGATCAGATTACACAGGAGGGTGTTCTGGTTAAAGACATAAAAGTGGATTAGCAGCCTTTGTTTCACATGGTTATTCAATGAAGCCATTTAAACTCAGGGCAAGAGTACCCACCCAAGGTGATCCCATTGGGCCACTGAATGTCAGTCTCAACCAGGACCTGCCTGTCGACCCCGTTCATGCCAGACTTCTCAATCTTTGCAGGCTCACCCCAGTCAGACCAGTACAGAAACCTAGCAAATGACAAAGATTAGCTGCAGCAGGCTTGCTTAAAACAGCTCTCAAATTACCAGGTAGATGCCAGTGGATTATTGACTATTAGAATTACACTGCAGACTGGTGCCTCACACAGAGGACTGCAGCAAACCACAGCAGCAACTGGCAGCTTGGGTGTCTGTCACTTTGATTTACAGCTTCACTTTGATTTTAAACATTGACAATTACTTTCACTGCTTGCAGTGGCACCGCCAAGGTGGGGCATCGGCCACCCTGTTACAATCACTGGCCCTCCAACTGGCCCCCCCACCAGTTTTCAATTAGCCTATATATTACAACAGCATAACAGAATTTCTGAAATTTAGCTGTGGCTTTTAGTTTTGGTGTGCCACCCTAAGATTCAGTGGCCCCATCTGGCCACCCCTGTGAAACATTTCTGGGGGCAACACTGCTGCTTGGAGTTGCAATTTCCCCACTTTATGGCACAAGACAAATTAGCCACCATCCTGGATGAATAAAATGAAACTTTCAATATTCTAAATATGCCAAATACGCAGTTCAGACTAAAAGTCATTGAATGACATGGAAATCTATTGGACATTCAAGGAACTGTATGCAACCCCTCTAGCCTCTAAATCGAACAAACACTTGACTAATCTATGACCATCAGGAAACTACTGGACATCTATGCTTGACTCATCTAAGAGTTGACTCAAGTGATCTCACTTACAGACCAAAAATAAGACTCAAGATGACATTTCCCATCCCCATACTGATCAAAAAGTATCTGGTCATAAAGTGCAAGGAAAGAATGGTTAGGATACGGAGATCAGCAGAGACTAGTTACCCAGACAGGGGATCCACAGCAATGGAGGCTGGCTCCTTCAGACCTCTGTAAAAGAGAACCTTTCTCTTTGTGCCATTAAAATTTGCCACAGTGATGGTTTTGGTCCCCAGGTCAGACCAGTAGATGTTCTTGTATATCCAGTCCACTGCGATGCCAACTGGGGTCTGCACATTGTCAATTACTTTTGTGTGGCTGCTCCCCTCCTCACGTTTGTCCAATAATGTGCTAGGAAGACAGTCAAGCACAAGCAGCATTTAGAACCCCACTCAGCCCTTCCAATGTGTATTCTGATGGAAACCTCTTTGCACACCACTCATGTGGGTGGACCTGGTTCTCCCAACTTGGCAACTGGACCCACACAAGTACTTTTCAGGCATTAAAAACAATGAATGCAAATGGTAGTCATGTTTGGCCCACCCCTTACAGCATTAGCCCAAATCCAATAGCTTATTCTACATTAGCACTGTGTACATACAAACTTCAAACTCAAATACTTCCCCCACATCCACTCATGCCTTTGCTACAGAAGTCTACCACATGCCATCTTCAGTTAAATTGGCATCTGAAATGCTTTTAACTTAATTTTTTGATGCAAGAGGTAATGGACATTTGGGAAGGAAATTAATGGTTGCACTACATAGAGGTCAGCAGCACTTTCCATCCACTTCAAAGATTTTTTATTTTTTTTTTTTTAAGGACTTGAAACCCAGTGGAGAGAATGTTTTCCCATTGCTACCTGAAAATGGCCTTCTGGCCAAGGTCAGCCCAGAAGATCCTCTGCTGGGTGAAATCAGCGTCCAGGGCCACGGTATTCCGGAGCTGCTCCACAATCTGGGTGTACTCCCGCCTCTCCAGGCCCAGTTTCCGAATGTCCCGGCGGTTAGTGAAGATCAAACAGGGCTCCTTGCCTATTGGAATAAATCTCAAAAAGCCTCAACACATCCTGGTATTAAAGTCCCTTTGTCTTAAGGTAGCCACTAACTAGGGGTAGGGCATGGCATTCTAGACACATAGTCCCATATACTGAATTTTGTGGCTGGGCATAGTCACCATATTGAAGCTGAAGAGAAGACAAAGTGACTCTGACAGGCTTAAAGGATGCATCAAACCCTCTCCAAGTAGCACTGCTTGACCAACCAAACCACTACAACCTACAAAACTGCAAGCCAAATGTGTGAATCAAGACATTTAACACTTCATGAAAGGTTTTTAAGATCCTGAGATTTTAAAGTAACATTTACTTAAATCTGTATAATTGCATTGTCAATTTCCAGTTTGTTTAATGTAGGTCTAGGTCTTAATATATGACAAGGCACTCCTTTCACATTTTCAAAACATCTTATTCTTCATGATAAACCTGAACTACTGAAGGAGTGCAATTTCTACCTCCAATATTTAAAATGTGCCCACACCAATAAGACTACAGACTATAAAAGGGAAACCCCAATCAAGGTTTTTCCTCCCAATGCAAATGCTTCCTTTGCCCCTGTACATGAGGTTCCCCCTCAATTACAAAAGGCTGCAAGGCTTGACATACAAGCCATAAATCCTTCAAATGCCAAATCAAAATCCACATTTCAGTATTTTTCCAGTTAATTTCATTTATGAAATCACAGTAAATGCAACACTGCCTCTAAAGTGGGAATAATTTCAGATATTCATTTTGGAAAGCATGACAGAAATGAAAAATCTAAGACATTTTGAATTTGAGTGCATTCAATGCCATTGTCATCCAATTTATGGCAACCTGGATCTTATTCAAGGATATAACATTTGGTTGTGACCAATGGGCAAGCAGCCAGTCATACTGCAAAAGGGAATGCAACATTCCAGCTGGTAACGGCATGTGTGCTTCATGGTAAACCTTCCACTTAAACATCAACAAATCTGAATTCAATACAACCTTTCATCCCTTCCTTCAGCCCCTATAGAACAGGCAGTTAGTAAATTGTAAACTGAAAAGAATGCTGCACCAAGACAGCTGCAGTCCTGCTGAACAGTGCATTTGTACTCAAGTGCCAGTCAGTACTTACCCACAGCTTTGCAGACTCCCGTGGTAGGGTCCATCTGATAGCCACTGTGGCACTCGCACTTATATCCCCCTTTCAGGTTGATGCAGATCTGACTGCAAATCCCAGGGTTCAGGCATTCATTGATATCTGTAAGAGCACTAGGTCAACCTTGCATTACAGGCAGGCACTATATTAGAGTGAAAGAGCAAAGGTGTGCCCAAACTCTGCTGAATTTCAAATTAATTTTACATGTTTCACTCAAGGTCCAGCACCCTTAACATACTGGGACTGGCCATCTAGTCACCAAACTTTCCATTCATGTAACCTGCACCAGCTTTTCCATGGGCAGATTTCAGTGAGACACTCAACTGCTACAAATTAATTTGTCATTGTCATTTCTTGCAAAAAATCTTTGTTCCAACTGTCCAAACTGTTTTTGGCCAAGGGATTTCACAAAAAAAAAAAGTTTTACATTAACCACTCTAGCATCCTCCAAAGTTAAACTAGTGGAATGAAGCAGAAAGGATCGCATTTAGCTGGACCCCTTTGAATGGTTCCATTTGTATTCAAGGCATTTGTATGAAATTTGTATGCATCATAAACTGGAAGGAAATGACTGACTCCTGAGCAGTGAGTGATGCAATACCTTACAGGAACAGGACTGTTAGACATGAACTACACCCATGCTGTGAACAAACCTTCAAATGCTGCCTTTTTAATCCCTGCTATGTTGGCACACCCCATGTCACCACACTATCAATATTTACAGCCATAATATATAACCACTTTACAGGTGGAAGGCAAAGGCTTAGTCCAGTTTGAAGAGCCAGGGTATAGGTTTTATTCAGATTGTGTGGGGCGTAATGTCGGGGCCATGTCATACCTCCACAGGTTTTACGGTCTATAAGATGTAGTCCTGGTGTGCAGTCACACTCGTAGCCAATCACCATGTCCCTGCAGATGTGTGAGCAGCCTCCGTTGTTCAGCAGACATTCATTCAGGTCTGAAGACAGCCAAACCCCAGATTTCACACATGCACTGACAACATGCTGATGCATTTGACAAGCACACCTCCAGTTCAGTACTGAGCAGTTAAACAGTGATCTAGGAGCTGGTGAAGTTGACTGCTAATAACTCACTCATTTGAAACAGTTCTGTGGTTTCAGGTTTGATTACAGCATAAACGTCTCAGAACAGTTACACTTGTTTAATGTACTAATGTTCAACAATGCAGGAACACAAAGCATTACAGTCCTGGAAGAATATTTTGAGGAGCTTATCAGTTGTATTGTGAAACAGTTGTGCAATCATGTGTTCATGCTTCCTGCAGGAGTAGAAGGGGTGGGGGGGCTGTGAAGAGTTCAGTATGGGAACACAGCATCAGACAATTTAACTTTCAAACAAACTAAAAACTGGATCACTGTTTTGAGAGAACAAAATGGCATACTTTAACATTAAATTGATTAGTCATGCATTTTTCCAGCAATTTGAAAGAGGGGCGGGGTATATAATCTAGCACTGTGTCATTTTGCAGCAATATTTTTCTTTCGTTAGTGGAGGGACTAGATGCAAACCCCAAGTAAAAAACTGAAGGAACAAACTAGGAACACTAGGTCAAACCTACTTTCTTCTCAAACACAATGTACTAAGTCCCTGCAGCTTGACTGGGAAAAGTATTTCAAACACCTAACTGTTCTACATCAGTTAGAAAATGTAGGGGGTGCTTCATAATAGTTTTTTTTTGCTATTCCCATGCATGCATATTTTTCTTGGATAGCTCAGAATGGAACATAAGCCAGGCAGGTATTGTGGGGCTTCAAAAGAATTAGAATTTTGCATCACAGAGGTATGGTCTCGGTCTCATCAAGCAACACCAAAGCTCATTGTATCAGCTGGAACTCTGCATTTGTATTATTGCATATTGCAGTTCCTGCCTCACCCCAATTGTAGTGTTTTTATACTGCCTGCCAAATTCCCATACAGCAAGACATTTGGCACATACCAAGTTTTCAATGATAACACTTTGTTTTAACAGCTACAAGTCAGTGGACATTTACAGTGATTATTTCACTGGTGACCAATACTAAAATGGCTTGCGCATCCCATTTGAGAACCTGGTATCACAAAGACACTGAGAAGCAGTCAAACCCACCACAGCTGGTCTTTTCTAGGGCATAGCCAAATCAATCAGTCCTTGTGTATTTGCTATTCGATCAAACAACAAATTCCAAAGATGTTTTTTGTCCAACAAAATGGGTTACTGTACTAAAAGCAGCCTGTGTTGTGGTCCATTTTGGTTGAATCACATATGCCCTTAGAGAGACCAAGGTCATTTAGTTGTGTCCTGGACAAATTCATCCCACTTACTGCACTCTTTGAGGGGCTCATCGCTCCAGTCTGGACAGTCCCGGTTCTTATTACAGACCTTGCTCATCTCAATGCATTCCCCACTCCTGCACTTGAACTTGTCAAGGCCATTGCACTGAGTCACTGTATGAATGACAAAAACCACCACAATTGTAATCTGCTTCCATTATCCACCACACACACACATTTAAACTCATGCATCTTTATGGGATAATTTGTGGATACTAAAGGTATGGGGGAAAACAACCATCTACCACATTCAGCAATCCACTCACTCAACACCCCCCACCACACTTTCCCAAAATGATTCAAAAAGTTTTGATGTTTAAGCGACCCAGACAGTCCACTCTAACTTCTGTGAACTTGCTCTGAAATCTCTGTAGGGTGCAGTTAACACTGATGAATCATATAGAACCAGATTAAAGTCTACCTCATCCCATCCTACTACCTTGAAAGCTGGAGTGAACATTTTTGGGGCAAGGATTGTAATTTAAATTCATCCATTCATTCAAGCTTCATTGAGAAAGGAATACAAACCTCCATTTTGATTATGACATGCAATCCATGTAGGGAAACCAAGGAGAAAAATGTATCGCTCACTGTTTTTGCAGTTGACCTCATCACTTCCATCTGCACAGTCACGCAATCCATTGCACTGCCGGCTGCCATGGATACAGTTGCCATCGTCACATTTAAACTGATCTGGCCTACAGGTCCGAACAGCTGGATAAATGAAGCAAACCCCAGAAAAGCATTTTGAGTGAGTGCAAAAATGATCAGAAAAACAAATTTACAAATGTGCTTATGCAAACAAATTTCAGCCACTTGATGCCCTCAATTCCAACCCCAATGCCCCACACCCTACAACTGGACAAATGTCTGTAGTTCTCTCACACTGCGCCAAAAAGGAGGCTCTATGACAATTTTTTTGTCATATTATTGACCTCAAACCCATTTTGGATGGGCAAAACTGGACAATACCTCTGGACACATGTACTGGTCAGTAGAATTGTACGCGAGTCCGGGGAAGACTGGTAGAGGGGCCAACTTACGGCAGTTGGCCTCGTCACTGCCGTCCTTGCAGTCAGGGTCTCCGTCACAGCGCCACTTGCGGTGGATGCACTCCCCGGAGCCACATTGCGTCTCACTGGAAGGGCATTTGGTAGGAGGCGTGGGGTGTCGGCCACACCGTTGGGGCGACTCGTCTGATTGGTCCTGGCAGTCCACATCATCATCACAGACCCAGCTGGCTGGGATACAAGTGGAGTTCCCGCACTGGAACTCGCTGGGCCCACAGGACGAGGGGGCGCAGTCCAGCTCGTCACTCCCGTCCCCGCAGTCGTCCTCGCCATTACACACAAAGTTGCGCGAGATACAGCGCCCGCTGGCACAGGTAAACTCCATTGGGGCACAGGTGATATTACCTGGGCAGGGGGGGAGAAGAGGATGGCATCGAGAGCTCCAGTCTTAAATTTCTACAAACCTGAAGACACAGACACACACAGCTAGTACAAATGTTCCTTCAAAAGTAACAAAAATGGTCAATGAGTGTATAAAAATTGTGTGAATCCCCCCTTGATATACCCTCTAGGTAACTTTAATATGTAAAATTGGGTGTCTTTTTTTATTAAAAAAAAAAAAAAAAAAAAAAAAAAAAAAGGCAACACAATGCCAGACGAGCGTCACCAGGTGTGTTAAATTGGGTTTGCATTTTATATTTGCAAGTGGGTAGATCTCCAGGGGCAGTCTCAAGCAGTTTGCTGAGAGCAACAAAACAATGGAATCAGAAAAACAGCTGTCAGAAGACCTCAAAATGAAACTGGTAAACCGTCAGAGCTGGAGAGGGATACCAGTACCAACTGTGAAGAACATAATCCAGAAATGGAAGAAACATGGACATAAAGACTCTACCAAGTGGAAGAAGAAAAACGAAGAGCTGGAAACTTGAGCTACGCAAAAATCCAAAAAAACTGAAAAATTCCTTCAACTTTTTGGAATAAAAGTCCACATCTCCAGTCAAGCATAGTCTGCACAAGTCTGGATTGCTTGGGAGAAAAGCATGCAGGAAGCCATTGCTTACTCCTTGACATAAGGCAGCATTGCTTGGAGTATGGTAAAGAGCATGTGAACAAACCAAATGAGGTTTGGAACAAGATTGTGGTCTGATGAGACCAAAGTCTAATTATTTGGTTATAAATTTTAACAGGTATGTGGCAGCGAGGGGGGGGGGGGCTGCCTATGAGGAGAGGAGCAGACTGTGGATAGATTTGAAGATGGCTGTACATGGTAAACAACCAAGCAATCTGATAGACTTGGAACAAATACTCCATGAAGAGTGGGCTAAAATTACACCTGAGAGGATACAAAAGCTGCTCAGAGGGTACCCAAAGAGGTTAGGAGGTTATAAAGGCAAAGTGAGGACATAAAGTATTCAGAACATTTCATAAAGGGGGATACAAACTTTTGGACTGATAGAATTGTCATTATTTCACTATAACTCTTTATACACTCTTTGACCATGTTTGTTACTTTTGATGAAGGAACATTTGTGTACTAGCTGAATACAGTGCATTAAATATTGTGTTGATGGAAAAAAAATTCTCATTCGCTCATTTTACTTTTGTCATTGCAAAGAAAGGGATGAAAACTTTTGCACTCATCTGTCTCCGTGTGTGTGTGTGTATGCGTTAAAAAAAAAAATTATAAACTTGATACACAAAATTAACCCTAACGCTCCCAAGAAACAGTATTCAAGAATGGAAGACTACAAATATCCAGTCTATTCTGACATGCAAGGACAAATCAGGAAATGAAAACAAAGACTACATTATAACAGGAACCCCAACAAAAGGAAATAACTATTTGAGAAGTGCCACTAACCAAATCTCACAGTATGAATACCCTGACTGTTGCAAACAAATGAGACGTGTGGGTGACATTCAAGTGCCAGCCAGGTAACTTTATGAATGAAAAACATTTTACAACCACCCTGGTTGAGCTCAGATATTAAATACCTCCAACTCCATAAACTGACAGAAATGTGCCAAAAGGGCAACATTTATCTTGTTAAAATTGATTTAGTACTAAATTCTGAAGAGTAAGAGACACTTCCACCAATTATAACCCACACAGAAATGGACACCAGCCCACAAAACACCACGCAGTTAAGACATGATGAAATGTTCACTAAGCTTGTTGGCATTTCTTTCAGCTTGTTGGTCAACACTTCATGTACCAGGTTAATTCTCATTGTTTTTCAGTTCATCTCAGCAGTTCTTGCATAACTGCTGACATGGCTTCTAACAATTGGGCATGGACTATGGTCCACAGTCATGCTGTATTCATTGTATGGTGGGGGACGGGGGGGGGGGGGGGGGGGGGGGGGGGGGGGGGGGAAAAAAATATGACATTTCTCATTTTGTGCACTTTGCTTTGAAATTGCCCACAATGATTTCCCCAGACAATACAAAACCGCAATGAAGGGAATGGCTTGGATACCAAGGCTTGGATTTTATTTCTAAAGGTAAAATATGAGACAACATACTGCAGTATTTGATTTGGTGGTGTCAGAAGCATTGTGGGTCAGAAGCTTGACCTTCAAACAAAAAACTGCATCTGGAACATACCACAGTTAAGCTCATCCTCCCCGTTATCACAGTCCTTTTCCCGGTCGCATTTCCAGAAGACAGGAATACACTGCGTTGATCCTGCTCCACAGCTGAACTCATTGACTCGACAGGTCCGTGTGTCTGGGGGGGGGGGGGGGGGGGGTTAAAGCAAATCATAGGTAAACCTGTGTATGTGCCCTCTAGACTTATCACCTGCTTGCCCAATGACTAGAATAAAAATTCTGATCACAATTGACCATTCCTGGAACTGGCAATTATTTGTCCTTGATAACACAATTTAAGATTAAAGTTTACATTTAGACTATAACCCCAACCTCATAATGCCAAAAAGCCTCTAGACACTAAATCAAATAATGGTTTTATTTGTGTAGACCATGTGATAATCATTCCTTCAGCACAATGGACCACTTGTCTTTACACAAAGGAACAGTGCAAGGGAATAATTACCTGAAATTCATAAGTGACTACATGGCCAAAAAATGCTACAAACCTGGTAAGTCAGAACTGAAAACCCTAGTCATCACCCACCTCAATTTTATCCAAGTAGCAGCTGTGAGAAGCATGTTGCCTTTTGGAGTTTGCCAGCCAAAGGACATTTGATGTCCTTAAATATACCTAACCTATGTTCACATCACCTGAATAAGCCTTGACAAAATCCGTTAGAAAAATGCATTACTTTTCAATAAAGTTGTGCAGTTTCAGAATAGTAAGAAAATGTTCATGATTACAATAACCAGCAAGGTGCAGAGTCTCATGTGTTGGTTTCAGTTTACTGCTGATGGAAACTTAAACAGCTGGTGAAAGACTGACATGCTAGACTTCCACATACAACTCTCAATCCATCAGTAAGCCAATTTATTTGAATTGTCAGTTAATTCTGTTAAAAAAAGGACTGCAATACAGGCATGTTTCTTCATTGTAACAATATTGTTAATGTACATTGCCAACTTACATAGCCTACAAATGAGGGAAGGCAGAAACAGGATGAGGGCTAATGATGCATTTGAAAAGTCCTTGAAACTAGGAGCAATACTTGATGCATTTGTCCATAGCCACCTGTAACATTTACACAGCTGCTGTAGCAAGAATCTGGAGAAATATCTAGATCAAACAGGACCAGTAACTGTTGGTATTGGAGCCCAAAGAACCATATTGCCATTCTCAGGCCTACTACCATTATAATTTACCTTCAACATAGCTAGCATGAGAACCTGTGCAGAAGTGTCTTATTCTCTGGAACCATGTGGAGATTTAAAACATTTATTACTTCAGATTCTTATAACATATTTAAATTTTGGTTTGTTATTGTATGTTTTTTTTTTTTTTTTTTTTTTTTAAACTTTATGCAAAGTTGTGTTGACTGAGACCAAGAATTTCATAACTGGTAATGATGGCTGCATTGTTATGCAGTATATGACAATTAACTTGGAAAAACTTGGACCATGTAGGGCAGGAGAAACAACTCACGGCAGACTTCCAGGCTCTCGTCAGACCCATCCTCGCAGTCGGGCTCCCCGTCACAGTGCCATCTCTTGGGGACGCACTGGCCATTGTTGCAGACAAAGTCCACCTCTGCGCAGGTCTTCTTCACTGTACAGGTACATGCAGCAGTTCAGCTAAAGGTCTGAAAGCCTAAACACCCCAAACACAGGCAAGACTGAGCAGCTAGTCTACTGAAGGATTTAAATGTGGAGACCAACACAAACACCTAGCAATCCACCAGGGGTCACAGTTATTCAACAATGAATGCCAATAAGCATTCATTGCTATAGGTAAGCATATTGAAAACTTATTGCAATTCATTGTTAGACATTCTCCACACAATGTAATCACTAAGAGCTAGGCTTCATAAAGTGGGGAAACCGCAGTTTGAAGAAAGAACTCCTTTATTCTCAACTGGCATTGAACATAAAGCCCCAAGCCCCAAAGACCTAGAAATGCATGGAGCACTTCCTGCTGTCCTTGTACATTGCCTGCTCAGATCAGTCATTGAAGCAGCCCTAGAGCATTATTTTAAAAAAAAAAAAAAAAAAAAAAAAAAAAAGTGACTGCTTGTAGTCTAAGCATGCCTTTGCTGGCTCTGACATAACCTGCTACGTTTCACAATCCCAGTTTCAGCTCGAGACTGGAATACATCCTTAGTCGGGAGCAAGATGCCGTTTTAGAGTTCCCAGTGGCCCTACAGCCTCCGGCTATTAACTGACAGGAATAAAAATCTGCAAACCTGTCCCAGCCATTTGCCATCTCTTTATGTGCAGCCAGACAGAAAGAGCAAACCTGCTCTGGTGGCATGGTGTGAAGCCTGGCTTACCCTTGTGTGGATACGATTAGAAACCAATGACCCCCCCCCCCCCCCCCCCCCATGCTGACCTGGCCTTCCTGCTTAAAGGCAGTTTACCAAAACCAAACAAAAAACCTTCACATGTGTAAACAGACCAAAAAGGCATGTTCCAGGATTTAATCAAACCCCATGATTAATTGGAGTTTTCCAGACAGTACCAGCTACACCTCTAGAGTGTGATGGTTTAAAAAAATAATAAAAAAATAAAACTCGACTGTCTCCTTTTATTAGACCAAGTTTCAGACCTAAATCAAGGGCATCCTTCCATATTGTGTCACACCATTCACACAAGTATTCTGCAAACACAACTGTTCTGTCCAAAATGACCACCAGTGGATCAGAGACTATTTATCACACATTGGGCCACACAGTGCTATAGGAAAGTGGAGGACAAGCACATTTCTCAAAGACAGCCAACTGTCTGTAGTCCATCAGATTCAAGTCAAAGCCATTTAACAATGTTTTCTAGCTTGGTAATAAAGCTCTCAATGACTAAGAGCCCCTTATTTAATGAATTAAAGATTCACATTAACTACTTTCTCAATACAACACTTGAGTACATCAAATACACTAATTTCAACTACAATGACCAAACCTTTCCAATTTGCTTTGGTACTATAAAAGCATGTGGTGGTTCCTGGGATCCAAAACTCATTAAGGTTAAGAGGAAACCAAGATACAAATTCCAAAATGATTTTCTACAAAATGCTTCAGCAGTCTGGCATACATTTGATTCCAATTACATGCAATTCCTTTTTCCATTTGTGATCTTGACCCCTTTTCCTTCCCATTTTCAGTCTATTCATGTCCTCTCAGAGTCTACAAGTACCTCCTTATGGCTATCCAATCCTGTGGCTTGAAAGGCAAGTAAAAAGCAAATAGCCAGCCCCATTTCCAACCTGAAAAGCCCACTAATTCTTTTCACATGCTGAAGTGTACTAGGTAATAATGCCTGAGCAAGACTGGCATTCATCACATTTCCATGCACTTCGTTTATGCAACAACGCACGCCCTTCAGTTCCCTTTCCCCTCATACCTGTGTGCTATCTGGGTCAGGGAGTCTGGGAAATGAGAGAAGTTGTCCTAACGGGGCTCAAATATTCCCCGGTCATGCCATTTTTAGCTTTCTTCTGTTTTACAGGAGTGGATAGCTTTGATCATTCAGACCCATTATAGACCAGGCTGCAAGGCTTATACCTGGAACACAGGCCTGCCAACAGTGAAGGTCATATCAGTAAGGTCATACACTTGAACCCTGTTGTGTTCACTTTTTTGACTTCACCATCTACAAAATAAATTAAAATCTAATAGTTAATTGTGAGTGGTCCTTTGCTTGTTCTTGACAGGCCAAAGAAATGTTTCAGGACAAAAAGAATTGTATACAGTGTAGAGTCAAAATGACCCATTATTTTCTTTTCTAACATGAGGGACCCAAACAAATGAGCCAATCGCATCCACTCTGCAATAAGATGGTGATGCAATGGACCCATGAGACACTGAAATGATTGGATAGAAGAGAGGAATGTCAAAGCATTAAATTTCTACTCACCATGAGAGTATGACCAGTGTATAGGATGGAATACCCCTGGGGTGTGGTTCCCTGCTGATTAGGCCAAGTGTCGAAAATTTAAACTCCCCTCCCCTCCCTCCCTCCCCCCCCCCCCCCCCCCAAATAAGACAGATGGACACTATCGTCTTTTACAGAAATAGGAACCCTTCAATGGCATTGCTTTACCTAAAGCAAAGCACATAAGGAAAGATTGGGAGCACAATTCCCCTTGCTTACTCTGCTATCACTTGGTCAGCACACAGATTTTGCCTGCTCATTCTGTTCACAATCTAAACTATCTGCTCACTTTAAATTTGTAACCTGTGTTCTGTTCGCCCCCCCCAAGCAACAACATTACAGCCAACCACAATTCTGGGGGGGGGGGGGGGGTGGGAGGTCCATTAACAACCAACAGCAACCTTTGCTTACAATATAACACTTCAAAAGACAATCATGTAGGACTTCATAAAGAATATTCCTTCGAGGGGATTACCTTGCATGTATGGGGTGTGAATGCATAAATGCTTTCATGGATTTGTTACATTGTTACATTTTATCCACCCATTTATGCTTCACTAACATGGATTGATATTGACAATTACATTCTTGGCAACAAAACCTCATCTGCGCCAGTGACAAAAACTATTTTAAAAGTTTAGTTTACAGGCAATGAACACTCGGGCAGTGCAGAAACAGCCAGCAAAAACAGCCCCTCTTCAACTCCCCAATACGCAAATTCCTACCCAGGTCATCGACTCCATAAAGGGAATTATTTACTCACAAGTCAGACATGTGACAACTATGCTCTTTCCTACTAACCTTATGTTGTAATTACTGCACAACCTATCAATTTACTAATGTTAGCTCAGCACTCTAAGCTATTGTGTTTACTCATGCTTACACAACACTATCTAATGAATCCTGTAAAATTGACCATTGCTGTAGTGGGATTCCTAAATAACATTCTAGCTAATAATTTAGGTGATTCTTAAAATAAATAGTTACCCACTACAATGACTAAGCCAGCTTACAATTAATGATGCCAGCTGAACCAACAAGTGTTTTTAATGGCTGGTGAAGCAAATGCAGGCACGGTTGCCAACAATTTCAAATGTACATGCATAATGTGACCATATGGACAGAAAAATGAACCAAACTGAAATCACTGCTAGTCTGCCACTATGGACCTTTTGGCTAAACAGCAGCTATCTGCTTTAAGCTCTACAGTCCTTAACTACCCAACCAAAGTATAGGAATTAGTGATTCAAGCAATTCTATTTGGGTAAACACTATTCTATTGACAAATCTTATCGCCTGGATTTTTAACAGTAATGCTGCAGCTGACAAAATCCTAGTGTGAGAAGGTAAGAGTGAGTGGCAGTTTTTGCATGCAAGCAGAAGAAATTGCTGCACAAGCAGGCAAAATCTGAATGCAGCATCGGAATAACTCCTTTTGCAAGGGGAATTCCACTCTTCCATTTTGTTCCTTTCTGCTTGACTTTTGGCATAAAAGTAACGTCATACCCTTCAGGTAAACAGCCAGACCACAGAGCAGACTGACTGCAACATTCAGGTGAGTAGCCAAAATGCATAGCCAAACCACAGGGCAGACTCACCGCAGCTGGCTTCATCACTTCCATCCGAGCAGTCTTCATCACCATCACACTTCCACAGTGAGGGGATGCAGCGCCCGTTCCCACACTGGTACTGCAGTGGCTCACATTCTGTCCTCGTTCCTGAGAGGGAGACAGGACCAAACATTGTTACTTGATGCCCTGCCAGATTTTCACACAAACAATCTATGCGGGAACATAAGGAGGAGGTCTGTAAGAGCCATGCAAAATGGTCTTATCAGTTCACTTCAAGATCACAACTTGTGATCATGAAAAATGTTTCATTGAACATTCAAGTTAAGCACATATGTAGCACACCACAGTAGGTAATATAAACCAGAACATTACCACTATCTGCCTCACATTGTCAAATTTAACCCACAAATGAAGACTTTTGGCAATATCAGAATAAGCCAAACCAAAGGTTTGCCACTGACAATGCATATTCTCAACACTGAACATTTCCTTTCTTACATGTACTGCACAACAAACCATTTTATCACTTGGAATGCATTATAAACTTAAGCACATTGGAATGGTTTATATACGAGGTGTGGCTATTAAATATGACTGGGCTTATGCAAGTCGAACCACAGCACACATGCACAAACCACATGGTAGACATTGACCAATGGGCAAGCATGAACAACCCCTCAAAGTTTCAATCCGTACACCTCTGCAGTTCCCTATTACGCAAAGCTTGAAGTAGATGCGTTTTTCTTGAGATTTAGTCTCATTTAATAGCCACACTTTGTATACTGCCACCATTTTAATACAAAAACATATGTATGAATTTACACTTAAATTTAAATGTAGAGGTTCTTGTAATCACACAAAATTGTTTTGTTTTTATAATCAAGATAAGACCAGCATATACTGCATGACCTTTCACTGAATCACATGGTCATGTCAGCCTTCACCCAGAGTATGCACATCTGCCATTCTTCCCCCAGAAGCCCCGGTTTTTACCAATTTCGTCTGAAGCACTGCATCAATGAGATCCTTACCCAATTTCATATCCATATATCCATTCCCCTCCATATACGTGACAAAGTGATTCGCAACAGAGCAAGACTAACAGCCTTAAAAAATAATTTAGGATTAAACTAAACATTAGCCAGGCAAATGACACATTTTACTAAGCTCGTACTGAAAGCAGAAAGCTTGACACAAATAGGATCAAAGTAAAAGCAACTGTATGCTCAGCTAATAAGACATGCTGACAGGGTTGGCATATGCTTGGTTTGCTAACCCCTCCAGACAGAGGGAGGCCATGGCCATGCCACTCACAGGGTGTGAAATGGCTGCACTCCCTGCAGAACCACACTCCATTTGCCCTGGAAAGCAGCCATCAGGTCTGCAAGGCCAACTCTGATAAACACAATGCAAACATGCCACAACAGTCAATATCTTCCATTGAGGGCAATTTGGCCCTCAGACCACTTTGAGAACTGAATAGGGCAAAATGACAAAAGAAATTTAGACCTCAAAACCTTAACTACACATAGATAATTTGTTGTAGTAGCACAAGGGGACATAAGTTTAAAGTTATTAAAAGGTATATTCTGCACTGATCAGGAGGGACACAGACATGGACACACACCTTATGAAAAAAGAGCTGGGCCAGGAGGAACACTTGCATAGTTATTGCAGTGCTAGACCACCTTCATTACTACCACTAGGTTGAGACCAGAATGTAAAGGATTTAGGACTTAACCAGGCAAAATGTTACCCATGCAATTAAAGCCATAGGTCCACAGGCCTTAGAACGTTCCCACATAGCAAAATTACAAGGGTGAAATTACAAGGAAAAATCTTAAGCTGTATTTACAGTTCAGAGTTGACCCCCAGTGAGTATTTCAAACAAAAGGCAAACTAATGAAAACACTCAGCATAGCTGACACCAATTAACTGTAGGAACTAGTGGAAAAACCCTTAATGACAGTATACAAGGCCAATTATGCATTTAGATCATGTAACATACAACCACATTACTATGCAAATAAGAATTTTTGTGAGACAGTGTAGATGGCTATATAGCCATAGCCCCTCAAAATTAAATCTTGAAGAGGAAATTTCAGCAAATGATATCATTACTTTATCCATTTAGCAATCAATAAGAGATCAGACATTAGCAACTATTTTTTTAAAAAAATAAGTTCAAATGAACCACAGTGACAGAAAATACCAAGCAAGCAAGGTAGTTCTGGTAAGATACCATCGGATTATGTTTCAATGACCAGTATTTCAAGCATAAGCTCTGTACTGCCCTGTGAAAATCTAAAAAGGGTAGTCCGCGGCAAAAAAACAGCTGCTACATGGCTATATAAAAAAGTACTCTGTAGGAACCTTTGAGTTGAACAGTTTCTTGAAGTTTGACACTTGCAATATAAACTTCAATTTGTTTGAAAATTTACAGAGCCAAATATCCCAAAATAACTCAAATGACCAAAACCTTTAAAGTACATGAATTATGCCACAACAGGAATAGGAGGTACACCTTGATCAACAGTAAAGCACAGCTGTGACTCGTGCTGGTTTTGAACTGTCATTTCAGAACAATGCAAGCCATTCAGTAGCACCACAGTGACATGCATATCTGCACGACCTCAGAGTCAGCTGCTCCCTACTAAACCACTGCCAGCGCCTGGCCCACGTGCTGGATAAACATGGAAAAGGCAAGAGGATGAGGAACCATCTCCAAATAGGAAGGGATCATGTGCACTGCCAACTCAGAGGCTGTAGCACCTAACCATACAGGCAGACAAAGTGCATACTCCTCGGAAAGCCAAACAGTCAAGCTGGTCATTGGTGGTGATGGGGAGTCGTGAGCTTCTCCAAAACAGTTTGAAGATTAGCTGCAGTTTGGGATCCTTTGTCTTGCTGGTAGCATTATTGTTACAGAAACATCCAAGGACTACTTTTACACAATTCTCCCCTAGTTATTTATAACTTCCAAAATTCCAAGTTCAGTATTAAACAATCAATGGGCTTGTCTTCACTCTGTTCCAATGAAATACACCTTAGTCAGGATTCTAACCCTTTTTTCTTGACCTGAATTTATGACTCCGCAAAACTGGAATTTATAGCTACACAAGTAATGGTTAAATGGTTCCTCAACTGGAAGGAGGAGAGAGGGGGGGAAGAAAAAAAAAAAAAAAAAAAAATCAGATCAGACAGCCAACCTGCAATGTCCACGTAATGAGGAATATACTGTAAATATTTTTGGTTTTACATTTTACACTATTGATTTGTTCACATCCAAATTCATCAACACCCACAGCTAAACCTGGCCAAATGTACAAAATGTGATCCTACAATCACTTGCACACATCAAAAAGGGATCTATATTGACAACCTGGGAGAACCCAACGACCAGACACCTCTTAAGTTACTTATTGCAAACATGGTTACTATTCTGGTGTGCCACATTGCTTCCACTACAATTCAAATGCAACATACACTGAACATCCTTTTAATGTCAGATTAATTTGGGGTGTTGTGCCACTCATTTTCATCAAAGTTTAGCTCATCTGGTACAACTAACAGCAATTCAATTTTAGTAACTATGCATTTAGGAAAATAACAGTCCTGCATTAACATTGCATTGATATCACAAAGGCTGCAGAGCCAGGCTGTGATAAAGTCCATAAACAGATCTTCATATTTTTTATAGAATATGCTTTACATACATATACTTTATCCAATTGCATATTTCCATTGTAATTCCTTACAATAATCACATTTTTTCCCCCTCCATATCGTTCAGCCCTACAAGATATAATGCTTAATGATCATTTTTGCAAGGGCATTTGCAACACTTAAAAAAAATCAGCTTGCAAACCAGCTGGGGATATTAAACCTCTGGTCCTGGAGGCCTGTTTTTTCTGCAAGCATTTGCTCCACACGATACCAAATTCCTCTAGCTGGTTAACAATTTTGTTCTGTACGATGACCTAATTGGTGAACTCAGGTGAGGCAGTGCATGGGCAGAAAACATACCTGTGACCATGGCAACCACCAAAGAGCTGGAGCTCAGCATCCCCAATAGAAAGGCCCACCTTCTGCCAACACCTCCTTACACAATGCACACAACCTGCTTTAGGAACAACATCTCACTGATTAAATGATCTGCTTATGAAGAATCAAACGAAGATCCAGCTGACGATCGGTTTGATTTGAGAGAAAGGCTATGCAGGCTGTGCTTCTACAGGAACCTTCACTGTGGCCCACAAAGATGCTTGAGTAGTCAGTCTGGGGGCACCCCAAGTGGCCTTATTAGAGGGATATCTCCAGGGATCACAATCACATCCTCTGACAACTTCAATGGTTCCCCACAACCAAATCAAATAAATATGATGCCTATAGAAATTAAGTGTAGCATATTTGAAATGCATTAGGCCTTCAGTTTGGTTAATCAATCATTATTTGCCTCATCTGGAACACATGCGCCATAGACCTACCGACTGCCACTGCAAGGCTATGGGGTGTGGCACAGGACAAGGCCACTGCTACAGCAGCATCTCACCACAACCAAGACAACTGCTAACACCATTGCATTCTCTGCTCAACAGAGCGGATTCATGACCTCATGAGGCATGCGGAATGAGTGTAGAAACTCACCAGATGTGTTCTACACAAGAGACCATCTTTAGGCAAAATTTCTCCTGGTTGAGAATAAGTCAGTAGCTGAGAATTTGGGAAATGGCATAGCTTTAGCTTAAATAGCAAAACATCCACAGCATTATGAAATACACAGCTCATGCATGAACCGGCTCACAGACGAATCATGTACATTTCACACACAGTACGCCAAAGCAGCCTTATGCAGTCACCAGCAAAACTGTGCTTCACTTTCACATAACCTAGAAGGAATTTTCTCCAACACTCAAATGCCTTCAGGCAAGTAGGTGTACAACCCCTCCCATGTAACCGGTTCATTGATTTTAGTAATATGGCTTTTGAAAGACTGCAATTACAAAATTGCATAAGTTACCACTGAAGTAAAAAAGCTGGGTGAATCCACTAGCTTGCAGATTTTGAGTTGAGCCAAAAAATTAGTTGAGCATCTCAGAAGTGTTTGTAGGGGGTGACAAAGACTACTGAACTAAAACCAACAACGTTGTCCTTGTGTTGTGAAGAATTTGATATGCATATGATCCATATTCCATTTTCCAAATAAAAATCAGGAACCAGTTAAAAGTTCAGAGCCATTAGAAAACAATTCAGTTTTTACTCAAAAATTATGGTTGCGTCCACTGTACTTGAACACATCACAAATACTTCAATGGAAGCTTTTTATAGACAAATTTCAAGCTTCCCGTACAATTACAGTGCGTTCACCCACTTGTTAGGTTAATGTTAAACGAATTTGGAATTTTTTTTTTTTTTTTTAAACCATGGTATTAGAACACAAGTTGCAGACATTCAAAGCAACCAGAAGACTAAAGGGTATTTTATCTGGATTAGCATCAGAATTGCTATTTCAACATCAAAATTTTATAGCAGAGAGCTCTGTAGTTTAACACTTCTGAGATGCTCAACTAATTTTTTGGCTCTACTCAAAATCTGCAAGCTAGTGGATTCACCCAGATTTTTTACTTCATAGCAAATAAATCAAAGAAGACAAAATTTAATAGCTTAATATTCTGGCTTTGTGAAACATACCTCAAATTAAATTTTAATTAATGCCATAAAAAATTCCAGAAAAAGGAATATGGAATCACTCATTGTGGAGGGAAAAAAAAAGAAAAAGATGGAACACCAAGCAATTTGCATTTCTAAACCCAATACTGGCACAAGTCTAAAAACGCAAATTTATCTGCAGTTGAGAGTGCTTGCAGACACTAACGAGCGGTTAGACTTGGCTAATTGAAAGGAAACATGGCCAACTGCAAGACAGTTGTCAATTGAAACACTGAAGATTATAAAATTCCTTCAAGAAGGAAATCAGAGTGTGGCAAAAGCTGTTGGTTGTTCCCAGGCAGCTGTGTCTAAAATTTGGTGCAAGTATAAACAAAATGGGAAGGTTGTAAAAGGGGGGGGGGGGGGGAGAAAAAAAAAAAAAAAAAAAAAAAAAAAACCATATGGGCGGACCATGGAAGATGTCAAAACGTCAGGATAGAAAACAAAGCTATATGCCTTGAAAATAGAAAATGCACAACAAATGAAAAACAAATGGGTGGAAACAAGTCAATGTTTGTGACAGAACTGTAACAAATCGGTTGAATGAAATAAGATTTGCATACAGAAAAGCAAAATGAAAACCAGCATTAACACCCAAACAGAAGAAAACAATGTTACAGTGGGCTGTGAGCAGTCATGGAGTGCAGATGATTGGATGAAAGTGATATTCAGTGATGAATCAAAAATCGCATTGGCCAAGGAGATGATGCAGGTACTTTTGTCTGGTGCTGTTCTAATGGAACCTATAAAGATGACTGCCAGAAGATCAAATTTCTCCACTCATGATAGGGGTTGCATGCAGCTAAAGGACCAGGGGAGATGGCAATCATTACACCAAAAGTCAATGCACAGGTGTATATTGAAATTTGACACTTTCCTCATTCCATCAATAGAAAATAGGTTGGTGAGGAAGTCATTTTTCAGGATGATAATGCATCTTGCCACAGAGCAAAGAGTGTTAAGCTTTTCTTCAGGAAAGGCATATCAATTCAATGACATGGCCAGAAAACTGTCCAGATGTCAAAAAAAGGTCCATGACAAGGCTTATCCTGCAAAGCTGATCTGTCAACCACTATTCCAGAAAGTTGGAATCAGCTTGATGGAGAATAGCTTGTCGTTAGAAGTCCATGCCTCAAAGAATTCAGGCCATCATAAAAGCCCAAGGAGGAGCAACAAGTGTGATTTTTTTGGGGAATCCATAACTACTTGAGCTGAAAAAATGCCATTAACTACAATACTCTCATTTGTTTGAGGTACGTTTCACGAAGCCAGAATCTTCAGCTATTAAATGAAAATTGGTGTCATATCCAACTTATTTACTAAATTAAAAAGCTGGGTGAACATCCTCTAAATCCTCTAATTTTAGGGGTTGTAGCCAATTTTGAATTTGCTGTAATTGGAAAAACTCCCTTGGAATACAGCACATTTTATTTGGAATTATATTTCTACAGGAAGGCCATCAATCATTCAGCAGTAATCAGTTTTTACAAGGTGACACGTTACCTTAGTGAGGCCAACAAATGACTGACCAAGTGATCTGCTGCATGTGACCAGAGTGCTATTCCTCATTTAGGGTGTGTTCCAATACTCAAATTGTTCTGGTACTAGGACTTTGGAGGGTGGGGGAGATGCAAGTAGTAGTGGAGGAAAGGATACATTTAATCAGGGATGCACCCCTAGTAATGGGGAATGAGGATCATAGCTGCAGAATTGGTGCAGCTACCATGTCAGCAGTAATTCACTGGGTTGAATTAATTATGTTCTAGTGGTTGAAACAGTAAGAGAATGGATATCAATTATGGTGCCATCCACTTTTAGTGCCATGATACCATCTAACCACTAAAAATAGGGATTCCAAAAGCAATGTCAAAAGTATTTTCCTCCAACAATGCAAGTTATAACTTGGGTATATTGCAGGATTCTGTTTTCAAGCTACTACAGTTTAAGGGTTAGGGTCCAATATACTTTCTAGGCAGATGCACTCAAAATGCATTTCAAAACCATAGGTTCCCCTTTACTTTTATATCAAGTGATATTAACTGGTACAAATAAATGCCTTTGATTAGTGGAACCATAGGCCTGGACATATGGACCAGCAATTTCTTAAAATGTCTCTTTCCAAAGGGGACAACATCCACAAAATGTGGGGCCAGTGGAAACATATTCCATACAGGACACTCAATCACTCTGCTCAGTCTTGCCTTTGGAGTAGGGTTTATTAACCTGGCATTTTGGCAAGGCAAATCATGTCCCAGCAGTATGTTTACGGTCTGTTCCTGCTTAATTACTGTAAATCGTCACGTTGTCAAAATGCAAGAACTTCCTTTACTGGAAATCGGCAACAGGTGCAAATAAAACCAGCTCAACGGAGTAACAATATTTCCAATATATATTTGTATATATGTATCAAACATATTAAAGAGATTGCAGCCTGTGAATGACCTTTGTTTTACTGGACCGATTTTGACTAAATGGCAGAATTCCACTCAACGTAACTCTGTGAAAGGAACAGTCCTACAATTTCTATGAAGTAGAAATGAGTGGGAATTTACAGGTGGACCGACAGTATTCTTCCGGAACAGGCAAAAGAGAAACAGCTCGTTGCCAATAGCGTAATGAGCTTTGATTGCGCTTCAAAGCGGGCCTCGTTCTGACAGTGGGAGTTTCTACATGAAAAACGCCTGCCTGCCTTTCTCGGAGTGTTGTTACCGAGTAGCGTTTATCCGCCCCCAGCGACACCATCCATATTCCATTTTTTAAAATGTATTATTCCTTCGTATTACTGGGTGGTTTAAAATAATGTTTCTAAAATTAGGCCAGCTTCATAAAATTTGCGTCCTTCCATAATATAACCTGTATAAACGAGGATTCCAGCCTACAGCATGCGAGGCAGGAACAATGGCACGTAGCTATAGCTAGACAGTGTAACAAATGTCATTTTCACGGTAGAACAAAATACTGCCTATGCATTCAATGACAGTTCGCAACAAATGCTGTATGGCAAGGCCTACTGCAACATACACAAAACTATCCCTGAATGCTTAAACCCAGCGTAATTTTAATCACCTGTTCACTGGCGCTTGATCAACCTCTTCGAGAAAATGCGGATAAATGGGGAATACGAATGGTTTATGTATAAACTGGGACCGAGCCCTTGGTGTAAAGACGGAAACCTTTAATAAGCGTGAAATAAACACGTAAGCAAATACAAAGCCAATTCTATCATTCCATATGTTGGTTCCAACAAAGCGCTTATTTTCTCAGACACACGTTCCCTTGGAATAAGAACACAATACACACGCAACCTTCGACATATTAGTAAAAAGCAAAACCACTGTGTCCACTGCTAATACCACTACGTTGAGAATCTTATTTACAAGATTTAACATTCTGTAGCGGATACATTATGAATAGCCTACATTTACCCATTAGTTAACAATCCACTTATTGATACTACCTATAAAATAGTGGGCTACTGCACGGGAAACACTGGCTTTTAAAAAAATAAAAATAAAATAAAAAAATCACACCATGAAACCGAGTAAGTGCATATAAGGCACGCGCAACACGGGCCTTTAAATATAACCAAACATACTGCTTGAAATGTGTCAGGCCAAGGCCACTTCGAATGATCAAAAGGAGGAAAGAAGATTTCTTCGGCTAGTGTGACATTCAGTATGGTTATTGTGAGGACTAGCACCATCGTTTACAAAAACAATTACACTTCATAACTAAAAACGAATTAAATGTAAGGTACTTACCCTGAACGTAACAACACAGCTGAAGACATATTGGCAGAATAAGAAACCCCAGAATAGACGTGACCATTTCGTGGTAGGCTATAGCTTTACTGTGATCACTGGCCTCGTCCTTCTGCGCTGGTATTGTAACACTACCGATATGCTTCTGTGGGACAAACAGAAACCACCGTAAACCATGCGTTTTTATCTCATTTAGGCTGCACCGTTCAGTTTCCCCGATTTCACAGGCTTGTTACAGAACAGCAATCCATGTCCTAATTTACTGATAGCGTGAACCTGCAGCAAATAACCGCGCCAGTCGAGCTCGGGTTTTTTTCTCCATCGACATGTCATTTACACATATTTAACCCTTTCTGTGCCTCAGCAGTGCGTTTCACAATTATGAATTAACTTTTATTCTAAACATTCTACCTTCATATTTGGACTGTTATTATTGTTTTAAAAAAATATTTACATTTAAATGTAGCAGATTGGTACAATTGGCTACTAGCCATAACATAAAAGGTTGAAATAACGCGTGTTTCCTCCAGACACCACTAAAACACTGAATTTTATATATATATATATATATATATATATATATATATATTCATTCCAAAAGGTAATTTTATAGACGTAGATCTGTTATTCGTTAATTGACGCTTATCATGATGCACAAGTAGGCTAATTGTAACCAGGTGTCTAAAACCAATCAGGCTGACATTTAGAGTAAAGAAACGCGGAGAAACTTGGATTGTTCAGGAGATGTCCTGTGCCCTTTCCCTTCAACTGAAATGGGTTTTGTTTTTCTTTAATATGTCAGTTGGTAGTCATAGGTGCCCTTGTGGAAATCAATTATAAAATGAACACATTCAGGTCACGGACGGATTAAATCAGTTAATTAAAAAAAAAAAAAAATCAGGCATCTGCATGGCTAACAGTGTTTTGTCCGAGTGGCTTTTTTTGACGTTTTTGTCTTTCCGCTTTTCATTTCAACTTGAATTTGAGGCTGCCCTAATCCGACAACCTTGTGAAAGAATCCAGTTTCAGTAAAAGAGTAGCTGTACACGTCATACCCCACAGAGAGGGTTTTTAGTTTTTAAATATATAATGTATAGCTTAGCTGGTTTGAACTAGTTTGGCCTCATTTGATTAATTGAAGTTGGTGCTTTTAAAATGCTGCCGTGTGTAGATAAGATGTTAAAGAACAAAATAGTTGACATCACACTGCTCCATACATCTATTTTTAAACTGATATTGTGGTATTAACAAATGTTGTCACATTGGCAGTCAAATTAATGAACAAAATACAATTTTTAACATAAACAAGGTACAAATAAACAATGTCAAAGCTGGCGTAAGAGGAATGTGATCCAGGAACAGACCTGTGCTGCGGTGCCAAAGGCATTAATCTGAGATAGAGAAGGAGTCATACCGCTCTGTCATCTTTTTTTGAGACATGTAAGTCCAGTATGGAGAAATATCCAGCTCAGATGTATACACCTTTCAGATGATTTTCCAGGCTGGTTGCAGACATTTAACAGTGTAGTTTAGGGGTTAGAAAGCTGTGTTTATAACCAGGGCACTGCTGTTGTACTCTGCAGTTGCAAGGTACTTCATTTAGTGTTCTAAAGTTATTGTATCAGGCAAATTTCAAGAGTTAACTTTAAAAAAACAATGAGATGTACAAAAGCTTGTAATCCACTGATTGCCAAACACAATGGCCACAATGCTGAATGCCAGATGTATAAATTCTGTCAGTTTTAAAAACAGGCTACTCTGGGAGCTGTAGGGAGGTTACTTTGGCTGAAGTTGCAAACTGGTCTCTGCTGAAATAAGGCTAAAAGCATGAACTGAATGCAAAGCCTTTTCAAAAGGCATAAACAATACAGGCAGTTCACACCAAGACCAATACCACATCTATTAGGCATTCAGACACCAGGCACTGCAGCTACACTGTAGATGGCAGACCCTCTTTGTTGAGTACTCATTCACTGCTCTAACACAGCTCCTGAATTACTGTGATGTGCCAGAATGAATACTAAATATCATTTTTAATGAGAAAAGTGAAACTTTCAGTCATAATGGGGACATTTACTGCAAATTACTGCAGAAAATGTTATGGCACGCATTTCCCAGTTGTATCATATTACAGTCAATCCACTTTTGCCATGGAATTCCCACTCATATACTGTATGTGGACCTTTATCATCACCCAAGTGCCCTTCATTCATGTGTCAGAATAAATGAAGCCCACCTGCACATATCTATGAGTATGGCTCATGTCCCCAGACTCCAGTGCCTATGTGACCCTCCTTGAGCTGTAAGGTAACTGCATTTGGTTCCAGATTCTGGGGATTGTCACTGCTCTGAGCACACTGTAGGATTCTTTAACATTTAATTGATATATTTTTATATAATTGAAAAATATGTATAAATTGAATTATAGTCTTTTCAATTCAGCAGATATATGGATTTATTTATATTAATTTCTTTTGATAATATTCTTTGAAATTAATATTCTTCTGAATGGAAAGGAGGCTGAGATAAGAATGATCCTATTTCATGGCCTTAAACATAAACATTTGGAAGTGCTAATTTACCTCACTTCCCGCACAACCATCCCCACCCATCTGGCCATATAATATGGAGGCACGTACAAATTGCAATCTCAAAACTCTGTCTATGGCTGTTTCTGAAGTTTTAAAGCTTGCACTGAGGTTGTTAAGAAGGCTGTTACGTATTCAGCACTCACTGCATGGAACAGCCAACAAAAGGAGCTAAAACTTCATTACAGTATCACTCTCAGTGAAATTAAAGCTGCTGTCAAGAGTTTGACAACAGAAACTACTGGAGTTAGCAAATGTTTTCAGCTGGAAATTTTCTGAATTTTGTCAGTCTTTTTTATTTTTGTATGCTTTTATGTTGTCTTGTACAAAAATAAATGGGAGAGAACTGAGCTTGTTCCTCAGGAGTTGCAGGTTTGATTCCCAAGTAGGGCCTGACAGCAAGGATCTAAGTTCATTTCAATGGTTTGAACACATCGCCATATGTGACACCTATTCACAGCTTCGCAGCTGTGAACATATTCTTGTACTGTCAGATGGCTATCGGTAAAGGATACTTGAGAGTGGTAAAGGATATAAATTACGTTTCTTTTTATTGGGCCATAAAAGTTAGCACAGAGCTACTCCTTTTAAGGCTTAGAAAGTCATTTGGGCTGTTGGGTGGCTCATGTGGTTAAGATATTGCTGTAGGCCTGCTTCACTTTTAGTGTGTGGATGGGCAGTCTGGTGTTGAACAGAAGAACCACCATGTGGCCAAATATGGCCCAAGTAAGGGGGGAACTCAGCAGGCAGCAGACTAGTCTTCTTGTGCACCAGCGAACCCTTCCAAGAAAGCCAAACCTGAGTGTTTACCCTGAGAGAACTTAGCCTGACAAAGCTAAACCTTAGTGATCTTAGCCTGAGTAATCTTATCTTGAGTGATTTTAGCCTGAGTAATCTTTAGCCTGATTGATGTTAACCTGACTGAGTTGAGCCTGAGTGAATTTACCCTCAGTAATCTCTCGCCTGAGTGATTTTAGCCTGATAGAGCTAAGTCTGTGTGATTTTAGCCTTAGTGAATTTAGTCTGAGTGAGTTTAGCCTGAGTGTGCTACATCTGAGTGAGGTTAGTCTGAGTGAGCAAGCCTGAGTGAGCTAAATCGGAGTGAGTTTAGGTCAAGTGAGCAAGCCTGATTGATTTTAGCGTAAGTGAGCTAAATCCAGTGATCTTGGCCTGAGCGAGAATAGTCTGAGTAAGCTTTACCTGAGTGACTTGAGCCTGAGTGAGCTAAATTCGAGTGAGTTTAGCCTGAGTGAGCTTGAACTGAGTGGTTGGTTGACATCGGCTGCATCCCAATAATGGACTGATATGGCCTGAATAGCATGGCTTTAGCCAGGCGTATAATAGAGAAATGTAAGCCTTGCACTCAAAGATGGTGTGAGCGTAAATGGCAAATTGCTGAGAGAGGAAGAAGCTTGAAATGGCATGTTCCAGATAGGAGTACTGGCATACACTCTGCTTAGCTGACCAAGGAGGAGAATGAGCACACATAGTACATCAGGAATTCCAGTCTGGGAGAAGGTATTCAATAATTCATTATTTTATTTGATTACACTAGATCATGTTGGTAGTTTTATAAATATACTTATATTTAGAATATGAGAGGAAGTTTAAATGATATGGAATTAGAGGCTTAAAATGTATTCCTTATTTTTAAACTGAAATATCCTTCATAAATAATACTTTTAACTATTTCATTAATGTGTAAATGTTACTACCGACTGCAGATTAATTTAGTAATAATCAGCTCAATATTAATGGTAAAATTAACATGGCTGCCTGGACAATTCCTCTTCACTTTCTCCAAGTTACCAATAGAAATTAATCTCCTGAAGGCACTATTGACCCAGTTTCTCTGCGCCAAAGAAAGAAATATGCAAAGCGTAATTTGCATTCTTTTAAGAAACTGTCCCATGAAATAATAAACAGATCAATATGCATAAACACATAAATATAATGTGCCGGAAAAAATGAGCTGGTCTGCCTCTCACAAATGTAATGTCTTGTATGCTATTATTACAAACACAAACTCTGTAGACTTGCCCATGGATGCATTGAAGGTAGCAGTGGCATAGCACCTGCATAAAGTGGTGCAGGATGTACAGAGTTTTATCAGATTCACCATGTTTATTATGTCAGCCTTTTATGGGCTGTACAGTCATTGTGGTATTGGTGCACATTATCAAGCAAACGCAATTATATCTATTTTCAGACATACATGTTAAATGAATAAGTGCAAGGTTTAACTTTAGTAAATATTGATGTATTCTGCCATACAGTGCACAGATTGTTATAGGAAGGTATTGCGTTAGAGCCAAAGAATTACATGGGTCATCTGAAACACTTGCTAAAAGCAAATCACATTCATAAAGCAGGAGATTCACAGGCAAATCCAGGGGAAATGTACGCTTATGTTCACGTTCATACAGCAGGAGATTCACAGGCAAAGCCAGGGGAAATGTACGCTTATGTTCACGTTCATACAGCAGGAGATTCACAGGCAAAGCCAGGGGAAATGTACGCTTATGTTCACGTTCATACAGCAGGAGATTCACAGGCAAATCCAGGGGAAATGTACGCTTATGTTCACGTTCATACAGCAGGAGATTCACAGGCAAATCCAGGGGAAATGTACGCTTATGTTCACGTTCATACAGCAGGAGATTCACAGGCAAAGCCAGGGGAAATGTACGCTTATGTGCACTATACCTGAGATATGGCTCTAGGCCTGCATTCATGAAGTGTTTCAGAGTAGGAGTGCTGACCTAAGATCAGGTTTCACATGTTCTTATCTTAACTATATGTACTTTAAGGAACAGTAGTCCTACACTAAGATGCTGTATGAATGTGGGTCATTAAATGTATTTTTTATGAAGTAATTTCTATCTCTGTGGATTGATGAACACATTCTGCGTTGGATTAGAGAGCATAACTGATATGCCAGGCAGAACGTTTTGCAATGCCCACCCACTGTTGATATTTTTCTCATGAGTGAGCCTGCATGCTTTCAGTGAATTGTAAGATTCTGTAATGGAGTTGTTTATATGCAGAAAGGTCAGTACTTACATGAAAAATTCAAAAAAGCTGTCAGAATGCTGTTTGTATTTTCTCAGAATTCATTTAGACCAGTTGGAGAAAGGCACAAAGCTTGTACCTTAAAATAGAAGCTACACTCAGAAGCTAACTCCATGGCGATATTGTTTATCCAAGCAGAACCTTCTGAAGACTTTTTGATTACTGGACTGAAATAGCAATTTCAGATTAGCCTCTTCGGAAAAGCATTTAAGTATGAACTCATTTGGCATGTTGGCCAATTAATGATTTTATTGCTGTGACAGACCGTGTCATTTAGGCACGAATTGACCTTGAAAACCCATTTATATTTACAGAGTAATGGGAATTAGGTGCTCAATGATGTTTGAGGTATTAATAATAAAAATGTAATTGTGCTGCTTTGCATGCAATGTCATGTATTTTGTTACAATATGAAGTTCATGGTTGAATTTTTTATGGAGGCAGACATTTTGCAGAATATAATGCTAGTGTTGCAGTCTGTGGGCATCCAATATGCCCTGTTAATTAATTCACTTGGACAGAGATTTGGAATCATCTGTTCTTGAATTCTAATTATGATACTATTAGTGTCCTGCATTTCAAACTGAATGAAATAGCGGGAGGACACTAGATTATCAATTCATAGGTCTGGCTGTATCACTACTGGAGAAAAAAAGTTCAGGAATGAAAGTTTAATGTTAAAAGATCTGTTTCCCTGGGGCTTAAATGCAAAACTTCTTGGGGAATGTTGTTTAATTTCAGTATGATCCCTCCTTGCTGAAAAGAAATAATAAATATATGCATATTAACTAGGCTTCTATTATCAGGATTCAGTTATTGCTTTATCATTTATGAATGGACTTGTGTGTTTGTCATGGGTCCCTCTGCTGGTTACTCTGTGAACATTGTATCAGAAAAGTTTATTCACTGTATTTCAGTGGTATAATATTTATATGAAGATGGGACAACCTCTGAAAAATAATCATTCATGAAACAATAAATCATTTTCTTTCTTTTGTAACAAAATAATATTGATGTAGAGTAGAATCTAAAAGGAATGTTGTTGAACATAACCATGTGACAAGTGTCCAATATGTCCACAGGGTGGTGACATCTAGTGCCACAGCAGAAAAAATCAACCCAGTGAATGACTTTGGTTGCAATAGAGCAGTTTCATAGCCATAATACCAGTAAGCTAAATGTTTGCATAATAAACTATAGAATGGACTTAAGAAAGAAAAGAAGAGTCATCAATAGAAGTGACCAGAGGCTGCCACATGACCTTTGGCAAGATACTGGCGACTGCACTTTAACCCCAGACAAGGGGTATGAGTCTGACACGCCATGCTTCAGACCAGGCAGTTGATAGACATGCTCCAACAGCCAAGAACCCATGCACACACACACACATACACATGCTCACACACTCACAGACAAACACACACATACACACACACTCACACATACACACATATAAACACACATGCATACACACAGACACATGCACAGACATACACACAGATACACACATGCACATATCATTTCCTCACTTCCCAGATCACTTCCTTATTACATTTTAAATCCAGGCAGCAACCAATTTCACATTGGAACCTAGATATTTCTACAGCAGGAAGCTAAATTCCACTGTTATCGCTAAGTTTATTAATCTACTCCCGGAGCCACTCCTTCCTAGAGAGGCAATTACTAATGAAATATCACTAAACCAACTGACCAACCAGTTGAGTGATATGCTTAAAAGCACCCTCAATGCAGTCGCACCTCTAAAACGAAGAAATTGTCATTGGAAAAATTATGCTCCTTGGTACAATGACACCACCCGGGCCCTGACGCAATCCTCAAGAAAACTGGGGCGAAAATGGCGTTCAACAAAATTGGAAGTATATCGCCTAGCATGGAAACATAGCATTCTACAGTATTAGCAGGCTCTTGCCTCCGCTAGATCCACCAACTTTTATAATCTGATAGAGCAAAATAAAAACAACCCAACAAACATGATCTCCCAATCAGCGGCTTCTCCTAGCAGTATCCCCAGTCTCTCTGAACAGGCAAGTGCTTGTCTACAGGTCCTGGTAATGGCATTAACCTGTTTTACATAGCACATGTTAAGGTTGTCAATGATCTGCTTCTGTCATCAGACCGTAACTCTGTGTCTGTTCTTGTTGATCTTGACTTAAGTGCAGCCTTCGATACTGTAGACCATGTGATTCTATTAGACAGACTCCAGGACTGTGTTGGACTTTGTGGACAAGCACTCTCTTGGTTTAGATCATACTTGCATGACAGGAACCAGTTTGTTCAATTAAATGAAGAATTATCAGACTGCTCAAAGGTGAAATATGGTACTCCTCAAGGATCTGTGCTAGGACCAGAACTCTTTTCAATGTCTATGTTGCTTCTTGGTAAGATTATACAGAAACATGGTGTAAAATTCCATCGTTATGCAGATGATACACAATTATATATTTCAATGAAACCTGGTGAAACATTACAACTTATAACACTACAGGCATGTGTCATAGACATTAAGGCCTGGATGCTTTCTAATTTGCTGCGGTTTAGTTCAGATAAGATGGAAATATTGGTTTTAGGTCCGAAAAAACTCAGGGAGAAACAGTCTTCCCTTTCTCTGAATTTTGATGATTGCTTAGGTGTATAAAACATGGATACAGAGAAATTGGTGTCACTCTTGACCCAGATCTAACTTTTGATGCCCATATTAAAAATGTTTCCGGAGTAGCCTTCTCTCACCTACGGAACATAATTAAAATCAGGCACTTCCTATCATTAAGGGATGCAGAGAAATTGATTCATGCTTTTGTCAGATCTAGACTAGACTATGGCAATGCCCTACTATCTGGTCGTGCTAATTCCCTGTTAAAAAATCTCCAGCTTGTTCAGAATGCTGCTGCTCATATCTTGACTAGAACAAAAAAGTTTGAACACATCACCCCAGTGTTGGCATCACTCCACTGGCTATTAAGTATCCCATTAAGTATAGGGCTGATTTTAAGGTTCTGCTTCTGACTTTTAAAGCTTTGCTACCTAAGTACCTGAGTACTTAATCAACCTGCTTTTACCCTATCAGCCCACAAGAACACTTTGCTCTCAAGATGCAGGCCAAGATCCAGTCCCAAGAATTGCTAAAAACCTAACAGGTGGTTGAGCCTTCTCCTACAGAGCCCTGTTTCTATGGAACAATCTACCAAAATTTGTAAGGGAGTCAGACAGTCTTGATATTTAAGGCTAGACTAAAAATGCATCTTTTTGATCAGGCTTATAATC
The DNA here is from genome assembly GCA_019788955.1 of Albula glossodonta. Classification (NCBI taxonomy): domain Eukaryota; kingdom Metazoa; phylum Chordata; class Actinopteri; order Albuliformes; family Albulidae; genus Albula; species Albula glossodonta. The sequence continues at coordinate 1,050,965 of JAFBMS010000112.1, read as the reverse complement.
AGTTGTAGTCTGGAGACAGGGTTGGAGAGGCCTGTAGGAGTATGCTGGGGTGGAAACCTTCCCTTACTGTCACCTCTCAACAGCTGTGATCCCTTCCTTCCTTTGGGTGGGCTCTTGATGAGTGGGTGGGTTTCTTGCCTCTCTCATAACTACATTGACACTCTATCTCTGTCCCAGTAGCTATGAATCCATAGAAGGCTCCTGGTGGGGTCATCAGTTTTTAGCAGTGGCGGCCGGTGAGTTGGAAATTGGGGGAGCTCAAACCTCACCTTTAAATCTATAATTAATTTCAACCGGTTCCCGTTAATCCACCTTGATTAACAATAAACCTAGTGATTAGCAGAATAATTCGTGTAAATAGAGTAAATGGTTACCAGTGTCATTTAGTGATAGTATTATTTCTCTTTACTGAACTGTTTAAAATTTGTAAAAACCAACATGTAATTGCACTTTTCGCTCTCTGCCCGACGTCAGGGATTGTTCATGTCAAATGCGCTTGTCTGATTTGCAAGATTCTGCCATTTAAATGCTCGCGAAACACCATGGATTGTCTGAAGCTTGTGTGCTGCAGTCAAACTTAAATTGTCTAACAAGGATGACAATCATCTAAATACGCATTGAAAAACTAGTACCTTAATGTGTTTTACATTGTAGCTTTCTTGTGTTACGATTCAAATTTATAAAATGGAAGTAAAGGTATTAAAATCGATCTCAATTTCTGAGAATACACCTTTAGATTACAGAAAACATTATCTGTATAATGCATCTGTGTTGAGTGGAATGCACAATAAAGTTTAGCACACAGGCCTCAACTAGTTTGCGAAAACAGCAACTCCATCACAAAATGTAATTGATAATCATGTACTCTGTTTACGCGATTGGTGATGATTATTCCGCGAATCGCTAGGTTTATTGTTAATCAAGGCGGATTAACGGGAACAGGTTGAAATTAATGATAGATTTAAAGGTGAGGTTTGAGCTTCCCCTGTTTCCAGCTCACTGACCGCCACTGGTTTTTAGAACTCTTGATCTCTGTCACTGCTGCTACCCATTGAACTTTCCAACTCTCTAATTTGGTGTTGTTTCTTCATGACTACGGTGGGGCTGTGCCCCGAGTCCCCAGGCATGTTGCTGGCCGATCTCTGCCATTGCCACTATCCAGCCTTCTGTCCAAGTGCTGCCCAGTCTCCATCATTGACGTGGCACCACCATGGTCTGACACCCAAATCCAGGACTGCACTTCTTTAAATGGACTTTCTGACCATGTTCATCATCATAAACTCATACCCTGGGCCAGTCAGAGGAGGACGGGCTCCACCTCTCAAGTCTGGTTCCTCCCAAGGTATCTTTTCCTTGCCATTGTTGCCACAGGCTTCCTTTTGTGGGGGTTCAGGCCAGGGCTTACTGTAAAGTGTGTTGTGGCAAATGTTTGTGAAATGCGCTGTATAAATAAAAATTGATTGAAAAAAAGTTGATTGACATACAGTACACACATACACACTCTCTCTCTCTCTCTCTCTCTCTCTCTCTCTCTCTCTCTCACACACACACACACACACACAGACACAGATACACACACACACAGAACCCAGAGAGTCCATGTGTGTCAAAAGACATAGATCCAACTCATTACATCAACCAGGCCCTGCCCTCCCTCCTGCACTGGCAGATACAGCACAGGTGCCCGGGTCCAATGTTGGCCTGACCAGACAAACTCTCCCAGTCACTTTTGAACAGTGCTCCTCCAGAAAAATGAGTCTATGCCATAGGGTGGAAGCAGCCAGGTTGTTGGTAACCAACAGCTTTCCTGTGTAGGACAGTTCAGGTAAAAGCCAATTCCATTTAGGCACTTAGCAGATACCTTCTCCAAAACTGAATGAATAATGAAGTCATGCACACACATTTTGCCTAAAATATCAATCACCCCATTTGTCTGAAATATCAACCATCCCATTAACCCTGTACTTCCAACATAGTAACATTCAGCAGTTTTTTTTGGCCAGTTATGACTTACTCAGGGGGAGTGGCCCTGAATGAGTGCAGAAATGCACTGGTCATGAGTGAAGTCAGATCACACAGCCCCCAGGCAGCATACCCTTATGCAACAGGAGGAAGAAGAACATGAAAATAAAGGCTGCTGCTTCACTGTTCACCGCTATTTCACTGAATATACAGCTGTGCAAAAAACAAGTAGCACAATGCTTGCAGAATTTTTGCTGGTATGTGCAGTTACACAACCCTGGTATTTGTTTTTCCATCTTTGTAAAAAAGTATATCATTTATCATTTACAAATGATAAAGGAGGTACATTGCCATAATTGTAATACATTAAAATGATAGAATGTAATCGTTTGAACATTTATCTCACAAACAAATGTTTATGTTTCTTCAGAAGAAAATGGGCAATACTATGACAAGAAATTCCAGAATTTGAAAGGATCCAATAATGTCACAGTAAGACTGCATATTTTAGTCTATACACCACTGCCATATACTACATTATCCACAATGGAAACATGGAATACTGACTGATCTGAATTCTTTCTGTGTCACTCCTAGAGTCACCTTTAGAGAGCTGAACCAAAGACCTAAACTAGACTATTTTTGATCATGACATGGCTATACCTTCAGCTATACCTCCATTATAACCTAATATATCTCTTCATGCTGGTGTTGTAAATGTAAGATATTAAAATGATATATTACCATATTAAAAAATATTTATCAAAATATATTCTATACATTAGACATTTTTATTTTTCAAGATTTAAATTAAACATTTTTATTTTACTAAATAGTTTTCAGTAGAATATATTACCTATATATACACATATATACAGTATATATTTATTCTACATATTTATGTAATACTACATAAATGACAAGTATATAATACTTTTAAGATACATTTGGTGCCACTGTTAAACATGTATATTTGTACATTTTATAAGCAATCTTACCACTATATGTGAGACAAGAACAGTCAAAAAAGGCCCAAAAATGTCATTAAAGATATTCTGACAAACTCCTTTGTTTTCATATCTCAAACAACTATACATTTTGATGCTAAAGGGTTCAGGCTAGCTGAGGTATAAGATAACACATTTTATTACATACATAAGACCACATATAGAATGTAAATCCTTCAAGTTAGAAATGAACATGCAGTTGAACTGCAGTAATAACAGTGGAATCTGTTTTGTGTTGTATGACAGTGATAATAATGGACTCTCTTTTGTGTTTTACTACAGTGATGAAAGTGGAGTCTGTTTTGTGTTGTATAGCAGTGATGATAGTGGATTCTGTTTTGTTTTGTACTGCAGTGACTGGCTGTCCACCTGCAGTCATTTCATACTCTGGTGCTCTGTTTCCATTGGCTCTGTCATCGGATATTTCTGTGACAGTGCTCTGTTTCCTCTTTCTTTTGGACTTGCCTTTGATATCAGTCTTATTGTCTGGTGGCCGCTTGAGTCACAAGAAGCATGGGTGAGGCCACTCAAGTGATGCTTTCAGGTTCCTTCAACAGCCACTCCACAAATGACAGGAGTTTGTGGGTCAGGGGAGATTCACTTCACATCTCTTCACCCTTTGTGCGATGTCTGACCTGACCTGTCTGTGCATGCCTTCCTTGGCATGGAAAAGTTTGAGTCCTTCCAAGTTGCTCTAAAGACACACTATTGCCTTTTTGCCTGGCATTGGCTCAGGGGCTGTTATGTTTAGGGAGTGAAATTGAGCTGTTGCTTGGGCATGCTGCGGGCAGACCCTGAGTGGTGCTGGGGTGATGATTGGGACCAAGGAAAGGGCAGGGTCATCTGGGGGCACCGTAGCCCAAGGGTCACCTGGGGGCAGTGTAGCCGTAGGGTTTTTGCAGGCATAGGGAACCATGGTTGGGTAGAGGGTGACTGTAGTAGTACTCAACCAGGACAGCCAGTGATGGGAAGGTCATCTCTGCCTCCAGGTATATCCTGCTCTCCTGGGGACAAAGAGTCAATAAGAGGCACTCTGTGAGCCAGATCAGTGCCAGCACTGACTGTGTTCACAGGATAGCTATGGCTTTTCTCTGCTTTCAGTCACACTCACATATGAATATTCATAATGAATAGAATAGGTGGCTAAAACACAACTTTCAATGGTAAGAGCATGTTAGCTTACCATTTTGTCAATACAGACACTCTGTAAATTAATCTCAAATAAGGACAGTGATGTAATCAATGAGTCACCTTTGTAAGGTCACATTCATTATTAATGTATCATGGCTTCAGTCTAGAAACAATTAAAACACTTTGAATGCTTGAAAAATGTAAAATTCCAGCAGAGGTAACTTCATTCAACAGGCATCTTTCACAGAGAATAAAATCTGTTTACCACCTTGAATCAAGCAGACATACACTGTAGTGTTAATTATACTGTAATACCTCCTCAAACAGCCTGTAGTTTCTGGCCTTGTTCAAGCTCACATCCCAAACCACCAGGACCTGTGATCACATGACAGAGGAAATGTTAAGCTGATAAGATTCCCATAATGCCTTGTAACAGTTAAAGTGCAGCTGGGTATTGGTTAGAGCTACAGTCTAGACTTGAGGTCAAAGAGTTCCTGATGCTGTCAGTTTTATTAAACATGGCTCTTCCTGTGTACTGCAATTACAGTCATAAATAGGTTTGAGTGTATCTGAGTGTGTTTCAGTGTTATGTACAAGCTGGTTAAACTGGAAATGTTATTATGTGATGGGTGCACTGATATAGTGGAAAGGCTGGTGTGGTCTATAACTCTTTACAGTAACAGAGGAAGCTACATCGGCAGCACCTTTGATGTCTTTGTCATGGAGTTCCTGATGCAATACAGACCATCCTGTGGTGACTTAGCCGTTTCTTTAAATAACCTGTAATAAAAGAGCATCAATGATTTATAAATATGGTAGTGCATGGAGATGGGATTGATCAGGAGACCAGCATGCAGAGACTTAATTCTAGGGATGCAATTCCCAAAGATGTCATTAGAGGGCAGTATACACAACAGATAAAAGACAATGCACAAGAAACTTTGAAATACAAGGTACATCCAACCATTTATTCATATTCACTGCATAGTTTATTGAAACCTAATGCAAGATGAAATTTAACAGTTTGTCAGCATAGTGAGAATATTCATATCTTACCTTTCAACAATGCCGGTGTCTGTTGTATCAACAAAGACGGAGTCTGGCAGTTGCACCTAGTGAGAAAAAGCAGGAGCAAAATCTATCAAAATTTATCTGTCATGACAACTATAAAGATAGCCATGTGCTTTAAGACAAAATATAAATGTTGGTACTGCAGATGTTGTTAAGGCAGACCAAAACAACATTTGATATTAAACATGAATCTACTGTGGCCACTGGAAATATATAAGGTTTCATTGTGGATGTTACAATTTCAGAAAACCATATAGGTGAAGTGGTACTTGGTTGTAAATACTGCAGTTAGGTGGATGGAGAAATGGAAAAGACCTTGGCGATGTGCACATGCATTGCACAGGATATTGCATTGCCTGCATTCTTGTGAAGCAGACCCTGCTATCGAAAACTGTATGAAAGAGCTGCTTCCTGGCCACATAGCTCCTTGTATGATTGGTTGATTCAGCGGGTCCTCTCACATTTTCATAGTCATCGTCAGAGTCATTATCTGCACATGGGGATTTCTTCTGGAAATGGGCAGGCTTCTCATCAAGCAAAGAACGGAAACTTTGGCCATCAGGAGATGATCTTCTGAGTAAGAGAGCACACATTTGGAGGCACTGGCTGTAACATTCAAATCATTTCAAATGTAAATACTGCACTTGTGCTTCCAACCATTTTAGAATATTATTATTTGTCTAATAAGATAAGAATATGTATTGCCCTAAATCAGACGTACGTATGTGGAATGTGCATCTTTATTTGAAAGATTTTGAATCTAGCCTTGAAGCTTGTTGATTTATGGCTGACATATCTGTATGGAACCATGGCTGACCCAGTCAGGAGTGATGAATGCAAGTGCTTACTGTAGGGAGGATGGCTTGGGTTTGGGCACAGTGGGCACTGTAGGCTTGGGCCCCGGCATGGGTCTGTAGGGTGGGGGTCTGGGTAGGCTGGGCTCTGGGTCCTCCTGGGGCTTGGTGTGATGGTTGGAGATGAGCGGAGGGCTGTGCCTCACTGCCAGGCCCAGAGCTGGCTTCTTTGGGGCAGGCAGGGTGGCGGGCCCTGGGGGCAGCAGGGGAGCACTGCGGCTCCCGCAGGATGGCATTGTGGAGGTGGCCATCTTCCCCAAACTCCCCATCTTGATGTTGACTGTCTGGGGAACAGGAGGTGGCAGATTCTTGTGCAAAGGGGCAGCTTTTTCAATGATAGGCTTGGGTAGGTGGGGGGCAAATGGCAATGGAGGGGGAGGGCCTTTGTTTGGAGGTTCCCGGATGCCCCCCTTGCTGATCTCCAACTGCTTGTTTGGAGGAAGTGGTGGTGGCGGTTTCTTGGGGTGAGGTTCTGGAAGGCTTTTGGTGGGGGCGGGGGGCACAGGTGGTGGGGTACCTTTGGGTACTCCATCATACCTGACCTGGGATTTACTTGGCTGCTGTGGGACAGGGGGAGGGGGATAGGTGGGAGGGGGTACCGTAGGCTGATCTGGAAAACAAAGGTTGTTGGTAACTGTCAGTATCATTGTAACAGAACTGACCTTTACCCATAAAAAGTTAGGAGCAGTAAGTTAAGTAATGGTTCACATAGAGAGATGACACAGACTACATATGAAAAGATTACATAGAAAAACTTGGCTCTAGGTTAATGATCTAATTTTAAATACAATTATCATGATTCTGTAAACTTTTAATGATGAGCTTACTAGACTAATGATAATTACACAGGTTAACTGATGTATATTGTAGCACCTAACAGCTAGATTTCTATGTGCACAAATTTTAAATACTGGATAAACAGAAATCTGGAGTACCTGCAGAATTCTGTGACCCATCTGGCTTTAAGTAGTTTGGTTCCTCCTCCTCGTCATCCTCAAGAACATAATCTAAATCATTAAAAATAAATCCATTATTACATGTGTTCTGTGATGGCAGTTGTGTATTGTTTGGTTGTAACATGGAATAATCTGTTTATATATAAATGAATAAATATCATGACAAGATATCAAGGTTTTTATTTCACAAAACACAATTAAGGAATTATCCAGTTAAATGTGGTAACTGGGTGAAGTTATCATGAATGATATCCTTCATTTCTCAAAATAATTGCAATGTAAACTGGTTAACTACCATTAAAAGCCAATTACTCCCTTCTTGGGGGAAATTCAGATTTTGTATTCAATAGGCATCAGCATGTATGCTTTATGACATGCTTATCCTACCTTCCTCTGGTATGTCGGGAGCATAAGTGATGTCTAGGGGGCGCTCGATTGATCCATAAAAACTCTCAGCATCAGAGTCAGAATCACTGTAAAAAGTTATATGAATGAGACATTATTTTTATGCTTTGAATCCACTTCATTTTTTCCATTAACCTTGACCAGCCTTTATTTAACTACTTTAGTTACTGTCCAAAAGCTAATGGTCAAGAGTGGATCATTTACTGCATATTAGTACGTATCTCACCTAATTAGCCCTTAACCTGCCTCCACTTACGTTATATTTGAGTCCTTGATCACTATTTAATGTGACCACAATGTGAGTATGTGTAACCATGTGGTGATGGTGAATGTCAGCATGTGTAACAGGGTGTAGGTGCTGACGGTGAATGTGAGCATGTGTAACAGGATGTAGGTGGTGATGGTGAAAGTGAGCATGTGTAACAGGATGTAGGTGGTGATGGTGAATGTGAACATGTGTAACAGGATGTAGGTGGTGTTGGTGAAAGTGAGCATGTGTAACAGGATGTAGGTGGTGATAGTGAATGTGAACATGTGCAACAGGGTGCTGATGGTGAATGTGAACATGTGTAACAGGGTGTAAATGTGGACATGTGTAACAGGGTGGTGATGGTGAATCTGAGAATGTGTAACAAGGTGGAGGTGCTGATGGTAAATGTGAAAATTTCAGTTTTTGGTAATGGGCATTCCCATGTATTTCAGGGGCATGTTCTTATACAAATATGTCCTTTAAAGGTAGTTGTGCATCCACTTTGAGGAGATATTAAGGTGGCAGACTATTAAAATGATTTCTCGTATTAAAATATTTAGCTCTTTTTCTTCTGGCGCTAAAGCAAATAAAAATGGCGAGCTCAGAGCAATATCCCATAATGGTGGTCATCTTCTGTCCATCCTTCATTAATAACCCTGTGCACTTGACCCTCTAGAAAATGTGGCATAGACTAAATTGGCCAGTCAGCAGCTGTTACATATGTTGTAATGTTTACATTTTTTATTTTCTCAAACTTTAAACTAAGAGACAAAATGTTTAATTCTGGCTAAAATTCTTTCACTCCTTGCAGGTAGATTGGAGCCCCCAATTGGTCTAAAAAGAAATGGAAAATAACCCATCCCTCCTGCTATATACCAATGTGCAGTCTAAACAACTGGCCCTTCTTATCAGAAAGAGGAAGTAGCAGTTGCTGATATAATTTTGTGAGAAACTACAAATATGGGAAGGAAGAGGACGAAGGGCTTAAATTAGAAACATCCTCTACAGTTCACAAGACCTCCCAGAAACCTTCATACTACAACAAAGAAGCAAATATTGAACATCATCATCTTACAAACAGGCAATATTCAACAGAACTCCAGAGTTCAGTTACATTTGAAGTGTTATAGTAAACTATTAGTCCATAACATACTTTGTTGTTGGCACGAAGAATGTGGTAGATAACTGGAAAGAAGCAATGACCTTACCTTTGAACTTGAACATCCTTTCTGTCATGATAGAAGTCAATTTCTTTCCTCAGATAAAGCATCCAGTTCTGTCCATGGAAATGTGGAATTCAAATCAGGTTACTTAAAAATTTGGAATTTGATTTGTAGCTGTGATGGCAGGAGATTTTATTACCTCATAATGGATGGAGCTACAATTACCTATTAAAATACAATCATTGACTTTTGTGAATCAATCCAATGGCTCCCCACATCAAAAAAACTGATTGGTTCAACTAAGTCAGGTGCTGATAATCGTAGCTCTACCCATGTATGGTTTCATCATCCTCCCATTGCTAACAATTACATAGGACATAGAATTACATACAACAAACAACTCATAGCCTGAGGTAAGCTGACCTCTTAAAAGTTATTCAATTGTGAGCAAACATTGGACTCTGTTTTCAACTTCATACGTTATAAGTCATAAATCAGTCATTGCGCGATTTGCGCAACACTCGATGGGAGGGGCAAACCCGCAAACCTATTTTAATGGACTCAAGTCCAAGGCGATACATCAAGTTGGGTGGGTCCAGTTCACAGTGCTACCCGCAACAGGAGGTCCCACCCATGGTGGAATTCACAATGGGTGGAGTAATGTGTTAATATCAATTAGAGGGCTTGGCATGGTGTTGCATGTTTCAGCCAATCATAGTGAGCGTTACATGCAATAAAATCACGTGCCCCCAGCACTTGCAAGATAAAATGAATGAACAGAGGAACGTGCGCTTCACACCAGAGGAAACGGACTTACTCATTTGTGTCCACACAGACAAGATTGCTGGGTTTCAGAGGTTTATTGAGCCAGGCAAAAAACCGGCAAATAACTGCTGGTAAAATTGCCAGTTACTTGTCTCTGGTCCTGTGACACACTTGCCACCGGAAAAATGCGAAGGGGCAGAGCATACATGTCCAATTATTAAATATATGATTGGTGATCATCGTATAGTTTTCATTCCTCTTTATGCTCAGTGATACAATATATCACCTAATACTTCTAAAACCTGTTTTATATTAAGTAAAATCAAAACGCATGACACATAAAAATTAATATAGCCTACAGTAACCACTGTAGCTAGCATGACATATTTCACTCAGCTACATCAAATATGGCTGGAGGTGAGGCAGGAATGCTAGGCTTCTGTCTCACCTTCCTTTCATCCTCACAAGCAGCAGAGAAGTACCAGGTCCGGTGTTTCTTACTGAAGTGGACAATCTTGAAAGGAAAGACATTGCTGGAGGTTGTCTCCTCTGCAGCCCTCATCACCCTGTCAACCAATCAGGAGAGATGGAGAAAGACCAATTAGTCAGGTATAAAGAAGAACATGGAATAAAATCTGAATTTGAGATGAAACAAAACAAAATCCATGTTTTAAAAATGTTTCATATGTAATGTCCCTCTGAACCCAATTGGCACTAACCTTAATTTTGATCTTTTTTAATTAATGGAATTCATAGCCATGATTTTGTTAACTGCTCCACCACTGATAGACATAAAGCCAAGCAATTTATAGCACTGAAGCAATACTTCTAATAGTTTTACACACTGCAAATAAATAAACTGAATATGCAACCATCTTCTTGATATTTGAAGCCAAAATCATTATCCTTAAAAGTACACATATCTGTGCACTCAGGTTTGCTTACTTAAATCACCAATTTTATCATAGCTATCATGAAGAATCTGGAATATAAAACAAATCTGGCAATTTATTCTTGAAATCATGAAAAATGCTGTTTTGGTCCCTGGTGTTTGGGCAGAAGGACCAAGTTCTCCAAATATGTGGATGTGCTTAGATGTGTGTATGTGTTTTCTAGGAGTGTGCCCAGTGCATCACATCCTTCAAACCTGGTAGCATCTGCATTAACAAAGTCCATTGCTTTGTTGACCTGTACATTAAAAACTTGCCACATTAAACGAAATGCTCAAAATGTCTGCACTTTTATATCAGTTTATGGAGCAAATGTAGAATTGTAGTACTAGAAACTGAACATTCTTAAGGGAGAACTCTGCATCCTTTGCCTTTGTAAAGTTATTGTTTTATTAATGTTATTGTTTTATTAATGCGTTAAACAATTGAAATGATTTGCAAAATTAATGTCTATGTGTATATATCGTAGCAGCCCTGCTATATACATATATATATATATATATATATATATATATATATATATATATATATATATATATATAACAGTTTACATTTACAAACTATGGAATCTTTGATTATGTGCAATATAATAATTTCTATTACAGTAATGACAAGACTGCAGAGTTCTAAAAGCATTGAAGTCCCGCCTTTCATTTCCTTCTAAATAGGTGCTTGTGAGATGGCCAATAAGTGGTTTGGTCTGGCTTGCCTTCAGAGTCCCACAGTACACGCAAATTAAAGGTCTATTTATATAGCACACAAGCAGGGAATGGTAACACACTCAATAATTACAGATACAGCCACTGCCATGGCGAGTCAAGCAAGAAAGAAACTTTAAAATCCAACTGCAGCAAACAGATGACTTCAAGTTTATGTGGTAGTATGGTTATCATTTCCTATGTAAAATGCATACTTTTACTTTTTACTTTGAAAGTACAGCTAGTGTAGACAGACTGCAGCATATACAGCATGTACAGCTAGCAGAGGCAGTCAACATAGACAGACTGCAGATGCCCAAAAAAACCTGGGGAGTCACCATTTTGTATTGAGGGACCAATCTGTAAACTAGAAAACCCCTCCTGGGGTGGCTGTATGGCATTAAGAAGCTGCTAATACAGTCGAGCTGACACCTTACTTTGGGCCTGTCCATACTGCAGTGCTGTCTAAAGAGGTGGGGGCACCCAGCACTTTAGGTCCATCCTTATTTAAAGTTAGAAAAAGCAAGAGGTGTTTATATATGATGTTTCTTTTGCAAGTATTACATGACCTTAAAGTTTGGTTACATTTCACAGCATGTGTGAGGCTAGCCGTCCAAAACCCCTAGACTTTTAAAGGAGGTGGCCCACGTGATGCAGCTGTCCTACAACAGGATGTGGTCCACAGTCATAATGAGACATGAGGAGGAGCATGTGGCCTAGTTTAGGACAGTACAGTGTATGAGGCTGATGAAAACCACTACAAAACTCTAGCATTTAAAAGAAAATGTCTTTTGTAGCTGTATTGTCTTAGGTGCCTGTTTTGTGAACATGTGCACCTTGAGAACATGCAGCTTTCGGTTCAATAAATGGTCTGCCATGGTCAGCAGAAACAGGGCTGTCTCTTGCCAGCTAGATCACTGGCAAAGGATATCCAGTGTGCGTCGCGCAGTACTGGCTTTTACCGAGTGAAAAGCTCTGCCTGATCTGCCAGGATATTAGATTCAGAGCTAGTCTTACTAACAGGAAATTCTAATTTCTTTATTTATCAAAGGTGGCTGGATTGCCAATGAACATGCTTCCTGTTATATCTCCTTGTCTGCCCTGATTCACATGTATCAGATTTATCATGTGTTTGTGGTGGCAAGAATACAATAGCATGTGAAATGTGATAAAAAAAAGAAGTCATTTCTGGTTTAACCGTCATCTGTCATATGTGGGAGTTCTGAGCTGAGACTGAGAATAGTGTGTAGAGAGTATGTAGATAAATGTGATACATGAACAGAGGCAGTTTATCAATGCTGGCTGAAGTTGCTGGGAAGACAGTTCAGTAGATTTCTGATAACATGAGTGGTACCTTTACCATGGGTGCAATGCTGTGGGCTGTTCAGGCTGGTTGTTTGGTTGGAAAAGGTATTAGGCCTCATTTATCACTCATCTTTTATTGGATTAAAAATGAGTAGCAAATCATTTGGTAGTAATATAATAACATTAAAATGGTTCAAATTGTTATATAAAATTACTACTGGATTCAACATTAAAACAGGTGATGCTTCATTTATGTAATCCTGATTAATCAAATTAATTTTTATTTGGAATTTCACATTAATTCCATAAACGTGTGAATGACGTTTGCTATAATAAAGGAGCAGAAACCATTGCAAAGATCTTCATTGCTATGGCTGACCTTGCTCTATTAGCTCTAAGAAAACTTAAGCAGTTAACAGGTTTCTGAAACAGTGCAGAGTGCATAGGACTGTCATAATACATTTTATTATAATACATATAATATCATATCATAATACATCTTATTTCATAAACATAGTCATGTTATTGGACTAATGTAGCCAGCTGATTTGGCCATGTACTGTGTTGGAATTTGCGATCTAATTTTCTCCTGTCTTTGAAAAATAAATTGAAATATTACAATTGTTGTCATTATTTTTATACCAGGTAAAATGGTGTTAGAGTTTGCGTTTGAAAAGGAAAGGGACTTCAGGGTGGAGGGAAAAGCAAGGGAGGGCACACTATCATAGAGATTCCTAAATATGTAATGGTTCTAAATTGAACAAATTATTTTACTTGGGATTCATTCCAAGCTGATTTTAGAAAAACTTGACAGTTCCAACAATGTACTTCATGTGTCATTACCACTTTGGCCAACCTCGCAGGCTCGGGTGCAGCTGCTAAATTACCTTAACAGTTTTTTTTTCCCATTTTAGTTATCTTTACCCCTTGTGCTAACTTATACTAGCTAACCCTCCAGCTAACTACTATTGTTAACTGTTAAACAGGTAACAATAGCGGACTAAGGAGTTAGTACACTATCCAATCAAAAATAATGGCATTTCCATTTTCCTAATTTCATTGTGTTCTTCCTCTATTTATTTGTTGTTATTATTTTTTATTCGTGTCATCTGATTGTTCTTTGCTTTTCTTGTTGTATTTGTGTTTCATATTTTGCTGCAAATATTCCATGGGAAATAATAATAGATGTCACTCACATTTCAGTCTCCTGGAAAGAATAGCCTACATTTTGAATTAGCCATAAATGTGTTATGGCACTGGCGGTAATAGTAAAAATATTGTAACAAGGAACATGTGCATGTGCAGCCGTTGTACTGACCTGTTGTACCCCATGAGAGAGAATGCCCCCTGTGGGGAGGGGGAGGTACTGCTCTTGAAGTAGTACACACAGCCCTTGTGAATGATGATGAATCGCAGGGGCCCTGGAGGAGTGAGACAGAGGGCCTTTACAGACTACAGAGTTGGCAGCTTTATAACAATAACAAGTCTTTTATAAGGGCACAACCAGGCTTGGAGGCATCACTTAAAAATTGCACTATTGTACGCATTACTTATTACCATGTTTACTACTAGTAATGTATTATTTTACTATAATACTTCAATAGTACTACTGGTAATGTGTTTAATTACCTATAAAAAGGGGTGAAAAGTGATTCCAATATTACAGAGATTAATTTACATTTTTAACTTTAAAAAGCCATGCACAAAACAGAGGCAGTCATTGCAAATTTGTACAAATTAATGAAATTAGTGATAGAAATGTAAATAAACCATAAACCAAGACAGTGGTGATATTTTCTTGTTGAAACCTGTTTGACTAAAGACTCATTTACAGTACATCCCAAAGTAGTTTACTGAGTTACTCACATTTCTTCAGGCTGAACTGGCTCCCACCTTTTTTATGGAGGTACCCGGATTGGGAGACCCCACCTGGCATTGTCAGGAGATTTTGGGCCCCAATTGCCCTCATCGGGACAGGCCATGATATCTCTGTGGAGGCCATGTTTCTGGGGGAGAGGAGGGGGATGAGAATGACTTGGGGGATTATCCGCTGTTCTTTGCCTCCTAGCAGTCACCATCACCAAATACATCTGCTGCTGTGAACCTACGGTCTCACATCCATAACTGCTTGGTAAAGACAGCTAGAGTGAGGCACAATGCTTGCTGTCAGATGCCTTAAATTTATTTAAACAGCTGGGTTTTTACTTGCTCAACTAAGATACTGTACAGTTAATGGCAAAACCATCATTCCACACTGCTGCATTGACAACATCTTCATAAAATCCCACAACAATGCATATTACACAATACCCGCTGTAATCATAGTGTTCACAGCATCATCCAAGTAACCGGAAACTGGCCTAGTTAAAGCATATTCAGTTCAGCCAATAACTGCTTGTGGTCTGGGGACGCACCTGTAGCCACCACAACCACACTCAGTAATTTCCAAACAATCACTGAGGTCATGGTGTAAATGTGACCTCCTTCCATGTGTAGAGGAATAATCTTGTACCAACCTCTCCAAGAAATTACATCACTACCTTTTCACTCATGTATACAGGTCACCCCCAATGTATACTGAAAACTGCTAAAATGTAAATGACATTGAGTAGTTGAGCACTCAGAGTTATCCCATTTGTCAAGCTCAGCCAACACTGACTCTTGACAAAGATATACAGTAGTCCCAACTGACTGGAAGGGAGAAATAATGCAAATCTTCTCAGTACCTTTTTTGAACAATTCAGCACCAAGACAATGCAAGACCATTTTATACAGTGGCTGATTCACACGACTTTATGAAGGCACAAATGTATACTCAAGTCAGACAACCAGCAGTGGGCCCCTGTTCATAGTTTACTGCCTTCAAAGGTAAGATCAACAGAGGAAAAGCAGATCTGTCACTCTCCTTCCTCTTACCTCCGGCTCCCGTGCCTTCTGACTGTCCAGCTGGCAGGGGTCTCCCTGAACATGCCTGTGTCTGAGGCTGTGGCGGTCCGCAGATCCATGAGAGACAGAGTAAGCGCACACAACCTCTGAAGCCTAACCAGGGCGGAATGTGTTACAGGAAAAAAAGTCCTCAACCAAAACCTTGAACTCCAGGACAGGCAGGAAGAGAGACATTTCCCCAGGAATGTGTCGTTTGGGCTGGAGCTGCTGACTGCGCTCTGCTCTTCCTGTACTGCCTCTGCTCCCCCTGGGCTGCATAGTCCCAGCTCACTGCGGCTGCACGTGGGACCAGTACACCATCCACCGAAATAAAAACAGCTGATCCTACAGATTGGCCTCGGGTGGAGCAGAAGGATAACACCATTCTAAGCTCCAGACCAATTTTCTACCAGAGGAATGGCAATGAGCCATAGGCAGTCCCTGACAATCACAAAACCAGGGATAATTTAACTTTCCGAAGGAACTGGGGGAGGAACTTTTGTGTTTTCTGCCTCATAAATTTGAAACTGTGTATCTTGCAAATGCCATATATTCCACATGTGATTTCAGAAGTTGCAGTAGGAATCTCACTTGTGGAGTGTGAAGGCGCTGATTTTTATGTTTTAGATACAGTGGGGTTCAGTTCATACTGACCTTGCGCTAATCTTTCTTTGAGGGACTTAAAAGGACTGTGACAGGTTTTATCACCCATAACACTAACTTTTGAAGCTTGGGTTCCTTAAGGGAGCAGGCAGTAGGGCGATAAGATGAGCAAACAACCTCCCCACCCCCAGCCCTCCAGCAGTGTGGGTTTAAGCTATGGCACAGAAAGGCTGAATGTTTCCACTTCTGTGATTCACATAAGCTGCTGTTCTGAACTCAGCCTCAGTAGCTGTGACAAAAGAAACTGTAATACTATACATTTTGGCAAATGTTTATCATTTCTGTTTTTTTTTTACCCTGTGTCACTCTGAAACTCATCCCTACAGACAGTCACACCTCACACTGCCTGTTAGCCTACAGTTACACACCACACTGCCTTTTAGCCTACAGACAGTATCACCCCATACTGCCTATCAGCCTGGAGACAGTCACACCTCATACTGCCTGTTAGCCTAAAGACAAGCACACCCCCCACTGTCTGCTAGCCTACAGACAGTCACACCAAAAACTGCCTGTTAGCCTACAGACAGTCACACCTCACACTGCCTGTTAGCCTACAGACAGTAACACCCCATACTGCCTATCAGCCTGGAGACAGTCACACCTCATACTGCCTGTTAGCCTAAAGACAAGCACACCCCCCACTGTCTGCTAGCCTACAGACAGTCACACCAAAAACTGCCTGTTAGCCTACAGACAGTCACACCACACGCTGCCTGTTTGCCTACTGTTGCACAGATATGAGTCACAGTAAGACATAATGTAGTTTTGTGCAGGCTGACTGTGATGAGAAAAACAGTTTGTGCCAATTGAACTTCCTACCTCGGTGGACAGTGCCCAGGATGGTTATGTGCCACCTTGCAAGTCTGCTGCCTGCAGCTGATACTGTCATGGTCTGAATTCAGTATCAGATGGATTGATCTTTTTCACTTGAATTAGGCCTTAACAGGATGAATTATCCAGTAGCCCCAAGACAGAGCACTCTTAACCCATAACAGAGGGTGTTTGGGTACATCTCCATGTCCCCAGGAGTGCTAAAAGTTAACAAATGTATAAATTAACATATCATAGCCCTTTTGAAAATTATTTTCAAGAAATCCATCAACTTATATCCACTCATCAATGTATACAAGAACTGGAATACATTAATTGCTACCAATACTTCAAGAAAGAAAACAAAAGAGATTATAACATGAAAGCCATTGTCTGGGATGTCAATTTATGTGACACTAATGGTGCTAAAAGGCCTAGTAACTGTAGTTACAATGATTTCAGTGCAATTCAGGGTAATCCATTCTAGCTGTTAGTGATTAGCCAACTAATTCAGTTAACTAGCCAGCCTATAAAGATCAGTAACATGAGTAAATGTGGAGAGCTAGTTTTAGCTCTGACAAACACCCAGCAGCTGGCCTGCTGGTGTGTGTGGCTAGTAAGGGTAAACATGTCATTAAGAGGTTACATAATGGTTTGGATAAGAGCTGTAGTGCCCCGTGGCACTACATATGCAGTAGGATCCAGGAAATCCTAGCTTTTTGTAGAAACTACAAAAAGCTAGGATTTTAACCTTTTGTTCTCATCATTGGTCTTACTGTCCGAGCAATTGTTTTGCCGAATGAAAATAATATGTGGGGAACGAATCGAAATCTGTTTGGTGTTTGGCCATGCTCATTGCATAGTTGATCTTTGCATTAAGATTGTGAGTGAAACTAGGCAAGCACTTATACCTGCTTGTTTTTCTACCTTGGCTGTGAGTTCAAAAAGTTTGTCTTAGTTTCTTTTACAGAAATAAAATTATTGTTATCATTATTACCATTTGCTTTCTTTGTGTCAATCACCTTTCTTGGAATAATGGAATTGCATATCACATTCAAATGTCTCAACAAATGGTGAGAACAACCAAACCTAAGCATACTACACCAGCAAATTTGAAGTACTTCCCTACATCCGAAACTCTGTGGGTATATATGACAAATTTCTGTGGGTAAACATGACAACTCAAAATACAATAGGTCAAATTTTTAGGTAGGTACTCACTCACTAAAGCAGTTTCGCAAAAACATTTGAATTTGGTGCTCTTATGGTTCTTGTCAAACCAGATCATTGGAAATAAAAGGATTATCATTTAGCTGTCACATTGTGACAATGCCCATCTGTGCTGGAGGCCAATCGTTTTCATTACAGTTTCTATCCAAACTATTACTTGATTTAGACGATTACAACAAATATGACATCATATGGAGGGATACCCTGGTTGAACATTGAAAAAATAAACCAAATGAATAAAAGCAGTGTTTGAAAATACTTCTATTCTCCTACTATATGATGTTTGTGTCAATCCTGCTGCACAGCAGAGTTGGGAAACTGATGGGAGGGCAGCAATTATCAAAGTACAGCCACAGTAGAGAGCCAAGGAATATAACTTTGTCATAGAAGCACAATATGGAGCTGCAGTTGTAAGGTGAGGTGGGGAATGAAACCCTGGCCTCTGATGCAAGAGTCTTGAGCTTAACTTCTGTGCAGCTGGGGGTGCAGTCAAAACCCAGGTTCAATGTCCAAGAGTCAGATAGGATGAGGTTAAAAACATTTATTTGAAGAAACTCCAAGGCAAACAGTTACAGCAACAAGAAGCAAGTTCAGCAAGGTGGATAAGGCAAAGCGGTCAAATTTAAGAAGGCAAGTAATGCAATCAAAATCAAAAATCAACTGGGCAAAAAATCTTAATCCAGACAACACAAAAATAGATCAGCAGCAGGTCCAAACATACAGAACACAAACTCAAGAGCAGGCTTTTTCAGGAACAATCAATGAAGTGACTTCTCAAGACTCAAGAAGGAAAACAGGAAACTTATACACAACACCTACAAGGCACAGGTGTAACAATAAACAGTGATTAGTGGGTGCGGGTATGACTGACTACTGCTGTCCCCGGGAGTGGGGGGTAGCAGTGGTGGTGTTTAACCTCAATAATAATACTACTGGTTACTGCAACACTTTTTATGTAACCACAATGACAATAATATCACCGACATTCAACAACAACAATAATAATGTGTGGCCTGTAGTCTAGTGGCTAAGGTACATGACTGGGACCCTTGAGGTTGTTGGTTCAAGCCCCAGTAAACACCATTGCTGGGCCCCCAACCACACATTGCTCCCAGGGGAGCCTGGCCCTTGGTTAGCCTATCAACTATAAGTTGCCATAAATAAAATGCATCAGCTAAATGAATGTCATACAATGAAATATATTGTTACTATTCCTAATTTCACTTGGGCCATAGGTTCAGCTCAAGGAGTGAATTGATCACAGCTACATTTGATTTTGAACAATAAAAATGGTTTATGAAATACAACTGCAAAAATGAACATCACTAAATTAATGAGTAAAATAGTAAATACTCCATTTGAAATTCAAATACACCGATCAGCCATACCATTATGACCACCTGCCTAATATTGTGTAGGTCCCCCTTTTGCCACTAAACAGCCCTGACACATCGAGGCATGGACTCCACCAGACCTCTGAAGGTATGCTGTGGTGTCTGGCACCAAGACGTTAGCAGTAGATCCTTTAAGTCCTGTAAGTTGCAAGGTGGGGCCTCCATGGATTGGACTTGTTTTCCAGCACATCCCACAGATGCTCAATTGGATTAAGATCAGGAGAATTTATAGGCCAAGTCAACACCTTGAGCTCATTGTTGTGTTCCTCAAACCATTCCTGAGCCATTTTTGCTTTGTGGCAAGGTGCATTATCCTGCTGGAAGAGGCCACTACCATCAGGGAATACCATTTCCATGAAAGGGTGTACATGGTCTGCAGCAATGCTTAGGTGGTTCATGTCAAAGTAACATCCACATGAATGGTAGAACCCAAGGTTTCCCAGCAGAACATTTGCGCAAAGCATCGCACTGCATCCGCTGGCTTGCCCTCTTCCCATAGTGCATCCTGGTGCCATGTGTTCCCCAGGTAAGCAACGCACACGCACCTGACCATCCATGTGATGTAAAAGAAAACGTGGTTCATCAGACCAGGCCACCTTATTCCATTGCTCCATGGGCCAGTTCTGATGCTCACATGCTCACTGTTAGCACTTTCGGCAGTGGACAGGGGTCAGCATACGCATACAGCATGGCCATACGCAACAAACTGCGATGGATTGTGTATTCTGACACCTTTCTATCAGAACATGCATTCACTTTTTCAGCAAATTGAGCTACAGTAGCTTGTCTGTTGGATTGAACCACACGGGCCAGCCTTCGCTCCCCACATGCATCAGTGAGCCTTGGTTGCCCATGACCCTGACACCAGTTCACCGCTTTTCCTTCCTTGGACCACTTTTGATGGGCATTGACCACTGCAGACCGGGAACACCCCACAAGAGCTGCAGTTTTGGAGATGCTCTGACCCAGTCGTCATTTCTCAAACCATTACACTTCCCATTTTTCCTGCTTCTAACACATAAACTTTGAGGACAAAATGTTCATTTGCTGTCTAATATATCCCACCCACTGACAGATGCCACAACAACGAGATAATCAGTGTTATTCACTTCACCTGTCAGTGGTCATAATGTTATGGCTGATCGGTGTATATCTGAGCTTTACATGCTGCCGATCTCAATCTTTGGTGTATCTTATCTGCAGCTCAAGGGAAGGCAGGGGGTAGAATGAAAGAAGTTGCTGGATGTGTCGGCTCGCCGTTTCAATTGCAACCAAAAAATATTGGTATTAAAAAAAATATGCATACAGCAGTGCAAAATCTGACGTTACTCAAGTATAAAGTATTTTAGTATAAAATATTCTATCTATTAATGATGATAGGTTAGTAATTTAATATTGAATACTTATGTTCTAAAACATTTTTAAGGCCCCTGTCAGTCACTGGCCTTTAGAATAGTTTATATAATAGCCTTTAGAATTCACAGCAGTGGTAGCAAGGGTATTTGTAACAGTATTAGTAGTGTACTCGCAGTAGTGGTAGCAGCAGTGTTCACAGAAGTATTAGCAGCACTATTTGCAGTGTACTCGCAGCAGTGAAGTAATTCACATTTCAGCAAGTCTTCAAGAGAATCCAAGCAATCGACTGTTAACAACCAGTTGCGCAACTGTCTGATTTGCCGCACATTATGGTCAGATTAATTGAAGCTAAAAAAAAGTTCAACAAAGTTGCCCGGCAAAAAGGGGAAACTAACTTAGAAGGAACTACAATGTACAAAAATATGTGCCTCATTCAGTCAATATCATAATGCAATCTACTGGGTCTCATTTCCTTCAACACCCATGAAACAGAGAGAATAGGGGATTCCCAAACAGACAGGATTTGCATTGGGTCAACTTTTCAGGACAGTGAAAAAAGGCTTAAATTCAATTATGTGCATTCTTCCTGCCTAATTATGCATTATGCACACCTTATTCTGTTATGTTAATATATGCACCATTTTCAAAATACTATTGCTGCAATACTGTACATTGAATTATTGTTACTGTGCCACTCCCCTGATCCAAGATCAACCATATACAATTAATTTCGCTTATTCTTTTTCTCAATGTATTTGATAGATTGTTTAGTTGTACCCATTTGTACTAAATCACTTGTTAGCACAGTCTTCTGATGAGTATCCAGTGACATAATATTCAATGTTCATTAAAGACAAATTCACTTTAACCAATACTTGCATTATCCTGCTGTTTTCCTAAGATTTACACAGGTACATTTTTAAGTTCCTTTTTCTAGTTACTTCTTCTGGAAGTTGTGGCCAAGGTAGTAACCTCAAACTCAGTAACACTTGCATATAGCAATTCTTATATGTGGCTGGTTTTTCCCTCACATCATTTCCTTTGTCCTAATATGTATATACTCTGCTGTACAGAAAGGTGTGCCCTCAACTTGTAGGCTACATTCAATTTCACACAAGAAAAGCAAATATTACTTTGCTTGCAAGATATTTAGAAAATCACAGAAGAACAAATCTCTATATTATTCTGAATACAATTACATGCCATTTTGGACTTTGTTAACATTATTTATCTTCCATTTAGATTAAACAAACCCTTACTATTGTTGTTTTTGATGCAAGAACAAATTTCAACTGACTTAAAAGGTATGAATTTGATTATTCAATTCTAACAATCTTTTGCTATTAATAGACTCGAGTACTTTCAGCTTGGATTAATTAGAGGGTAATGCCATCCAGTTAGTGACCTTTGTCTAGTAATTAGTAACCTATCAAGGGTTATTTTGCTAAGACCATTGTCCTTAATCTTAAATTATTTTGGAGGGCCTCCAAATTTCAAAGGCCGTTAAAATGTACAGTATAAAGTAATACAATAGCTCTCACATAGGTAATACATTTCTATGCAGTGAATTCTGCAGGTAAGATAATGAGTAACATTACAATGTGCATATATTATAATATCACAATGTTCTTGCTCCTAAAGAACAAATTTGCTGCTTGATTGTATTAGTTCTGACTATGGTCCTCATAATTTTAAACCATAAGGCCAATTCCTTGGTTACTGGATTAATTTAATCCAAATGTGTTATATTGTACTGAAAATGGTGCTAACTAGTAAACTACAAACCAAACCAAAAGTCAGGCTATTCCTGAGGGAAAAAGGGATCAAGGACTATGGATAAACACATAGAACATTAAGTTGGGGGACACCTATGCTGTTTGCTGTTCCCAGAATCCAAACAATGGAATGGCAACAGAATGGACAGCTCAGTGCACATATAGATCATTGCAGGCTGAAATGGAACAGACAGTTCAGTCTACTGGAATCAGCAGGTCAGTCATACACTACCGATCTGCGACAGTCATAAATGCTGCTTTCACAATACGCTCAACATTACTGGCTGCTGGAACCTGTTTGTGAATAACTTATTCATAAAATGGTTCCGGTGACCACATATAACATGATATAGGCCCCTTGTAACTCAAAGACCAATAAAATAGTTGTTACCATTCAAGGCGAATACCACAAGACAAAGCCCCGTTCAGAAATTAATTTTCACAGGCATGTAGCATCATTCAGTGATGTAGCCATTTGGCTGTTCTTGATTGTAGGTTCCCAAAAACCTCCAAGATATGAAAGGACTGACTATGCTGTACTTATCACCACTGGACTGTTGTGGCTACATGCTGAATTAACATTTTTAGATATTTTCAAGACATTTTAGCTCTGAGACAGACAAGATGAGGAAATAAACTTACACAATATCCCGGTCTTTGAAACACATTTTGTTGTTCTGTTGGAGGACAATAGATTTCTTCTTTCTCATCGACACAGCCATGGATGACCATAGATCCTCATTACGACGTAATCAGTGGGAACTATGAGTGGACTGATGGAAGCAGGGACAGACAGCTCGTATGCCAGTTGCTGGGATGGGAGTGGGGACAGACAGCTCGTATGCAAGTGGTGACACAGTTGTGGCAGGGACGCTTGAAGCAGCTTGCAGCATTCACTTTGTGACGAGTCATTTCCGCTGAACCCTATTTGAGTTCCCCCCCTTCGCTTTTGTGTGTTGGACATTATACCACAAATGTGACTTCCTGTTCTCTGGAGGTTGCTGATTGGGCCTGGCAGCATTGTAATGGCAGCCCAAGCCCACAGGCTGGACGGTAAGCACAGGAGGGGCTTTCCAGTACATTTCAGTCCTCATGAAATAGCTTTGGGTTGTGGACGTGCTCAAACATGCTATCTGTAAAATCAATCCTTTGCCTTAAAAGTCTGAAAGCAAATGGTTTCATAAACCTTGTTGCTGCCTATCCATTCTACCTAACATACTGTCTTTTGTTAGTGATCCAGACTGGCACAATTGTCTAAAATATCGTAAGGTGTATATCATAAAGTTTCATGTTGTTGTTTATGTATTGGCAAAGATGAAAATATCTGAAACAATAATTGTATTTACCATTAATTTCCCCCACATATCACTCTATTTTGCATCCAACCCAAAAATTTGATTTTGTATATTAAATTCTGCCTTATACTCTTGAATGTTCTGTGCATTCAGTTGATATTTTATACATTCAGGTATGAATTTACAGGAATTTTAAGGTGTTCATGTGCAGAAAACAATACACAGTGATTACATAATGAGACATAATGAGGACTGTGCATGTTAAAACAGGAAGATACATGGAATGGGGAAACAGTGGGGGGGGGGAGGGGGGGGAGCTATGGATCTCCAAGCCTGCTGTTCCTGGTTCCTGATGTGTATGGACACAATGCTGTGTCTATTTTACTCGGGCCCGGCCAAAGAGACACAGTGCCTGTCTGCTGCCTCATGCTATGAGTATACCCACTGCCTTGATGTGTAATTAGCCTTAATATCTATAGCAAGTGCACAACACTGACCAATTCTTTAATTGATTTGATTTTAAAACTCTACAAAAATACCATAAATAATATCACCATAGAAACCCACTACACAGATACATATACCATTTTAAAGTCAATGTGCTTTCAGACCATTCTCATATTCAAAGCTAAGCACATAAAAGGAAACTGTACACACACTTCTGATTTGTGGAACCCAATCAAACAAGCTTAGTCACCTCACTTGAATTTTTTATTCAAAACAGACTTTACCTTCACATAAATAGCCCTTTGGAATGTGCACTTTTAATTCTAATGTAGAATGGCAAATGCCCTTTAAAAGATTCCTTTACTCCTTTATTACTGTAAAATTTCCAATAGCTTCAGGGGCTTTTATTTGCTTGAACAGCAAAACACATCAGGCTTTTATCAGAGACCTGTAGTCATTGGGGGCCTGTGCTTATTTGATTTGATACAGCCACACATTAGACAGAAGCAAACTCAAAGAACCAGAGATAAATATCCTCAGTTGTGAACACAAATATTCTGTAAAATGTTATATGCACACATCCACAGAATCTCCAGCATCCATGTCTTAAGATATACAGCAGTGATGTCAGTAGCACAGTTAGAAAGATGATGTTACTGAAAGAGTGTTGTGTTCTGGAAATTTTTGTCTTGTATTTAGGAATAACCAATAACATTGCAAGATTGAGAGCAGATAAATAATGGGTTTTCTTTTTTTTATAAGATGTGAAATTATGTACCGCACCTGCAACCTGAGCAAGCCGCCTCTTTACAGTCTCACCAGTTGCATAAAGTTTCTTCTGTTTGTCTCCTTACTTGAGTAAATGCAGTATGAGTAGAATATTTTACTGAGTAAGATACTTCAGGAACATCTTAGCCAGCGAAACATCACTGACTTCTGGTTAAAGAATAAATCAGTGAAAATCAAGTGAAAGGGCAGTTGTGCTATTTTCCTCGAGGTGTATAACCGTCCCCAATGCATTGCTAAAACGATGGGAATGATAACTGCTGTGAAGCCAGGAGAGGTGGAGGGAGGAGCAAACTCCTCTGTCCCTCCCCTTGAACTGCTGTCAGTTCCTGTGTCTCCCTCAGCCTGGTGAGACAGCAGGAGCTTGAACAGCATCAGCCTGACTAACAGGCAGGCTCATCTGAGGATGATCGCTAATCAAATCAGATGGTATCACTTGCCTTCAGGAAGGCCACATATTTACAGCACAGGCTTTGAGGCTTTGGGCTTTTGTTTGTATTTTTCCCCTGAGCTGTGCTGCTTTTCCGTTTGTGCCATTTTCCCAATAGTTTTATTTTGCCCCCCCCCCCAAAAAAAAAAAAATAAGGGGTTAATAAAAGGCCATTGGCCAGTTTTTGTTTAAATTAATATTGTGTTTTCTTTCCACTCACCACCTACAGTATACCTGAAAAAGGGCCCTTTTTAATTTTTTCCACAATAAACAAGTGATAAAGTTAATTAAATTGTGTACAGAATAAAGTGTTGTGTGTAAATGTTTGTGTTAAAGCAGCAAGATTGAAGTGAAAGCTTTGGAGAAGATAACAAGTCTACTTTAGCACAGTCTGAACATTTTTTGACCCAGTGATTATTTGAGACTGGCACTTATGTGCCAAAATATGACATGCATTCTGTGTTTACGAGAGAAGAGCATTTACTTGCAATACTGTGTTAACTTGAATTTTAGAGAAAGTCTGTAGTCATCGAATCTCATAGGCCCTGAAAGGAAGTAATTGGCTTGATTGGGCCTTGACATGTTGTTCATCATTCATCCTGGCATCTCAAAATCCTCAGGATTTCTATACCACAAAATAGGCCTGACAGCTCAAAACGAAATCAAATAATTCATGGATGTATGCATTAGATTGTAGATGGCTCCCCTCGCAGATTGATATTGTTGCATCACTCTGTGTCTAATACTAAGGAAGCTGAAAACAGTTCTTCAAAAAAATGCCACAATTCTGGAATTATTCCATTTTACAAAAGTTTTTCACATCTGCCCAGAAAACAAATCACAAAATGAATATACACCCACAAATTGTCTTTTAAAATTGCAATAAGCACAACAATATTCACAATGATGGTTTTATTTTAAACTCATGCATACATTTTTCAGAAATGTCATCTAACAGCTAAATTACCAACATTGTCAGCTGTGGCAAAAATGAATAACTCACGTTCTACATAAATCCTTTATAATTGTAAAAGGCCAACCAAAGCAATACGAATATACACCGATCAGCCATAACATTATGACCACCTGCCTAATATTGTGTGGACAGGGGTCAGCATGGGCACCCATCATAGCACACACAATCATAGGATTAGTTGTGATTTATAATAGAAAACATGCATATGTATGGCATACACAAGTTTTATAAATAAGAAAATTTGTTTCTACTTAGTTATACAAGTATGCAAAGTTTCATAAATGAGACCCCAGGATATGACAAATGTGCTGTAGAAATGACCATAGACTCCAGTAATCTCTGACTTTTGTCCTGTTCAATCAACGAGTTAGAAATTAACACACAAAATTCAGGTGGCCCTTAAGCAAGGTGCCTAACCCAAATTGCTTTAGTAAATATCCAATGTGTAGAAAAGCAAACTAAATGAGTAACTCTGGATGCCTGAAATGTAATTTAATTTGATTGTATGAGACTCTGTGAAGATCTGAGTCCATCATCACACATGTGTCCATCTAACAGATAGAGGGAGCCTTCATCCCATATGTGCCCTCCTCACTCACAGATATAGGGAGCCTTCATCACATACGTGCCCTCTATACTCACAGATAGAAGGAACCTTCATCATATACGTGCCCCTCTAACTAAAAGATGGAAGGGAGCCTTTATCACACATACGCCAACCTCACTCATAGATAGAGGGAGCCTTCATCACACACATGCCCCCCTCACTCACAGATAGAGGGAGCCTTCACTACATATGTGCCCTCTTCACTCACAGATAAAGGGTGCCTTCATCACATACATGCCCTCCTCACTCACAGATAGAGGGAGCCTTCATCACGTATGTTCCCTCCTCACTCACCGATAGAGGGAGCCTTTATCACACATGTGTCCATCTAACAGATAGATGGAGCCTTCATCACAAACATGCCCTCTCACTCACAGATAGAGGGAGCCTTCATTACATACATGCCCTCCTCACTCACAGATAAAGGGAGCCTTCATCACATACATCCCCCCCTCACTCACAGATGGAGGGAGCCTTCATCACATACGTGCCCTTCTCACTCACAGATAAAGGGAGCCTTCATCACATAAATCCCCCCTCACTCACAGATGGAGGGAGCCTTCATCACATACGTGCCCTTCTCACTCACAGATAAAGGGAGCCTTCATCACACATGTGTCCATCTGGCCTTGAGAAACTGGCCTTGAGTCTTGATATGTAATTCGTATGTATCTAATTATTTATGCTTTTGGACACATTAGAGGGTTTTTAGAAGTAAAAAAGATGATTGACTTTTTTGAAAACTGACACACAATGCCCTGTCACCACCAAACTTTATCACCTTTAACTCATCTCCAAATAAGAATAAGAAAAACCTTGTGTGACCCCAGTGACAGGATTGGCACATTCTAAGCAGCTTTGCAGTTCTGTATTTTTGTACTTTATGTAGATTTGAGTTGTGAAAGAGACAGTGATCGGGATTTAAAAAATGAGTGGATTTGTACTAACTTTTTAAACCCTGTTTTTGCTGATTGCCAGTTTGAAATGGCTAGTCATAACTGTGGGCTGATCCACTGCAGTACCCTTTTTCCGGTCAGGATGACACAAGCAGGCATGCATGTATCTCTCTAAAGCATGTGTTGGTTGGACTGTGCGGTCGATGCAGGAGGATCATAGATACCTGCCCAACCAGGGAAGCTGCGATTGGGTGACATCACTACACTGTGTCATGCATGGCCGTGGGTGATAGATATGAAGCATGTGATTTCAATGTAACTTAATTTGCCTAACATGCGTCCATAGAATATGCATGCATATAAATACCATGCCATAAATACCAGCATTCTACACTTACTCCTTAAAGCCTGATGCAAATTACATTATTTATTTCAGTAAAAACACTGAACAAAATAATATCCAAATTAACAGGCACTTGATTAGTAATATTCAATAAAATGATAAGCAGAAGAGAAACAATTATGAAAGCAATTGATTGCAATGAAACCCTGAGTGATGGAAACCTCTTCTAAATTGAGGTTAAACACTTGTTAATATCAAAATGTTTTGGTAAAAATAAATTGCATGAGTAGAATAATTTGAAAAAGACATTAAAAAAGACAGCACTAAACCATCAAGGTGGCATGAACAGCAGATCAAAGGAAATGTTCAGATGGTCTGAGACATTATTTTCTGGCCAAATAATTTTTTCCTACCGTGAAGTTGTTCATTCAAGTCTCAAAGTATCTGAGCTTGTTGCTGAATCTTAAGAGTTAGCTAATTGGCTAATGTAAAAATGAATGTAAATATGATAAACTTGTCCAATTCATAACCTCTACAAACTTCATTGAGCAATGATTAAACTATTCTTTCTGTATGACCCCTCTGATACTAAAACTGACATTCTTGGACAGCAATCATCTTATACATAAGCTTTGAAAACACTAATGGACATTCTAAACACATCCCTGTCATCACTCCTTTCTTTTTTATCTCCATTTTGCCTTTATTTGAAAGCTTGTCTTATAAGACGATCTAACGAATGAGAAGGAAAGTGAAAGAGACTTACCATCGTGAATCATGCTCAGAAGGGCTCAGTGAGGCTATGTAATTACAGGCTGCATGTCACAGAGAGGAAGTGGTCAGACTAACTTGCCCATTTTGCTACTTACAGCTTATGAGCAGCCTTAACAGTGCAAGTGGGGTGTTGCTATAGAGAGAGCTTGTAGACTGTGCAGAGTGTTCTGAACTTTGTGGATGGCTTTTTTCTTCCTACTTGATCATGTCCACCCCCTCCCCTACCCACTTATTCAAAAACCACCACTCAAAAACAGTTTCAGCCACTTACTTAGGAACAATGTTTTTTCTGGTAAGAAAGAGGGGGAGGAGATTACCCAAAGACAGACAAAAGCAATAGCAGGACTGGAAATAAAGACAAGTGCTAAGCTGGGGGAAAACCATTTATTCCATTTCCCCAAAGAGCTAAAAAAAACTGATGCGAATATCTTACACGTTTCATCTTTGTTTTTTAATAGCCATGCAGCTTAGGGAGCTAGCTGATCAGCTGGCTCACACTTGAGTTGGCCCTTCTGGGTGTGCGAAAAATGGTGACTAATTCTGAAGTGATTGTGTCAGATATATTGCGTGACCATCATGTGTTGATAATTTCTAAAGAAAACTCATTTACATTTTTTAAAAGAATTTCTATAATGAGTTTATACAATTCATTCTCATGGCAGATTAAGATCTACATGGTGATCTAAATGTTTTCAAATGCTTTCTTGTGACACCTTGGATATATTTACTAAAGATGTAGAGCACTACTCAGACTTGATGTCAGAGCCACACTGAGACGACAGGCCTGTACCAGGATACCAACCACCGCAGGTTTCAGCTTCTTTGAAATATGCACAAAAATGTCTTTTTTTCTGATATGTGTGGTTTTGTTTTGATGTTCATGATTTTCCTTTTTGGAGTGTCCAATACCCAATTGCATTCACTCATGGTGAATGTCATTGTTATGTATGGTTATTCATTCATCTCCTGTCCATCTGGGAGACACACAGACAAATACTTGCTTTCCAAATACATGCTTTTCCCATCTCGGGCTGCAGGTTGGCCTTTCACAGACATGAATTAGAGAGGAATCTTCCTGTGCAGCATGGGAACACTGGTGCATGCTCTAACAAGGCTGCTAGGCCACAGTCAGCAGCCTGTCACTGACTGAATTTGGATTTTTTTTTTGTCAACGGTAGATACACAACAACAATACCATGTGTCCCTATATTAAAAAATAAGTGAATATGGAGACTGGTAGTTGGACTGTTAATCAATGTATGTGAACGTTTACAGCAACAAAAGAAGAGAATCCTATTTAAAATGCAAAAATTATGTCACTAATTATTTTAAACAAATAAGAATTCAAAGTCTTTAAATTTTGTGTATTTCGACATTTCTTAAGTTATAAAGATCTCCCCTCCTAGTATCTCTGAGGTTCTGCTGTATATCTAGATATACCTAATATATATATATATATATATATATATTAGGTATATTGCAACTCCCTCCTTAGGTGCACTGCACCTCCCGGTCACGTCTGCTGTCTGTTCTGGCTCCCCGCTGGTGGAATGACCTTCCCACGGTGGTCAGAACAGCAGATAGTCTGCCCACCTTTAAGCGCAGACTGAAGACTCACCTCTTCAGGATGCACCTCTCTCCTTCTCTCCCTAGCTCTCCGACTCAGCCTTAGTTGTTTGCTGTAGCTACCTTAGGGTTATTACAATTGTTGTTCCAGAGCTATTGTATTATTATGTTTTCTTTTTCCCTCAACAGGTCATCCATAGGGTTCAGCCCTTCTAACCCTACTGGCACTTGAGACTTGTACCCTTCCCTAGCACTTTAATAATCTTGTTCCCAAAGAAATGCACTTTGTGTTGTCGCTCTGGATAAGAGCGTCTGCCAAATGACTGTAATGTAATGTAATGTAATGTAAATGTAATATATATATACATATATATAAATAAATAATACTGCTGCTAACTATATAAGCTGCAGTATAATTTGTGCTGAAATGAGGAATGTGTATGGACAGCTAACTGACAGACCCAGCAGAAATCTAACTAAAGGAGTAAAGTAATGTGATTATTGTTAAAATATTCCTATTTCTACTCTTGGACACATTCACTGTTGTATAATTGAACAGAAAACCAAAATGGAAGCATACTACTGTGTTTCAGCTTAATGTAATAATACATCTCAAAGCATTCCTTTGACTGTCATTCATGCACTGAGGAAGGTATTTGCACATTTTCCAAAAGGCAGTAAACCATAGTATTATCTCCTTGTATCTCCATAGTGTTATAATTGAAATGTTATGATTGTGTGGAATGTTAAAAGTGGTTGAACAGTACAAATAACTTAATCATTTACTTATATTTATTGGCTCAGTAAGCCTAGTGATCTGTCATTCACAGTCATTCAGCCAGAATAAAAACTTTACTCATGGTTCATTTATTAGTTTTGGACAAAACCTGTAACTTGTGAGCTCTAGAAATTCCCCTCCCTCCCCCATGCCCTGATCTCATATTTATAAAAACACAGTTTTGCTTTTATAAATACAGGTCTGAAGTATTTGTAGGTGGACTAAACATCTGGGGGTAGGGTTACACTCTTTTTGGTTTCATATTATGATAAATGAAATTCAATGTTGAGTTCAGAAGCTCAACAAAGATCAAGTCAGAGCAGCCGGATGAACAAGAGCATTTTCACATGC
This sequence comes from Albula glossodonta, assembly GCA_019788955.1. NCBI lineage: Eukaryota > Metazoa > Chordata > Actinopteri > Albuliformes > Albulidae > Albula > Albula glossodonta. The sequence goes on along the minus strand of JAFBMS010000112.1, from coordinate 1,019,043 downwards.
TTTCAGTTTGTTAAAAGGAGAAGTGAAACATTTCTCACATTGCAGCAAATGGACACAGAAGCATGCTGCAAGTCTACTGTGCATGCAGGATTTCCACAGAGGTAGCCTGCATGAGCATACAGCAGAGCATACCGCTGTGCTTCAACACTGGGGAGCAATGGGTCCCAAACTGCAGGAAAGAGCAAAGAAAATAACGAGATGAACTCCATTTTCCTTCATTGCAGTTAAACACTGCACTCTATACACTGCACTCTATACATTGGATTTCAGAGCAGTTAAACACTGCACTTGTTAGGTGCACTCCACCAGTTGAAGTATACATTTGGATGACTTATGCTAGCATATACAGTGGGGTCCAAAAGTCTGAGTCCACCAGTGGAAGTGCTTCTATTTTGCATTCTTTTATGATTTAATACATTTTTTAAATAACAAATTATATAATTAAAGTTTGTTAAAACAGAGACTTGGGAGAAGAATTCTCAGACAACCCCTCAACCTATTGAATCTCCCTTCTGGTCTCATATAGGTATATAAACACCGCATACCTCTTTTCCCATTGTGCTTAGCATTTCTGGCATTCAGAGTTTCCTGTGTTGCCCAGCTTGCACTACTTTTGAATAAATGGATATCTGCACTTGAAGATGGACAGACTAGCTGCCGTTCTGACCTCTGGTGGAACGTCATTCCAGACAGCAGACATGACCATTGTAGAGGTGTAGAGGAGAGGGCACCAGGCGCGCTGGAGATGCAGACCAGAGTGAATGGGAAGGAGTGTTGGATCTGATGATCTTTTGAAGATAGGACAGGGCCGTCCCCTTGACAGCCTGGAAGGCAAGCACCAATGTTTTGAATCAGATGCGTGCTGAGACAGGTAGTGAATGGAGATCGGCGAGGAGGGGAGAGACTTGGCCGCGGAAGGCTGAAGACCAGATCAGCAGCAGCGTTCTGGGTGAGCTGCAAGGGTCTGATGGTAGACGCTGGAATGCCAGCAAGGAGGGAGTTGCAGTAGTCCGGGTGGAAGAGTGCCGTCGCTTACAATACCAGCTACATAAATGGGTAAGTAAGTAAGTGGTGAGACAGGGGCGGATTCTCCTGATGTTATACAGGAAGAATCTGCACACTCGGCTAACCACTACAATGTGCTCGAGAGTCAATTTTTCATTGAGCACCACTCTGAGGTTCTTGGTGCAGAATGAAGACGGCAGGATGGTGTCACCCAGGGAGATAGAGAGATCCAGCAGAGGAGAGGATGGGGCTGCAAAGAAGAGGAGCTCTGATTTGTCTGGGTTGAGCTTAAGATGGTGGGTGTCCATCCAGCTCTAGATGTCCCACAGACAGCAAAGATCCAAGCGGAGACCTGAGAGTCAGAGGGAGAGTATGAGAGAAAGAGTTGGGTGTCATCAGCATAGCAATGGTAGGATTTTGCCTTAGACCTGTAGCAAGCAAATGGGGTGCCAATACTGCACCGTCCAAGGCAACCTGAAAGGAGTGACCAGAGGGATAGGACCCAATCCAGTCATGGGCGGTGCCACTGCTCCCCTTAGCAGCCAAAGAGGACAGGAGGATGGAGTGGCTGACAGTGTTGAAGGCAGCCTATAGGTCCAGGAGGATCAGAACAGAGGAAAGACAGGCTGCCCGTTTAGTGTGGAGGGATTCACTGACCGAGAGGAGTGCAGTCTCAGTTGAGTGACAGGTCTGAAGCCAGATGGGGGTCCAGCAGATTATTCTGAGAAAAGAAGAGTGAGAGTTGATTAGAGGCAGTGAGCTCTAGAGTTTTGGAGAGGAAGGGAAGTAGGGATACATGGCAGTAGTTATGGATGACAGAGGGGTCCATGGTGGGTTTCTTCAATAACAGGGTGACGTGAGCCCGCTTGAAAGAAGAGGGGAAGCAACCAGTGGACAAGGAGGAGTTCATAAGGTGGGTGATGGATGGAAGGAGGGCTGGGGTGATAGGCTGAAGGAGGGATAAAGGGTTGGGATCCAGACATGGGTGGTAGGACGGTGGGAAAGTGGAAGCTTGGCGATCTCAGTCAGTGAGAGGGGAGCAGCGTGGGGCAGTCTGTAGTCTTGTGGCTAAGGTACATGACTGGGACCCTTGAGGTTGGTGATTCAGGCCCCAGTCCAGCCACATCAAGAACACCATTGCTATTGAGCCCTTTGTGAATTGGAAAATGGAGGATTTGTGAATTTAGATTGATAGAAATTAGCTTTAGCAGAAGTGATAGAAGAGGAGAAAGTGGTGAGGACAGACTTGTAGAATGCGAAGTCAGAAGATACCCTGGATTTCCTCCACCTCCTCTCAGCTGCCTGAAGCTTTGCTGATACAGAAGATGTCGGTCATCCATGGGTTAGGAGGAGAGGAAGGTGCAGGCCTGAAAACTAGAGGACAGAGAGAATCAAGAGCTGAAGAGAGAGGTGAGGAGAGAGGAAGATGCAGAGTCAGTGGGGAGGTAAGAGGACGATTCAAGGGAGTGGAGAGAACAGAGGGGAGAGTGTAAGAGGGGGGTTGCTGTGGGGTAGAGGAGGTTGGAGATGTTTCATTGCATTGCAGGGCAGCAGTGATAGAAATGCCTTATGTGTGGGAGAGAGCAGAGAACAGGGATGGAATACTGACACATGGCTGGGCAGGGATGACAAGGGGCGGGGGAAGTGTGGGAGTGGGAACACCGGCCTCCTTCACTGGACTCCCACAGATGGACCCCCTTGTCATAGTGCAGGGGTCGGCAACCTTCAACATCAGAAGAGCCATTTTAGCCCCTCCTACCAAACAACAGGAGAAAAAGAGCTGCGGGGGGGGGGGGGGGGGGGGGGGGGGTTGCCTCGCTAATCCTCCAGATTAGCGATCATTCTTTCGAATTTGGCCATCCATAAGTCTTTATCAACTTTGTTGACAGATTAAATTTCAAGATCGGGATGATTTTCTGCTGTGAACGATGACATGTTCAGTTGTGATGGGTCGATGTCCAGCGGGGTCACAGGGAAGGTTAGTGTATTTCCTTTCTGAATTTACCGAATCTTTTGATTGGTTGATACAGGATGTGATGCATATTATAGTGAACATATTAATATTTGCTAAATAAATTTTTAGATTTATTAATACTCAATTTAATCATTCAGAGTATAGAGTAAATACATATAAAAATAGCTGATTTAATTTAAGTTCTTTTGTACTTTTTCTTCCCCAAGCTGGCGGGAGCCACAGAAGGGGGGCCAAAGAGCCACATGCGGCTCGCGAGCCGCGGGTTGCCGACCTCTGTCTTTGTGCAACTAAGTCTTCGTGCGATGATGCTGCCTCACACACTGCCACTATGCTGGAGGGGAGTGTAGAAATAACCTGAGGGAGCGACGCTATAGGCTGCTACTGGGGAAACTACATGCCCTGCTAATTAGCAAAACAATAGCAGCTGATGACCGAGCAATTACCCTGTTAACTACTGGTTTCGGTCAACTAAATTCTCTAGCAACCACAATTGCTAGAGAAATGACAAAACAGTTATAGATAAACTGCACGAAAGAGGACACAACTACAAAAAACAGAACAGAACAATCAAACAGTTAAAGAAATGCAAACTAAACTAACAACAGATACAACCAAACAGTGAAGAAAATGCAAACTACACAACTGACAAAGTACTTTACCTGTTCTAGCTGAATCTTCAACAGCTTCTACACACCTGAAGTAATGCATATTACTTTATGACGACCTGTCCTTCACTCCTGATGCATGGCTTCCTGCCGGTCATTTCCTGGGAGAGCAGCCCAGGTATTTCTCTCTCTCAGTCTCTTTTGCAGGTTCCCAGTTTCTCTGGCTGGCTCCCCCCGCCCCCCTTGACCACTCCTACGGGCTGTCTACTGCCACCATGATGCCTCCACCCCCGACCACTCCCATTTTCGATCCAAATCCCATCTCTGCTCATTTTTAAGCGAATATTTGTTTAATACTGTGTAACCAGTTAATGTATTAATTTTCAGATACCATCACTAGTAGGATCAATGTATTTTAGCAAGCAATTCAGAAGAGAAGGCAGTGATTCAAGAATCTTCTGTTGTTAAAATTGACAAGCTACAATATCCTATTTATAATATGTTAGCCAACACCATATTTCAAAGTCGATCTGTGATCGATTTGTCACAAGTACTTCAGTAGTTGTTTTGGACCAGGCAACCTATGTTTTACTCTGTGTTTTCTGGGTATAGGTAACTTTCACTTAAGTACATTTTTGAAAGAGTGACTGCAGTCTAACTGGAGTACATTTTTTTCTATATTCTAGCCACCCCTTCATATGTCAGTTTAAGTCTAGTAGTGTCATAATGCTTGTTTCTGGTTTAAGAATAAAGTTTTGGGATTGCATACTAACTAATTAAGCTACCTGTTTAAAATATAACTGGTTGCGTATAATAAGGAAGAATGGGTAAATAGAGCAACTTTTTACATGTCATGATCTTACGGCAAATTAAATGTGAATTTATTTCAAACAACACTTGTTATGTGTACTTAAGCTTGTTGTACATCTATAGAAATTAAAACATTCCATCTAACCATTGTAGTTTTAGAGGTACAGGCCATCAAAAAAGTTGGTCCTTTATGACAATTTGCCCCTACACATGGGTAAATCGAACATGTGGGTGGGGTAAAAAGTGCCACACCTAATTAACTATATATTGTATTATAATTATATATCATATGTTACTCAATTTTTTAAAAATAATACACTTTTGGTGGTAGCTCATCTGGTAGAGCACATGCTACATAAGGCCAAGGCCTTACCACAGTGGCCTGGATTCAAATCTGGCCTGGCCCCCTCGCTGCATGTCCTCCCCTCTCTCTCTTTCCTGCATTTCCTGCTTTTCTCCCCACTGTAACTGACAAATAAAGTGGAAAAAATCCCCCCAAAAATAGAAAAAAAAAACACTGTGTTTTTTTTATGTGCTTGATGGTATGTATGGGTTCAGCTGTCACATGTTGACATTATATCTCATCAGGCAAATTCTCTCTATGCTGCTGCTGTGTGTGAATATGTGTGTGAGAGTGTTAGTGGGTATGTGTGTCCAGGCGTGACAGAGAGAGAGATAAGTATGTATATACTATTCATATATGCATGTGTGTATGTGTATGCATGTATATGTATGTGTGTGCATGTATATATGTGTGTGTATGTATATAATGTGTATATAATAAACGATTTACCGCATTCTCCCCTACTGTTTGTCTCTTCACTCAAGTAAATGCAGCAATAATGGGAAAGGTTTAGGGAGTAAGCATCATTGCAATCTGAATGTGGAAGTGAAGTGGAAAAAAAAATCACTTGTAGCTTTCAACCATAGTTAAAAGGAGCTATGACTGCATGATGTATAGACTGTATGTATTTGTTGGTGATAATAAATGCGAATTAATCAAAATAATTGCCAGATTACTGAACAATATCATCTGAAATGTCCTGGTTACTTCCCCCCTTTTTGAACTACATCTCCAGTGAGGAGAAGGCTGTGTCATGTAGCCTGAGAAGCGTTTATGTATTAGCTGCCCCTATGCATCCCCATGGCTGTGGGGAAGTCAATAACTGTCATAACTTCATCATAATGCATTGCAACTGTGTAAACATTAGGGATATCCATTTTGGTCATATAGATGGCTCGAGTAAAAGATGTTATTCATGTCTGGGTAGTGTCTTCGTTTTCGCTCAACATTTTGGATTGTAAGGTGATGGTGCATTGTACTTGTAGGAGAGATATATGATGGCTTTGCGCTACATAACTGACACTGGCCTGTGTTTTGTTCAATTTTGTCAAAGTGTTTCCTCACATCACTGCACAATTTCAAAGCCATTGTTAGCTATATAGCTAGTGCTACAGCTTTAGCCTAGAAGAGGCTCCTGCTCTGCTCCACAGTCTCTGAAATGATTGTCGTCTCTTCAGTCTCAGTTTACTGTAAGTTCCCGCCCCCAAAGCTACTGTAACCAATCACAACATTTTAAAAATGTATTTCACAAAGTTTTAAAATTAAAAAAATATATGCATATTCATATACAACATTCATTCAAAATATACATATCCATGTACAACTTTCATTCAAACATTCATTGTTTTATCATGATTGATCATTGATGTCACTTGCGAGAACTCAATACTCAAGTATTCATGCCCATCTCTAGTAAATATTGTAGTAATACAACTGAAAAAGAGAAGCTTTCACTCTTTCTTAATAGATAAATGATCAAGCAAGTTATATTGTGTAGAGAAGAGAGTGTGGTGTGCAAACAACATTTGTGTAAAAACAACAAGATAGAGGGGAAAACTTGGGAGACTGGGAGAAGATGTTGATGGTACATTCTTGTGGCTCCCTGACTTTTATCTAGGGCAGGCTAAACATTTTTGACCTTACAGTTACTGGAGGCTGCCACTTTTCTGCAAACATATAATTTGCTTTCCCGAATTCATATCTTTGCAGAAATCTTATTTGAGACCCCTGTTGATTGGACAAAATAGCCTTGCAATAAATAAATAAATAATTAGCTTTTCAAATGAGAAATGAGAAGACACATGAAATTATACTGTGAACTAAGATTGCTGAAAAATGTAGCTGTCAGCATATCTTCAAATTAAAAAAGTAACTAATTACCAACAAGATAAAATGATTTCGTGGAGAATCAAGTCTCCAAACAAATGTCTCTCAGTGTATAGTGAAGAGACTAATTATTCCAACAGAATAGTCAAATATCACTGGTCCTAATACTATTTAAAGCACAGGGCTCTCTTGGACATATAGCTGTGCTCTCTTGAGCTTTTCCATCACAGGAGTCATACAGGAAACAATGGTGTTGAAAAACAGAGCGCAACGCCCACTGGTTCATCTGGTTGTTTATTTTCTATTCTTAGCCTATAATTTTTTTGCAGCTGGAAAAGATTACTCAACTTGATCACCCTGCATTTCTCCTTCTCTTTCAAATGCCAAATCTGTCACTCACTGACCCCTCGCATAGAGGGTTCTTTCCCTTCTGCCTCCCTCAGCATCTTATTTAAAGCATAGTGTTGTTCTCATTGCAGCTGCGTAGAATGAAGTGTTCTACTGAAGTCCAGAGTCTACCAGGAAATATCACCCACAGCAGCAAACCAGTTTACCGTGAATGATGTGTGTGTGTGTGTGTGTTTGTTCTTTTGGTAGTGGGATGATGCTCACATTTGAACATTTGTGCGCCTTTCAGATGCAGGCTGATTCCACAGGGATGTGTCAGGGAGTACAAGTCATGTTTATCTGCAGTTTATCAGGGTGTTGCTTCTGTCACTTCACTTACATATTGATTCTCCATTAATAATGTGTAATTGCACTTTCTACGGTTGTATATTTTTGTATACCCTTTTATTGTAATTCATTTATACAATATGTAGTCTGTGTGTCTGGTTGTGTGCTACAGCTCCCTACAGGGATTAATTAAGCATCTATCTATTTAACAAACTCAAGGTGCATATTTTACCTTATGTTACCTTCTCATTAATGAAGCTCCCATCAACATATTTTTATTATTCATCAGTATCAAAACAATATGTTAGTTGTGTCAAATACAGCAGCAGGGAGGACTGGAATATGGTAATGTAATCCATAGCTGTGGTTCATTGCCATATGGCATGTGACTCACAGATGGCCTTGTAAAAAACTGTATTCTGTGTACCCTTGTAAAAAAGATTACACAAAAATGTCTGTCATCTTCAACCACTCAACTGCCTCTCATTGTCATTTTTGTCAATTGCCAGCTCCCCTTCACTGCTTCAAAGTAGCATGATTGTACACAGTTAAGTCTATTGTTGGACTTCCTGAAGTCTGCAAATATGAGAAAGGTCAGTTATGTGGTTAGGATGTCATGTTTACACCAATGTTTCCACTGTAGCTGCACTCATGTTAGAGTTCTTAATTTGTATGCTTATTCATAAGATTACAAGAACACATTTATTTTTTATTATTTTAATGTAGGTTTTGCAGTTTGAATCCTTAGCTGCCTTTACCTCTCTCCTGAATGAAAACAGTAATAAATACCATTAAATAAATGTGAATCGGTTTTAACTCCATACTAATAACCCTCAATAAAGACAGCATGCCAAATGTGTGTTAAAATATACTCATTCATTTTTATGTTTACGTGTTTTTCCCCAACACTAAAGAGTTTGAAGATTTGGTTTATTAAGATGGATTCTGTAAATGGTTGGTTATGCAGGCCTGGAAGTTGGGGAACAAATGTCTGTGGCTGGAAAAGAAATAGCAGCTTGATATTGCATGGTTCTCAGGACAGTGTGTACTGTGCTTGAAATAGAAGGTTTCATTGATGAAAGAAAATAACACACAAACTGGGGATTCCAAATTCATAAAAAATATGAGTACATTAAAAAAAAAATGACACCAAATACAGCTTTAAGGCCCAGTTTAACATAAACTTTCAAAGGTGGCCAAACCTGTTCATAATAAAATCACTAAATCAGCTATCATGCTGCTGCTTTTGGACAGCATGCAGTATTTGAACATGAAATGTCAACATTTGATCACAGTGCCTAATGATAAGGCGGTGGCCATGTTTAAACTGAAATAAGCTGGCTAACAACATTCCAACTACAGAATTTTAGGCTTGAATAAGGTTGCCTACAACAAAATTTATCAAGTCTATTTCAGTGCAGTCAGGTTTCATACTTAGGCTTTGCTTGCATGTCTGAAAAAGGAGTGTCTATAATTAAACTGCATGTATTCCCCTCAAACGCTTCCTCCAGAAAAATGTATTATTTAGCATAGTGGACTACACTCAAATGACTGAAGAACAAGAAAACTTCAAGAATTAAATGATAGCAGGGTAACATTTATATCTAACATTTTATAGTTGGCAGTTGTTATATTCTACCCATTGGATCTCCATGTATAAAAACTCTATTTTAGTGACAATCAACTCAAGATGGTACCACATTACCAACAGTACAAAACAGCAGGGAGTACGAAGGGATGATGTTTTCCAGTAGACATGTTGAAAATGAGCATGTGTCTTAGCATGCATGGTTGTTTTAAAGCTTTCCTGTTTGTGAATTGTTTACAAATTTACAACTTCCAGTTCTTAATCCTGTTTAAAACTTTTCCATAAATAATACTTTGGTGCAGGTCAAGGTTCAGCAAAGCCTGGTCTTATACAGTGAAAGACTTTATTCAGTTAAAGGTTATTAGCTCAGTTTAGCTCTATTAGCTCTATTTTAGTTCAGTACAGCAGTTGTTGTGAAATCCATAATAAATACATGTTGACAGCAAATAAATATTCTGTAGTATTTTTCTTCAATAAATACAGATTGTGACTTGACTGCAACATTTATGAATATGACACCAGAAATTGTGGCAAGCATTCTGTATGGATCCTAGGACTGCATAAATAAAACTCCTTGCTTTGTTTTTCTGTTGAGAGAGTCTTTGTCCAGTAGGCATTCTTATTCAGTTGTTGTCACCTGACATTTAATTCTTTACATACTTTTCTTGATCTCACAGTATGACAGTAAACCTATGTCTAACCCTCATCTGAAGCTACTGGTGAATTTTGCTCTTTGTCCTGTTTACATAAATGTTACAAATATTAATTTATATTAGCAGTATATCATTTTAGGAATTTTAAGGATTTCCTAAAGTAACGACACATCTCCATGGTAGGATACCGATTTACTTTAATAGGCTGTAGAAGCATTTTTATGGCATGCTATGCCTAAGTAATTTGGTATTGCAACCCTTCTGTCATGTTCTGTACAAATCCCTCATGGTCCTGTGATTCAATGTACCTCTACCAAAAGGTAATGTTTGCACCTACACTGAGTGACTATGCATTTGGCGAGACATGCTCTTTGAGTGTTCAGTTGTTGCTTTTGTTTGTTCTGCAGCTACCTTCCTCCCATCTGTTGGAATACAACCATTATTTATTATTCATACAACTCCAGCCTCCTCTGTCCTTCATTTTAAGCTGTCAATGCTTAAATTTACATTACAGTCATTTAGCTGATGCTTTTATCCGAAGTGGCCTACAGTTGATTAGGCTAACCAAGGGCCAAGGGCCAATCCCCTTGGGAGCAATGTGGGGTTAAAGGCCTTGCTCAGTGGCCAAACAGCAATGTGTTCTTGCCACGGCTGGGCTGGGGCTTGAACCACCAACCCTTCAGGAGTCCCAGTCATGTACCTTAGCCAGTAGACTACAGGCTACCCCAAACAGTCCTAAATTCATTTGACAGTGCTTTGTTGATGTGATAGAAGGTTGAAGTGGCCTACAGTTGATTAGGCTAACCAAGGGCCAAGGGCCAATCCCCTTGGGAGCAATGTGGGGTTAAAGGCCTTGCTCAGTGGCCCAAAAGCAATGTGTTCTTGCCACAGCTGGGCTGGGGCTTGAACCACCAACCCTTTAGGAGTCCCAGTCCTGTACCTTAGCCAGTAGACTACAGGCTACCCCAAACAGTCCTAAATTCATTTGACAGTGCTTTGTTGATGTGATAGCAGGTTGCTTGCAAAAAACTGAACAATGAGATCAATATCATCTCCTCAGATAATTATGAGTGGATATGTTTGCCAAAAACATGGTACTTAAATACAATATGAATATGAATAAATTCAAATAATGAATAAAATAAGGGTGAAAAAGAGATGTTTTGTAAAATAAGGGTGAAAAAAGACATTTTTTTCTTCTAGATGTGAGTGCTGAAAGTCCTTGTCTTAAATTACTGCATTGAGTATTGCATTAGAATCACTGGAGCTAAAAGGAAAGTCTTAGCATAATATTGTTTATTGGGGTTTTTTATGAGACATGAAAAAATGTGAAAACCTGTCATATGAAGGCCATCTGTGGTGGAAATGATATTGAAACAAACCTTACTGCTTTGTAATTGTGTGAGAGCTCACACACACACACACACACACACACACACACACACACACACACACACACACACAGCATACCGCGGTGGTGTTATATTCACTCTCGCTACAGCTCTTACAAAGGACATGAAAAAGACCTTCAAAGACAGGTTAACTTGAGTGTCAGCAAATGGTAGAAGAGTGGGTAAACACTGTCCTCTAGAGGCTTCATCATCATGTAACATCCTAACTGGCTGTGATGAGGTCACAGCAACTACTGGTGCATGCAAAGCCTGCTCTGGACTAATTATTCAATTGCAAGTCTGTGCTGTAAAACCTACTGTGCTCTCCTGCGGGGGCCCAGTGAGGACTGTCTGATCTGGTCAGATCTGTTCTGATCTCTGCAATATTTCCATTTCCACCAGTTTGGTAGGGACTCTGTTCTATAATGCCCTACACATCTGATCGCAGCAAATTTGATTTATGTGGGGATTTATAGCAGTTAACTGACATGGCAATGTAAAGATGAACCATAATAAAACATAATTCAGTTTTATTTACATTTAGTCATTTAGCAAGTGTTTTTAATTCAGAGTGATATACAGGAAGTATACATGTTCATCAACAAGTACAACAGCATCAAATATGTGGCCTAAAAAGCCTAAAGAAGAATAATAGCTGTAGTAAGTTGTGTAGTAAGTGCCTACATTTTTTAAATTTAAGGTAGAGGAGAAGGTGGGGGGCAGGTTACAAGGTGCAGTCTGAAAAGATGGGTTTTCAGTCTGTAGTTGAATTCAGGGAGGGATTCACCCATTCTAAATCAAGAAAGCCAGGGCTGAACTGGAGCTAAGAGCAGAATAAACAGCAAGGCCTGAGAATTACGGTGAGACTCATTTCTCCAGACATTGTTGTAAACAATGAATTACTGCTGATTCTGATTCAGGAAGATTGGTTTCACAATCGCACAGTAATAAGGGGAAACTAAAACCTCAACAGACAGTAGTCCGTTGTGTTGTTTATTTTCCTTTGCCATGAACTTTTGAAGGTCTTCCGTAGGTTTTTCATGGTTTTGAAAGTGTCTATGTCAAAAAGTGAGAGGACAGTAAGGAGTGTTTTGGGAAGTTTGCGAATAGAGGGCCTGTGAGTCTGTGAATGGACATGTAAATGACCAGGATCCAATGTGATCCTGCTGGTCTTGCTCTGCCACATTGCCCTCCTCCCCCCTCCTCCCCCAACACTTGTAAATTCCCTGAAACAGACTTTTATTGGATCCACAAACTTGTCACTGAATGGAAAAGCTGATGTCAGAAACTCCTTCCATTCTCTACTCTCAAAAATAGCTGCTTCATGAAACAAGTATAGCATCAATAAAAGATATAATTCTATTAAAGGGCCAAGAAAGAGAAGACATTCCTATACTTCAAATACTTCATGCTTATAAATATGGCTTTACTACTGAACCAATTGCCTGAAAATGTATTTGTGTTTATCTTGAAAAAATTTTTTTGAATTGGTTGGAATATTAAGTAAGAACTATATACAGTATATATACATATTTTGTTCACATGCATAATTTCCAACATGGTAAGGATTAAATAAGAGTCAAATATATGATTATTAATCTAAGTAGAAAAATAAGCCTTGAATGAAAATGAGGCCAGAAATAGTGCTTTTAACTTGTATGTTTTTCTTTTAATTAATGAAATATGAATGGGTTAAGATATTTTGCCCTTGTCAATGGAGTGAAATACAGGACGATGAAGAACACATTGATGCCTTCTTACATACTTATTACAATGGGCAAGGGAGAGAAATCCTCAGAACAATTGGGCCACCTGTGCCAAGAAAATCTCTAAAGACTGGATTGTGTGTTGTGTTCATATACAGAATTTGGTCATAGATATCAAAGACTTGAGAACAACTGGGTGCCGGATGCAACTGGCCTCAGCCCTCTGTGGGAATCATAAGTGGGCTATTAGCGGGGATATTGTAGAAGGACAGCAGACAGTACAGAACTGTAATGTTTGGTTGATGGCTGGAGCTGGCTAGGTCAAAGGTGGAGGTGTCACAAAGGAAGAATAATGAATAAAACACAGTTCTGTCACTTACAGGCAGCCTTAAATAATATAATAAAAACCTGGAACTTATCAAATGTGATGTTATATTCAAATGCATTAATTGTTTCTTATATTCTTATGAAATTCACATAAAATGTAGGACTTTTTAAAACATGCAATAAAGTTATCTATCATAATATAAAAAGCCAAAGCCATCAGAATACAACACCAATAAAATATAATACTTGTGAGCCACTGGCTCAGCATCACAATAACAAGCAGAATTATCATAGTAATATAAAATGTTCACTATTTAAATCAATTAGTCAAAATATGGGATTTAAATGTTTCTGTGGAAGGAAATGCTAAAAAGCTTCCACTGTTTCAATATTCATTAGCAAGAGGATAGTGAAAACATATATATAAAAAAAGAAAAAACTATTGTTTATATAACCAGGAGGCTCCTCGCCAAAATAAGCTAACCACTGTATAATTTTTCAAAACACTTGTGATTGTTGTATTGGCAGTTGGATGAAACAAATGAAAAACAACTTGGTTTGGTACATCCCTTCAATAGGGCCAATGCTCATATCCCTCTGGCACAACACGGAGGGAACTTTGAACATGCTGGTTTGAGACAGCTGCAGCTGTCTGCTATGGTGGAAGAGTGTCCTGACAAATATAGACTTTTTAAAACAAGGCTGATATTAAAGGCTTGCGTACTCCTCTAACATTTCACAACTTTCCACAGCATCAGTGCTTACAGGCCAAAAACCTTGCTTTGTGCATCAAAGCACAATTGTGTACCAATGACCAAAGCACACTGCACAGATCACACATTGTGATAGAATACTGAGGTATTTACTTTCATATGTATACATATAAACTCTACAATTATATCAGGCATGTTTAGTACCTTGGTAACGTTTTTGTTTGTTTCGGGCAGCTTATAACCCAGAGGCTACGGTGCTTGACTGGACCCCACAGGGTTAGTGATTCAAGTCCTAGTGCAAGGTCCTTAACCCCACATTGCTCACTGCTAAGTCTAATCAACTGGAAGTCACTTTGGATAAAAAAAAAATCAAATAAATATTATAATATTGGATAAAAAATCAGATAAATAACAATAATGTAATTTATTGGAAACAGATTAATGTGAAAAGGATCTTGGTAGGCACAGTAGTTAAATTTAATAATTTAGGACAAGTCATAAGGCAGCAGACATTCCTGGTTAGATGACTCAAGAGGCCTACATGGTGTTCTGCTGTTCTGTCCTTAGTCCTGTTCCTGGTGGTGTTGTGCTGTTCTGCTCTTAGTTCTGCTCCTGATGGTATTGTGCTGTTCTGCACTTAGTTCTGTTCCTGATAATTGTTTGCAGTTCTGCTCTTAGTTCTGTTCCTGTTCCAAGCAAATCTGCCACAGGGAAGAATAAAATGATCAGACCAGAGGTATTTCAATGTAAGTTCTCTGTTGCATGATGTGATAACCAAAGGATATGAGAAAGGCGATATTAATTTGAAGCTATGAAAATGAAGACATTAAAATACTATTTCTGATCTAAATTTTATTCAAGACCTAATTTATTTTTACATACATTTATGATCTCAGATTTGACCCAGATTTGATCACTACCATGCTGGAAAGCATGCATGTGAACATAATGTATATACAGTACTGTATATCCTATATACTGAACTGTCCTACCACCATTTAGCAATTCTTGTAATTCTTTTATGTAACATTTGATGTATTGTGTATTATATATTATGGATTATGGTGGCTTGTGATGAACTATGTATTTAAATTCATGTATTGTTTATTATCTTATTCATTGGATAACTCAAATGATAAATTATTTATAACTTATAATTGTATAAGTTATTTTTACTTGGTTATGTATTTTATGCTGTATGCTTCTTGGTTATACTATGTTTATTATGACTATTTAATAGACTTTAATACATTTTATTGCTATAACAATGATCAAATGACTCTTTTTTGTTGCTGCAATTAAAATTTGTAACAATGATTGTATGTATTCCTTGTACATTGCTTTGGATAAAAATGTCTGCTAAATGAATAAATATAAATGTATATACAGTAGAATATATAGCTTAATATTGCTCAATATTCTGGCCTATTTATTAATATTAATATTTTATCATACATTTATATAATACAGGAACTCTATTCAGAAATGGAGACCATATTCTTTATGTAACTCTCATTGCCAGTCTCTATTATACACCAACTTCAGTCATACTGCTTGATGAAAAAAACACTCATTTCATCCAAACATTCTATGCTACATTTACAAGCTGAGCCTCACAGCCGAAACTACATGTTTGTTGAATGGGTCCATGACGGTGCTAATGTCTGATTGTTTGCAATACCCTGGACAGCGTTTCTAATCACAGGTTTTAGCTCGGTCAGTTGCCCACATTTCGACCAACAAAGGCCATTTCCTTCCCGAAAGTTGGGCCCTTTTGATGAACCATGATGGGGAAACTGATGGTCAGGGCTCCCTGGGGACTGTAATTACCCCTGTGGAGGCAGTCCACAGAGCTGCTGTTCACACCAACAGGCTTGAGCAGTTTCCACCTTCCCTTTATTCTTAAAATCTGTGTCACATAGACAAACACTCACAGCCATGTATGGAACTCATAGAAACACGTACAGACAAACACACAATCACACACACACAGCCATGCATAGAGTTAAGAGGCACATATACACATGCACAAACAAACACAGCCATGCACAAAGTCATAGGCACTCACTCACACAGTCATGCACAGAGTCATAGGCACTCACTCACACAGCCATGCACAGAGTCATAGGCACTCACACACACAGCCATGCACAGAGTCATAGGCACTCACACACACAGTTCATGCGGATACACCCACCCATACACACACACACACAGAGCTCATAGGCTCACACACATGCATACAAACACACACACACACACACACACACACACACACACACACACACAAACACACACACACCCATGTGGGTACACACACGTACACATGCAAAGAGCCACACACATGCACACACACACATACACATGGGTCATTCCATTTCAACTCAGCCTTTAGGGTTTCTTGAATGTTCAGTCCAAATTTCAACTCAATCCAGTGAAAAATAAGCAATTGGTGAGGCTTAGAATACGTATACAAAGAATTGCAAAAATGCTCTGAGGGCCAAACTTCAAAAATTCATAACTAAAAAAGTATTTGGAGTAGATCTATAGGATTTTGCTAGGTCCCATGAATATAATGGAAGTTTTTTACGTTAATTTTTTTGTCAAGAAAATCCATGACATGAACTGGGGGTCCTGGTTGAGCTGACATGGAATGACCCACATGCAAAGACCTCATGCAAATAAACACACTCATACACACACAGAGAGCTCATAGGCTCACACCCGTGCACACAGACACACACAAATCCCACCACCTACCTACACACACAAATCCCAGGAGGGGCAGGGGGGACTTGTCCAAAATACAAATTGCCCCCTTCCATAAATTGCTATGAAATTGAAAAGGAAAAAATATATACATATGTGAAGGGCTGTAAAGCATTATATGTCAAGGTAAATGTATATGTATATGGTTTAACCCGGTTAACAATGGTTTGACCCTGTCTATGGATCATTAAAACAGCACGTTTGTGTCCTTGGTGCATTTTTGTCACTCCACTGAATTATATCCTGCTCTTTTTTCGCTCTCAAGGGTTAAACAAACAATTTTGAACCAGAAGCCATGAAGAGTGTGAGATATTTGATGTATTCACAATGGAGACTGTTGAGTCCATGCCATCTTGTTAGGCTGTATCAAACTACAATACCTTTTTAGAAAGCTGTTACCTAACAAGGGACGCTCTAAGTAGATACCAAGGTAATAGGAAGCTTCCTTGCAAATGATACAAACCCATATTTTGCCTCCCCCCCCCAGAAAAAAAATGGCTTTGACAAAATTTCAATGTTATGGTCCCTGCCAACAATGAAATGAGATTTTCACCCTTGCACACATGCACACATACACACACAAAGGTGGAGCTACGCCCACAGTGACAATGCAGGGCTCAGCTGCAGGTCAAACACACATACACACAACAAAGAAAAATACCAAAGGAAAATAGTTACAACCACATCCTGTATAAACAGCTGTGCAGATGCCCTCCCCTAGTTGTTTTGTGTTTAAGTATACTTTATTTGTGTTTCCTCTTTTCAAGCATTTAGACAGACATACCTTCTCACTTGTGACACCTTCTCACGCTTGGAGATATTCTGTTTAAGTTTGCAATAAATAATAGGATCTGGGGTAATATAAACTTAATTTTGCATACCAGACAAGCAGTCCTTGAATAGAAATGCACAACATTCAAGGTAACATTGTATAGTTTTGAATGCAGCGTTTGTTTTTACATTTGTGATGACAGTTATGAGAAGGTTTGCATGCAATTGAGAAAAACTGTAACAGACAGAACTGTTGTAAATGATGCACAGCTAATGGGCATGCTCATTGGGGGTATATGCAGTCATAAAGCTGTCTCGTCTGCTGCGTGCTGTCAGCTAATGGAGAACATGTGCACTGAACCCTCTGTAAGGACACATAAGACATACTGCTTGCTCTGCCTCACCCAGTTACCTACTTCCTGCCTGGGAACTGTCCAGTGGTGGGCTAGCATGGAAAAACAAACCATTTGTCCGAGTCCTGCAATTTATATTCCCCCCTCCAAGCTATAAAATTCCTTACACATTCCACTCCAAAGTCCCTGGGCTTGTTTAGCATATCATGTCTCTTCTTGTTTTCCTGCTTGGTGGGTAAATATTGCCAACGGGAGAAGGGTTCGAACGGAGACCGCGGCGGTGGTTTCTATTGAGTGGGCATAAGGCATGGAGATGTGGTCACGTTTAACAGGCAGACCACAACAGACTTCCCCTGCTGAACGCTCATCACCCACACAGGGCCTGGGTGTTGCTGCTCCCGTCCTGCCTGCGATCAGCGCCCCTGGCCTGGCTGCCCACAATGCGCCCCACCAGCCTATTCTTGCTGCTCACACTGAGCACATTCTGAAAGCACATATGTACAGGACCCACTCTGCGAATAACAACATCCCCCTACACCCTGGTCTGGTGACATAACGACACAGCACACTCCTCTTTGAAGAGAAGAGTGGCCTGAATTACACAGCTGTTTTCGCTCTGTAAGAAGATATGCTTGTGTTTTCCATTTGATGACTGATTTTTTTGGCCCATTCTTAGTGTGTCTCTACACTGCTCATTTCCATCCTCTTGTATGTACGAGCACCATTTCCTTGCCTCCTGGCCTGGAGTGAGAGGGTCGAACCCTCCCCTTCACAGCGGTTGTGGCAAGCAGCCCAGGCAGGAGCCGAGCAGGCCTGGGACCGGCGTGTGTTTACTGCCCTAACAGGCCTGAGGCGTGGGTGCGTATGAATCCTGTTTACATCTCTCCTAACAATCCCATCAAGAAAAAAGGAAAAACACAATATTTCCATGAAACTTATTTTATATCTTTGCTAATTTGTTTTGAGCCAGACTGAGAGACACTTACAAACACACATTTTTTGGAAGGGGAAAAAATATCAGGGAAGTCCTGTTCCATGTAAATTTTGTAATGCTCATTGGCTATCCTGTCAAGGGCCATTTTATTCTATGCCACTTTAAAATATCCACAAAAAAAACTGAGTGCCCACACAATTGCCCACAGTACACAATGCATGCAGTAGCTGCTCATTTACAGTAAGCAAGCAGGCCACATCTGGTTTCCAAGTTTTGTGCATTGCATATTAATTAGACAACATGAAAGCAGCCTAACAAAAGGGAGCTAATTGAGCTGAAATGCCACATGGTGACATTTTAAAATTAGTCATTGCACTTGCCCACTTATACTTTTTGAGCAGGGCAAGTTCTGCAGACTGGGCAGCAATCCTATGCACTCCTGAAGGACACAGTCATTAGCTATTATACATACCTGCACTTCCTCAGTGCTGAGCACAGCACACAGTCATTAGCTATTATACATACCTGCACTGCCTCAGTGCTGAGCACAGCACACAGCCATTAGCTATTATACATACCTGCACTGCCTCAGTGCTGAGCACAGCACACAGTCATTAGCTATTATACATACCTGCACTTCCCCAGTGCTGAGCACAGCACACAGCCATTAGCTATTATACATACCTGCACTTCCCCAGTGCTGAGCACAGCACACGGTCATTAGCTATTATACATACCTGCACTTCCCCAGTGCTGAGCACAGCACACAGTCATTAGCTATTATACATACCTGCACTGCTTCAGTGCTGAGCACAGCACACAGCCATTAGCTATTATACATACCTGCACTGCCTCAGTGCTGAGCACAGCACACAGTCATTAGCTATTATACATACCTGCACTGCTTCAGTGCTGAGCACAGCACACAGCCATTAGCTATTATACATACCTGCACTGCCTCAGTGCTGAGCACAGCACACAGCCATTAGCTATTATACATACCTGCACTGCTTCAGTGCTGAGCACAGCACACAGTCATTAGCTATTATACATACCTGCACTGCTTCAGCGCTGAGCACAGCACACAGTCATTAGCTATTATACATACCTGCACTGCTTCAGTGCTGAGCACAGCACACAGCCATTAGCTGTTGTACATACCTGCACTGCTTCAGCGCTGAGCACAGCACACAGCCATTAGCTGTTGTACATACCTGTACTGCTTCAGCACTCAACACAGCACATAGGCATTAGCTATTTTACATACCTGTGCTACCTCAGTGCTAAGCACAAAGACAGGCACTCATAACTTAGGGTTGCCATGACTTTGCCATTAAGTATGCAGCCATAGAGCTGGTCTGCTAGGGTTTTATTTATTGTACTCATGCATCTCTTTATCCTACTGCTTCTCTTTTTTCAACCCTATCACTTTTACCATGACTAGTTAGTGTTTTGTTCTGTTTCTCCCTCCCTGCTCTGGGCTCCTTTCTTGAGCTGTGGCTCTAGCACCACAATCTGTTCAGCTATCCTTACTGTCCTACCTTCCTTACGCCAGGAACTGGACCCTCCTAGATAATTATAACTACATTACATTACATTAAAGGCATTTGTTAGATGCTCTTATCCAGAGTGACTTACAAGGCAAAGTGCATATGAATGGTAGAAAAAGTTCAAAGATAACCCTCGAGAGGGGTAAAGTCCCAAGTGCCAAAGGTGACCGAATAGATCAGGACTCCCCAATAGACTATCTAGTAAAGGGGAAAATTAACAACAACAACCTAGGTTAAAAACAAATTACAGTTAAAAACTAGTGCAGAGACATTACAAAGAGCAAGGGAGAGGAGGGGAGAGATGCAGCCTGAAGAGGTGACTCACTGACAGAGAACAGTGCAGTCTCAGTCAAGTGGCCATGTCTGAAGCTGGACTGGTGGGGGTCCAGCAGACTGTTCTGTGAAAAGAAAGAAAATAGTTGTTTGGAAGCAGCTTGTTCAAGGGTTTTAGATAGTTAAGGGAGAAGAAAGACAGGACGATAGTTCTGGATGATGGAGGGCTCCAGAATGGGCTTCTTCAGCGGCGGGGAGACATGGGCCCACTTGAAGGAAAAGGGACGCATCCAGACGACAAGGACAATTGCCTGGAGGAGAGAAGAGGGGATTGGGTCAAGGGCACAGGTAGTATGACGGTGGGAGAGCAGGAACTGGGAGACGTCAGAGGCAGGGAAGGGGGAGCAAGTAGAGAAACAAGGAGAGGGTACAGAAAAAGGAGAGCAAGGAAGGGTGGAGGTGGTTGTGAAGGAGCTACGGATGTCAGCGATCTTCTCATCAAAGAAAATTGTGAAGTCGTCCGCAGAGGACTATGGTGGGGGACAAGGAGGAGAGAAGAGAGAATAGAGAACAGTTTTGTCAACTGTTCTCTATTCTCTCTTCTCTGCGGGTTGGAAGTAGAATTCAGAATTTTAGCTTGATAGTAACTGGCTTTGGCGAAGGTAACTGAGGAAGAAAACGCTGCCAGGAGAGACTGATAGGTAGACAGGTCAGATGGGGCTCTGGATTTCTTTCACTTCCTCTCAGCTGCACATAGTCTGGCCCTGTTGGCACAGAGGACCTCAGACATCCACAGGCTGGGAGTAGATGAGCGTGCTGGCTTGGAAACAAAAGGACAGAGAGAGTCAAGTGCTGAAGAGAGAGAGGAAAGCCGAGTGGAAGATGCTAGCTAACTCAAGGGATTGAAGAAAAGCAGTGACTCTGGAGAAGAAGGTGAAAGGGAGCAGATGTTACGGTGGACTGTAACAGAATTGGAGGGTGGAGGGGAGGCAGGATGGGGAGTAAGAGGGAGAGAGAAGGAAAAGAAGTGGTGGTCAGACTGATGTAGAGGGGTCGGCAGTTCTGAGGATGAGCAGTTCCTCAGGATGACGAGGTCAAGAACATTGCCACACTTGTGGGTTGGAGGAGAGTGCAGCAGGGAGAGGTCGAAAGAGTGGAGTAAGGGTAGGAAGGTGGCAAACTGGAAGGCTTCCAGGTAGATGCTGAAGTCTCCCAGAATGATCAGTGGGGTGCCATATTCAGGGAAGGAGCTGAGCAGAGTGTCAAACTCATCAAGAAAGCTTCCAAGAGGCCCTGGAGGATGGTAGAGAACAACAATATAGAGCTTAATGGGATAGTGGATCAAAACAGAGTGGTTTTCAAAAGTGGAGATGGAGAGGTGAGAGGAGAAGGGAATAACAGAATTTCAAGGACTGCAAGATGAGCAAACCAGTGCCACCACCATGGCCAGATGGCCAAGGGGTGTGAGAGAAGAAGAAGTAGGAAGAGAGGGCTGCAGGAGTTGCGGTGTTGTCCGATGTGATCCAGGTCTCGGTTAGGGCAGGAAATGTAGGGAGAGCAGGGAAGCGTGGGCTGAGATGAAGTTCCACATGGCTGACTGGCAGTTCCATAGCCCCCCTGTGACAGTGAAGTTGACACCGGGAGTGAGCAAGGGGTAGCGGAGGTAGGCAAGGTTCTGTCACCGACGGAACAGGGGGCAGGGAGAGTACGGGTAAAAGAGATGTGGGAAGAGAAATACAGGGAAAACACGCAGCTGGGAAGGAGCGAAGATTGTAGCATTGTGGGTTGAACTGTGGGTCAGGTGGGTACGGGTAAGCTTACTAGAAACCGTCACATTTTCGAGTGGGCGGGTCAAAGAGTGAAAAAGCGTTGTTCCAAGTACGTTATTAATTACATGTGCATTACTAGTCCACCTTCCACCTTCCCTTCCACTCTGTCTCAAACACACACACACACGCATGCATGCATGGACGTCAGTTCATTTTGAAAAGTGCTAGGGACAACAACAGGTTCGACGTGTTCACATCTATTTTCAGTGGGCCATAAATGTAAAAAGCAGCCCTTTAAGGATCGACTTTAAAAGCTGCTTGCACTTTTTATCTGTGTTATGATGCTATAACGTTAACCTGCTTACGTGGATGACATACTAAATCATGGTAAGGTAGACTCATTGGCATCTTTTATTCTAGTGTTTTGAGAGTCACGGTCATATAAAACAATACAAAGTTTATGAAAGCCAAATAACCGTCATATCTGTCAAGCAAGCCACCTATGCACGTTTTCCAAATACTGACAAATACTACTCCAAGCCGTATTGCAGCACATTAGAAACAAGTAATGTTGACATCAATGCCGACATAAACAAGGTCGTCACTTTTATAATTGACATCCAATGTAAGCCCCAAAACATGCTGACATTAGACACTGATAGCCAAGTGCAATACAGTCCCTAGACTAGATTAAGGATTTCCCAGAGGTGAATGCAAGCAAATGACAGAGTAAAGGTTCAGGCAACAAAAATGACCTGCGCAGTTACTTATCCTATCCCTGCTGTATGCCAGTAAGAAAATTGGCTGGCCTTGCTATATGCATCGGTCTGTGACTGTACACAAAATCCTAGCCCAATATTTATGTAGTTGTTGCCTGTTATACACAACCAGTTCAGCTAACGGTAGCTATCTAGCACCAGCTCTTTCCTGCTGCCAACTGCAGGCTGTAATACCCAAGTTTAGCTAAGATAGATAGCTAGCATTAATAAAGCCCAAGCAGTTGTGGGCAAATACACATTGAACTTAGCTAACAACATCAAAGCTTATTAATAAACCAGGCTTACCTTTATATGGTCCACTACAAATTCTCCATGTAGTACAGTGTTCTTTTGTGTCCATAGTTATTTTCATAGTAAGTTACTTCATTACTTTCAAAAAGCAATGTGGTTTCAAAAGTAAATGGTTGGCTAGTGTGTGTTTGGTTAAAATACGAATGGCCACTTCATTAATACGAAGTGGAGACAACTTCGTATACACACAACACACACAACCAGGTTAACACACAACCAGGGATGCCATCTGGACTGGCAGCTTTGCGAATGTTCACCCTACTGACAAATGCGTGTCATCTACCATGAGAGAGTGGGCTTGTGGCTGAAGTAGTTGCCTCGAAAGGGATGTCATACTTAACTTCAAAGTGGGCATAGAACACATTTAACTCATGTGGGAGTGAGAACTAGAGAGCAGTCCTACCATGCTTGATTTAACTTTGTTCCGGGCAAACAAAATGCGTGAGCTCTAACAAGAACAAATGGTGTATCAACTCAATGTTTGGTGCAAGATGCTACTTTATATGTTGTATATATATCTATGTTGTATAAACTGTGTGTTAGGACTGTTGGAACAATTGTTGACTTTGACAAAAGCATAATTTAACCATGCCATGCCTCAATGCTAAGTAAATTGAGCATGTGTTATATGGTGCTGATGTACCAACTATGCTTTGTTATCGTACGCAAATCATATTGTATCAAATATTACCATGCTTAGTCATTGAGAAGGGATACGACAAAAAACTGAACAGCATTCAGGAGTTGTCCCATGCACAAATCGCACCAAACAAAGCCTTAGTATGAAACCCAAGATAACTTGACAGTGTGTGTGTGTTGCTAGGGTCATCTCATCAAATATGACTAACCAAGGTCATGAGTACTATTCCACCAATCATTTTTCAGGCTGGGCTCTCATAACGGGTCGGGTATGTGGTTGCTTTAAAAAACCCTGACCCATGCATCACTATTTTACAGATGACTAACAGGCTTTAATATGAGGATTTTCTGGTGATTAATAGATTTGGATATGTTTGTGCATAACTGAAACCTTGTAATTATGTCATGACTGAGATATCCTTGCCTACTGCAAGCTCAACGCCAGGTCCTAGTTTCCTAAAATATGTGCCTATTTTTCTACCACTTCATTGCTGCTTTCCCCTTTGTCTATCCCTGTCACACACACACACACACACACACACACACGTGTGCTCATGCACACGTATATGCTCTGTTGCATACACAGCTGGTGGGCTCCTCTATGCTGCCGTGCTGCAAGCCACTGCAAGCCCCATGGACCTGGTCCATGCCTGCCTGCTCTCTGTTCCCAGACTGCTTCCTCTTTGTGTCCTCTTCTATCCTTGTCAAACACAAAACACACACACACACACATGCACACGCACTCATACAGGCACCACTTCCTCTTCACTCTTGCACACTTCTCACTGATTTCAATCTGCATTTTGTGACCACTCATTTGGGGGTCACAATCGCACTAATTATAAGAAATTATAGCTGTCCTGTTACTCGTATATGTAATTAGTTCATGCCATGGGTTGCTTGAACTAGAAGGCAGCCATCACAACACATTGTAAATTAGCTGGCCTCTGCAAGTTTCCATGGGGGCCACCATGTTTGTTTACAGGTCAGAGTGTGTAATTCCCAGCATGCCTTGTAATTAGCTCATAGATGCTGTAATTGCTAATTTTAATGGAATAGTTTCTGTACATCATATTACGATACTAATATGAGTCAGATTGAGTGGCGCATGCCGTTTTGTTATGTTAATTATAAAATGGGTAGAAAAAGCCATGTCTGAAACCATTGTAAAATCCATGGTATACTCACTCCTGGACCACACAGCATATCAGAATCTTAAAATCAATGCGCACTGCGAACATGAATTGTGTAAGACAGTAGCACATTCTAAAACATCACTAGTAGTGGCGACTGTTACCCTCAAAGACAGTATGTGACATCAGTGGTTGTGACAGAATAACTGTTGTAGCTGTTTAAAGGTAGCCCTCCTTGTTTAAGGTAACTAATTAAAACACTTACTGGTGGAATAGAGTTCCGGACACAGATCTTATATTCTAATTATGAAGACTGAAGTAGAGAGACAGAAAACCATTATAAGCTATTCATATAACATGAGAGATGTGTCAGCAGTCCGTAGCTAGCTTCAGAAGCTGAAACCAACATATGACTCCTCAAAATACCATTTCTTGGAGGAAGGATATTAATTTTGTGGAAATTATTTTAACAGTATATGAAAATAAAATGACTTTTCATTAGCTATGTGTGTCTTTATTTAATTAGCAGGTTACCGCCGTTTTATAAACGTACATAAATAGTTTTTCACTTGAGCTTCTCAATCTCAGATCCCTAGCTATTCCATGTAAATTCCAATTTCCCTCATGTCCATCTTCCCGTTCAGCATCATGGCCAGTATTAATTTTGTTGCCGACCATTGTAACAATTGCCGCTCGTCTTCAACATTTTTCTACAAGAGAAGCAATGACAGGGATTAAAAAGACACGTACACACCACAGCTGGTGCACTTTTGGTCAGCATGCTCCACATAGTGCCCCCTTAGGTGGCGGATTCCACCTGACAGCTGCTCACCATCTGACAGCTCCACACTCAAAGGGTTCCTGTTCTGCGTTCCTCTTCTCCTTCCACCATCTGGATTTGGCGAATTTCACCTAGTGGCCTTGCCATCAGCTGCCCACCCCTGCATACTCTGTCCCAGCACCTGGTCTTCTCTACCTTTTCTGCTACCTGCTTTATTTTTGTCTTTCTCGCTGCTCAACACTATTTCTCACCTCTCCCTTAACATTCATTTCTATACCCACTTCCATACTGCCATTCTAAACTGGACCTTGCAATCTACTCTGCAATCCTTTGGGGGAGTCAGAAGTGAAACAAAAATCATATCAATACACTCTGCACTTGGACCCACTGTAGTTTGCATCTATCTCCAGCTATCTTCTTACTTCCTAGAATGACCCATGCTTCAGACCCTCTGAGCAGCTGACAGGTACAGCCAGCTTTCATTTGAAATTTGAGATTTCACTCACAGCTGTCCATATTGCCATCCCACTCATTTCTTTTTCTTTCATTTGTTTCCACTACTGGTGCCGCGGCTCCACCGCTATTTCAGTTTCACAATCTGACTGTTACCATCTGCTACAGAATCCTAATGGTGTTACTTATCACTAGCTAGCCTATGTGTTTTTGAGTGTGACAGCCTGTAAGATTTACATTTTATGGCTGTGAGACAGCATTATTGATTGATTTTGTTGGTCTAAATACAATTACTTTCAGTTGCTTTCAAAATGGCAATGTGGCAACAATGTGCCTGATCACACTTCATCTTAAGACAAACACATCCAGATGGGTGCAAATTCATTTGCCATCTACACAACTTGGGCACTTGACATTAAAATTACAACTGCCTGAAACTAGAGAAGATATATGCACTGCACCAAGCACCACTTTGCACTGAGTGTAAGACAGACGGCAATGTGTTCATCATATGATAATATATCATGTTGAATAAACTACAAACATTTTGATTCAGAGAATCTTTTTGAATTAAATATACAATATTAAGGCAAAAGTTTATATGAATAAAAGTATAATGGAAGTATAGCAAATGAAAAATTAATTATTAATTAATTATCATTAATGAACCACAATTAGTTGCTTATCCTCCTTTTATTATCAATTATCAAGTCATCTTTTGTTAGTTAGTCATATATATATATATATACACACACACATTGCCCTCCCCTCCATTTCACCATAGGAGACAAATGCTGAGAACAGTGGATTCAGACTGAGTAACTGACTTGGCCAGTCAAGAATTTTCAAATTTTTGGCTTTGCGAAACTCCTTTTTTGCTTTAGCAGTATGTTTGGGATCTTGCTGAAGGATGGCTAACTGTCTTGCTTCCTTGCTTGGTTCTGCCCCTACCATAAAGCCATTCATGGTAGCCATGAATTTTGAAAAAAGCCTAGATTAAAAATGCATAGATAAATGGTAATCTTGTAGGGCTAATCCTGTTCAAAAATTACATATATTTGTAAGTAGGGAATATTGACCTTGCCTTTTTAGGGCCTGAGAGCACCCTAGTCATTTCAGGAAAAATGAATCCATGTACATTCATTATTTAGATATACATTTTTTATTCAGTCGTTATTTGGACATCCTGCTTAGGTTTCTATGATTGGTGTCTTCATGCTGCCATTTTCCATTAGTTATGTCGTTTCCTGCAGACATGCTTTATGGGAAGGCAGAGGTATAATCCTTCACCTCTGAAACAGACTTCAGTGTGTGATAGCATGCAGCATTCAGGACAGTGCTCTGGTTCTGTAAGGTAGAACTGTTTTTACTGTAAGCATTTAGGAAACTGCTGTGGTTCTGTAAGGAGAAACTACTTTTACTGTAAGTATTCTGAAAAGTATACTGAAAAACAAAAATGATTAAATTTACGCAAAAGCTAAGGCAAAAACTGGGGAATCTTTGCATTGTTATCATAGGTACTTCCCTCTGTACTAAAGAGTTATTACTTACAAAGTGACGTGGTGATGGAGCTATTTCAATGCCCTGCCATTGAATACACACAGAAATTGAACAAAGGATATTGTCCATCCAAAATGAGTAAAACAAGGAGATCAAAATCACAAGGTGAAATTAAACAGAGCATTCAACAACAATGGACACTTACTGCTCTCCTTAAATGTATGGAAACAAAATTATCTTTCCTTTGGGAATGTGTCTGTGCATACACTGCATGGTCTCACAGGTGTCTGAAATATAACTTTCACAATCAATGGCCTTATACCCAATCTGCTGAAGACTTCCTGATTAGCTCCACCATTGTTCCATTGCCAAGCTCTTGGAAAGTCCATATATTTATGAGTCCACAGTTTTCAGAATGATTGTCTACATGACAAGAACTACTGTGGCTGGGTTTTCCAGCACAAATATTTTGTTATTCGTGAAATTGTAAAACATTCCAAGACCCTATTTTCCATTATGTCAAATAAAAAGTGCAGATGTTTTTGCTATTTTCATTTATTTTTAGGGGAGGGGAATATTTATTTTTTATTGAAAAACGGCATCCATTCATTATGAGGCAACATTGCACGTCTTATAAAAAGATTGTAAATATATAACATATAATAATAATATGTATAAAACAGATTCTAAATACTTCAGACTAGGTGAGGAAATATTAAAAACTGAGGTTTCTCCAGACATATCTATGATACATAAAGTATTTTTTGTTAAGAATATATATTTTTACAAATCCTATACATCCTGTAATAATAACTAACCTTAAATGTAAACAATACAACAATTTTACAGGGATGAGTAATGGGTCTGGGAATGAAAACAGAAAACAAATAATTTTTCATGGAACAAAAACATTTTAGTGCTTTTAAAAAATACATTAAAATATCATAAAAAAATTGATTTTCATCACAACTTAGAACTTCTAAATTGCAGCATGTTGATTTTATGGATGGATGGATTATTATTTTTTTTTTTTGCAAGATGTAAGCTATTTATACCTTTGATATACCACAGATACTATTGTGTCAAAACTCAGAGTGACCCAAATGCAGACAGAGATATTAATAAACTATAGTTTACGAGCAACCCAAAAAAAATAGACAAAAACCAAAATCAGTGTCCAAGTCCAAACAAAACGTCAAAACCATACGGGCTATGCATAGGTGCAAAATCACAATCCAAGGGAGAGGTCAAAGAACATTCAAAAGGGTCAAAAATAGGCAGACTTGGCAAAGGTACAAAATCACAGAACAGGAATCAAAAAACCAGGGAACAGACAGGGTAATAACAGGTAAGCAGGCAGGATACAAAGGCTCGTAGCGCAACAGGTACAAAGAACACTGAGTGGGTGGAGAAACACAGAACGAAAACAAAAGCACATGGACAGGGAACGGAAAACAAAAACACAGAAACAACTGAACTGAACTGACAGTCAAAACAGAAACAATAAACCAGATCAAACCATATTACAGACACTATTGCATTTGAAATACCTGTTCTGGAATGTTCAAAATGTTAGCCTAAACACAGGAGCTAACTGGCTAGTTCTAGCTAACGCTCAACATACACATAAACAGATTTTGTGGTAAACACATCATGAACAGCTAGAATGAATACATTTTTAATAAGAAAGCAAGAAGAAACCAACTCTATCATAACAAGTGAATCAAAATTAAAGCAAAAAAAAGTCAGTAACTGAGGGGATTTGATATGATATAAAAACGGCATGAGTAGTGCTAACTACACCCACAGGCCTTCCAATATTGAAAAACATCTCAGTCCTGGTAGACACTCAGAGACATTCAGGAACACAATTAGCAGTAAACTGCCAGCTAGTTAACGGTAGCCTGTACCTAGAATAGCACTTCATGTTAGTTAGAAATGGTAGTATAAGCAAACGTAAGAAATCATATGATGGCAGCTGGCTTTCTAGCATGTGTGGCTATAGTAAGATTAGGAGCCGTGATTTGAGTTCACATCTCATCAACGGATGTATGAAAATTATGTCTGATTTTACAGCTTGTAATTCAAACCAGGAGGGTCAGTTGTATAAAATAACATTAATAACAACCAGAAAAGAGTAATCCCAACAATTACGATGCAACATTGATGCAAACATAATCATCCATGCAGACATGAACAAAATTATTATATCTAAGTAAAGCTTGAGAATATGTTTCTTCAGTTTCTAATTGTGAAAATGTCTGAGTGAAGCGTTTTATAAAAGTGTTTTAATAAAATGCTTAGTACTTTGGCTAACTAATGTTTACTTGACAGAGACCACATATAATAAAACATTGACTTCAGACTTGAAAGCCAGCACATCATACAGGATATAGCCAAATAACAAATTTTCATCCCCAGTCCTTGGGCAGGAGACCCTATGTACAATTATAAAAAACATTATAAGAAAAAACAAACAACAAAGGAGCAAAAACACTGTATATCATATTATAAGATGCACATGGCAGCACAAACAGTTTGCAATCACCAGATAAAAATAATTTCATACTATAAGATTAACATAAGTGACAACAAGCCTGATTGATTTTTATCTATCTTTTTAGCATTGTTGATGTGATAATCAGGGTTTATAAGTTTTAATGTAGGAGGAAATGGAATTCCATGTATTAATTGCCTTAACAGAAAAGGTAGACTGTGCAAATTTTGTAGATCTGAAGGGCATAATGCAGTCACCAATGGTGGAAGACCTTATGATTTTGCTGTTGTCAGAGTGAAGCTTATTGAATTCTTTCAAAGGGGGGTGGTGACAGGTTACGGGTGATATTGTATACTATCTGTCCAACAAAAAAGAACATAAGTCTCTCCAAACTAAACAGATTGAATTTGGTGAGTATGTAACAGTGGTGATGGTGTTCTGGTTTTTTGTATTTTCAGAGCTGTATTATATATGGAGAGAAGGGGTTGAAGGGTTATCATGCTGGCTTGAGACCAGCTTGTGATACAATTAGTTTGATCTCAAGTCTACTGAATCCATTCTTTTTAAATGAAATTTAGCTACACCTGTTTGTTTATATTCATTTGTTTTGGATAACCTGCATTGAAAAAAGCATGATGCAGCACTGTTTATGTTTTTACTGTTAACTAAACAGTACTGGACCATTGAAAAGGATCAAGTTTTCATTGGAGGAAGTAGAAATGAGGTTGGGTTTCCCATCATGTGCTTACAAAAGAATAAATAAATAATTTTTAAAAAATCCATTTAATTTGTTCTCTTTCATAGGATGCATCATTATCAACCCTGGGCCAACTGTCTTCACAGAAAACCCCTTGCAAGTAAGACTTGCTGTGATAATTTGAGTGTGCTCCACATTTGGGGGGTTCATTTATTGTGACTATGGCAACATTTTCTTTATTATGATATTTGTTTCTCATTGTGCTTTAAGCAGGATTACATTTGGACCACCATAAGACAATTCCAGACACTCAATTCATACGCTCAGCATAAAGGACAAGTTACAGGTCTGGATAGCCAATCACATTTAGTTGTGTTGCACTTTCCTTGTCTAGAGACAGTTGTGAATTCCAGACCATTTTTGTTCATAACAAAGTTAAATAAAAAGTAGTCTATTCTGAGTCCCTAGCTGCAGTTATTTTTAAGTATAGGTATTACTCCTCACCCTGAGCAACATTACAGACAGCTCCACATTTTCCAGCAGGAGTCTGAGCCACATACTGCACTGAAATGGTCTGTACTCAAATCAGGACCTTCAATCACACTGAACCCTCAGTGGGTTCCCACAAGTGATGCTCTGTTGAAAAGAAGTTCATGTTTAGTGTCTCTCTTCTGTTTTGACTCCTGTTTTAATTATTTATTTGCACAGGGTGACCTACATGGCTTATATTTTCACATTCTTCTGTTTACACAGTGGTATATTGCTGAGGAGGTTTAGGTTAAGTATCTTGCTCCAGGGTACAATGGCAGTGTTCCACTTGGGAATTAACGGGCCCCCTTTGGAATTAGACAGCCCATCCTCCACACCACATCACTAAATCATAATTATAACTGTAACTCAAACCCTGGGCTTCTGCAGATAAAAGTGGTGCAAAGAATTTGTTAATGACACTAATGAGGCACCAAATCTGCCACTACCACACATTAACAAGCCAGCTCTGGATTTACTCTCTTATTCCCATTA
The DNA here is from genome assembly GCA_019788955.1 of Albula glossodonta. Taxonomy (NCBI): domain Eukaryota; kingdom Metazoa; phylum Chordata; class Actinopteri; order Albuliformes; family Albulidae; genus Albula; species Albula glossodonta. Next base: position 987,213 of record JAFBMS010000112.1, on the reverse strand, counting down.
GAGGAAATGCAATATTTTTCTCTATGTAGCACCCTTGAACATGTTAAAATTACTATTGTTAGGTTGTACATGATTCCAATACATTACAGTTTTTGAATGTATTTCCATTGTAAGATGCTGCTTAGAATAATCGCCATTTCATGTATGTGCACCTTTAGCACACATCTTTAGTTATTTTACTGGTCAGTTTCATTGTTCATGTGATAGAAACATGATACAAAAAAGAGGACCGTGTGTGTATGTGCATGTAAACTTGGATTTTCCTAGTATTCAGTTTTCTTATGTTTGGAGCGAGTGGATTAACTTAGCCCTGCTATATAGCAGTAGCACAACTAAACCAAGAAGTGAGAGTGTATTGTGGCCTGAGCTAAGCCTGTCAGCTACCGTTGCTTTATTTTATTTTTAGTTTTAATTTGTAAGTGTTGTAGGCTTCAGGACTGTAGTGGATACGTCCAGCGTTCGTTATCCCTTTACATTGATTTATCCATGGAGGACGTAATGTGAACGGATTATAGTGCTACTGGCTGCTCGTAGCTAAACGATTAGCTACCGCTGTCGAGACTAGAGGATCTGGATCTTCCCATTCTGCACAAGGACACTGTGTTCTGTGTTTTGTTCACCGCAACTACAGCGGTAACAGTTTTAGTTTCATCCGAGGATTCACGAGCCCCAACATGTGCACCAACATTTAGTACCACGAACAAAAGTATACAATAAAACCCGGGTGTGTTAAATGTATTTTATTTTCTTAAAGTAATGCATGACATCGTTCAGTGGTGTTTAAATGAATGACACGGTTGTTGCCAAAGATACACATTAACCCTATTAGGACGGGATTAGTTTTACATGGGGAGGTGGGGTAATTTCGTTTTTTTTGTTTTTTTGTTTTACATGTGCTGCTAGATGATTCTAGTCCCGTCCGAATCGGCAATGAAATAAAACTATTTCTGTTGTGAATATTCCATGGCCAAGCAATCAGGACCGGAACAATCCATAGCTTTGTAAAGTGTCAATATTTTTTCTGTCAAAATAACAGGTAACTTGGGTTTTACTCTTTAAAAAAATAATAAAAAACGGTTAAAGGTAGCCTGCAAGACGGACACTTCTTGGTTAAAGGATTTAGCCCCTTTATTTCAGAGTGCGCAAGGAAAGAAGACACGGTAATAAAGCTGAAATTAGAATGGCAGCTCGTACACACAACAGTTTCTAAACACGTAATTTTCTCTCAAACGGAGCATAGTTCAACCTGGACATGTTATTCCAAGATAAAACAGATACTACAGAGCCCAAATTCAGTCATAACTCAATTTCTCATGTTTTTTTGAATGGGTGTCATAATAATCCGGGGTTCGTAACTGGAAATATCACACATCCCCTGTGAAGTATGATCCCATCCAGATGCATGAGTTTTATCACAGAGAAGCCATGTAAATATAACATTACTCCACCTCCCCATGTAAAACTAATCCTGTCCGAATAGGGCCATTGCCTGTGCATTCCTCACATGTATTGCATTTTTTTGTTACATTGATATTAACAAAAATTCGAAATAGAATTAATGTGTAATGTTATTGTCTGCACTGTACAGCCTTAAAGGGGAAAGTGCTGAAGTAGCCTTAAAGGGGTCACTACAGGTTAAGGCATAGCATTTTATTCTTTAAGTTTGTACTCAAATTGGGGGCTCATGAGTCAAATTATGTTCATGCATGGGAGTTGAGGTTCACTATAGCAGTATAGCCACATTAACTATATCAAAGCTACCTGAGGGCTCCCAGTCACCTAAGTGAACTCAAGATAACAAGTATATTTCTGGTACACCCCACCATCGCTCCTCCCATGCATTTTAAGCCATCCCTGTTAGAGCTAAGGTTATCTTAATACCTGTGTATATGTAAGTGGTGTGTGTTGCTTAACTTAGCACTTGGTGGGGAGGCTACAATTATCATTTGCACCATATTATGAAGTCTTTGAAAGAATCTTCAAAATGTATTTTAAATAGCTCTTCAAACATACTTAATAATGTACATACTTCAATCACATTCTGATATAAATGAACAGGTTCTGATTTCAGTATAGTTATATTATTACAAAGAGCTTTAGAAACTGCAAGATTTCAAGCTCTCTCTTATAAGTGGTTCAGTGCAAAAGCTCTCTCTTCAATCCTCTGAAGGATTGCTGATTCTGCTCGATTGCTCTAGCCTGGACGAGTTTGTGGAGTGGAGTGGTTTCTGCGCTCTGTGCTCTTTCATTAATTCGCATTAATTAATTCGCATACTAATTAAAATAAAAGTTGGGGCTACTCACCTAGCTGTTAAATAAGGTAGGCTTGATCTGCTCCTAAAGTGTAATCTTTTGTTGCCATTAGGGGACAGGGAGGGAATTTTCCACTTTTTTTTCCTCCGTAGCTCTTCAGCAAACGCTGCTAATTCGGCGCATAGTCGAGCTGACGAGAGGTTTTTCCTTGGTTTTTCGCCCTCCCAGGAGCAAATCTTTAAATCTTTAAAGAGCAAATCTTTAAGGAACATACTCTAGGTTGTTAGTCGGGAAGTTAGTTAGCCAGCCAGTTCGCTTGTTTACTTTGTTTTTTGTTTTATTTTTTTCTTTACTGTTCTCCAGTGTTTGCTTTAAGGATATTCAGATTCTGGTTGTGTTACCGAGTCTGTTTTTGCTTGCTGCTAGCGTATTTTTGTTGAATCTTGTATCTAGACGCAGTGGCTTTTCCTGTGTTTGGTTTCTGCCTTTGGCTTCTCTGAGCCACCTCGGTGCTCTTAGCACTTTTTAGCCAGTAATTCTGTCTCGGCAGTAAATCTTTGTTTAGGGAACGCGTGTTTAGTTAGGGGAGAAAATGTGGCCAAAACTGTGCGAGAGTTGCCGGATGATCGGATTTCTGGAGGGAGACCTCGAGGATGAGTTCATCTGCGACCGTTGCCGACTAGTTGAGCACTTAGAGAGTAAGATTCTTGATCTCGAAGCCCAACTAGCTGGACTCCACAGTAATCCTGAATTGTTAGAGTTCCAGGAACTGTTTACTACACCCTATAGGGAGATAGTGCGCTCACCAAAGCCGGGTAGGGAAGAAGATACAGACCAGACAGGGCGAGAGAGCTGGGTTACAGTAGGGCGTAAGCGTAGAAAGGGGCGCAAAATCCCAAGTGGGGTGGCATCTCCGGAGATTGCGGTGACCAACCGCTTCATGTCACTACATGACGAGTTGGCCCGCGATCCTGTGAGTGGGAGGACTGAAGAGCCCCAGGGCACCCAGGTGGCCTCATCCTCCAAGAAAAGGGAGTTAGTGATAGTGGGGGACTCAATCATTAGAAGGGTAGATAGCATAGTGTGTTCGCGCGACAAGGAGTCTCGTATGGTCTGTTGCGTACCTGGTGCCCAGGTTGGAGACCTCCTGGAGCGTACGGACAAGCTCCTGGCCAGAGCGGGGGAGGATCCAGTGGTCATGGTCCATGTTGGGGCCAATGACATAGGAAAGGGTAGATTTGAGGTTCTGCAGGATAAATTTATCGAGCTAGCGGGGAAGATTAGGAGCAGAACCTCCACGGTAGTCTTCTCTGGAATTCTACCGGTACCACGAGCAAGCAAAGGGAAGGAAGCCTTTACATGGAGATTTAACACGTGGCTACAAACCTGGTGCAGGAAAGAGGGGTACAGGTTTATGGGGCACTGGGACTCCTTTTGGAACAGGGGTGACCTGTACAAGCGGGACGGGTTACACCTGAACCGGAGGGGTACAGCTGCATTGGGCCAGCGTATGCTTAGGGTAGCAGAGGGGTATTTAAACTAGGGACTGGGGGGGCAGGGAGATTATACAGTGAGATGGGTAGGGATAGACAGACTGCCGGAATAGAACATACTAAGGCTAATTATTTTATTGGTAGTGAGGGAACCATGATTGCACATCAGTTTGAGCAGCACTGTCATAGAGGTGGTTTTGGGCAGCTGGAGGTAGAGCGGAAGGATGGGAAATGCGCTCACAGTACCCTGAAATTTCTCTGTTTAAATGCTCGAAGCATAAAAAATAAAATTTTGGATCTAGAAGCGGTTATGAGTAATAGCAACTATGATGTTGTTGGGATCACAGAGACGTGGCTTGGTGCAGGGGATGGGGATGAGTATAACATAAAGGGATACAAGGTGCTTAGAAAAGATAGAACCAATAGAAGAGGAGGGGGCGTAGCTCTGTATGTAAAGGATTATCTTAATATCCAGGAAATTCCAGGTATGGAGCCCCTTGGTGTGAGTGAGGACATATGGATTAAAATACTGGGGGAAAATGAAAAGGGTCTAAATGTCGGAGTATGTTATAGGCCACCAGCCTCTGACAGCAGTGTCAACAGGATGATCTTTGATAACATTACACTGGCATGTCAGGAGGGTGAGACAGTAGTAATGGGGGACTTCAATTACCCCTCAATTAATTGGGAAACTGTGTCTGGTCAGGGTAAATGTGAGGAAGAGTTTCTGGATGTTATAAATGATTGTTTTCTGATACAGGCTGTTACCCAACCTACAAGAGAGAACACAATTCTAGACCTGGTTCTGTGTAATAATCCTGATCGAATCTGCAGTACCGAGGTAGGGGAGCCACTTGGAACAAGTAACCATAGTGTAGTTACATTTGAAGTCTTTTGGCGAGTTAAGACTACATCCTCCAATGCTAGAATTTTCAACTTTAGACGAGCCGACTTTATTAAAATGCGTGATTATACAAGAAATATAAACTGGGTACATCTTTTAGATGGTAGAACTGTAAGAGAAATGTGGACTATGTTTAAAACGATAATCCTGGATGTACAGCGTAAATTCATTCCGCAAGTGCGAAAAGGGAAGCTGAAAAATAGGCATCCTCAGTGGATGAATAAGGCGTTACAAGATAGTTTGAAGCATAAAAGGGAACTATTTAGGAAATTCAAGTTAGACAGCTCAGAGACAAACAAGATTGAATACAGCAAAATGCGTGCTCAAGTTAAGAAAGGAATAAGGGAAGCTAAAAGGCATTTGGAAAGACAGATTGCGCTAGATGCAAAGAACAACCCCAAACGCTTCTTCCAATACTACAATCGAAAAAGGACACTTAAGGCTGAGATAAGAGGTTTAAAAAACAAGGATGGACTTATGGTTTATGATAATAAGGCTATTGCTGATACTCTAAACAACTACTTTGTGGAGAGTTTCACAAGTGAAGGGTTCGCGCATATGCCTCCAGGAGAATTCAGTCCTCAGAGTCTTATGGAGGAAATTGATTTATATGACACAGAAGTGCTAGATAAACTTCGAAAACTTAAAACAAATAAGGCAGCAGGTCCTGATGGAATATTTCCAAGAGTCCTCAGGGAACTAGCGGAAGAGGTCTACAAACCTCTGACAGTTATTTTTAAGAAATCTCTTAAAACTGGAGAAATACCAGATGACTGGAAGCTAGGCAGTGTAGTACCTATCTACAAGAAAGGAGACCGGACTGATCCAGGAAATTATAGGCCTGTCAGCTTAACTTGTATCTCTTGTAAATTACTGGAAGCCATCATTAGGGACAATTTGGAATTATTCTTAGAACAAAATGGTATCCTAAACGATACCCAGCATGGTTTTCGCAGAGGGAGGTCATGCTTAACAAACCTCCTGGACTTTTTTGAGGAAGCTACAGCATGTTTAGATGCAAACCAAGCTTATGACATTATCTATTTAGACTTCCAAAAGGCATTCGACAAAGTTCCGCATGATAGGCTCATAGAGAAAATGAAATCTGCAGGAATATCAGGAGCTATCACCGAGTGGGTTCGAAGTTGGCTGGCTGGTAGAAAGCAGAGTGTAACTGTTGGAGGAATTGTTTCAGAACAGGGTCCTGTGAGAAGTGGAGTCCCGCAGGGATCGGTGTTGGGGCCTTTGCTTTTCCTTATCTACATAAATGATCTTGATGCAGGGGTTAGTAGTAAAATAGTAAAATTTGCAGATGACACAAAACTGGGGGGGCTAGCAAACAGTATAGAATCAACTAAGGTAATACAAGAAGACCTAAACAGCATCCATATGTGGGCAGGTACCTGGCAGATGACATTCAACTTAACTAAATGTAAAGTCTTGCATGTGGGCAACAAGAACATTAGACAAGACTACTTCATGGGAAGTAAACTAGATTGTGCTCAATTTGAAAAAGACTTGGGAGTAATAGTTGACCAAAGCCTAACAGGATCTAGGCAGTGTGCTGTAGCAGTAAAAAAGGCCAACAGGATGCTAGGATATATAGCCAAAAGTATTGATTATAAATCTAAGGAGGTTATATTAAAATTATACAATGCTTTAGTTAGACCACACTTGGAATACTGTGTGCAGTTCTGGGCACCGCACTATAAGAAAGATATCGAGGCTCTTGAAAAAGTACAAAGGAGGGCAACTAAATTAGTTCCTGGCATGAAACATAAAAGCTACGAGGCAAGACTGAAGTTACTTAACCTATTTAGACTCAGCAAGAGGAGACTAAGGGGTGATTTAATAGAGGTTTTTAAATTTCTAAAGGGACTCAACAAGGTTAGCTACGATAAATTTTTTAAATTAAGTTCAGTCTGTAGGACAAGGGGACATATATGGAAACTAGTTAAGAGTAAGTTCCGCACTGATGTAAGGAAGTATTATTTCACGCAAAGAGTTATCAATACATGGAATGGGTTGCCAGGTCATGTAGTTGAGGCAGAGACCCTTGCTGTGTTCAAGTCCAGACTTGATGCAGTTTTGGATACTCTTTAAATAATGTAATGGCGAGCTTTGTTGGGCCGAATGGCCTGTCCTCGTCATAATATGTTCTTATGTTCTTATGTTCTTATGTGCAATTCAGTGCTGAGTCTACAATCCATTCACACGATGGTCCATCAGCTTTACCCGTCTGATATGTGTACAGTAGCCTCCATAACCTTTGGGAAAAAGATTTTTTTTCACTTTGCACTCCACAACTTTATAAATGAAAATAAACAATACATGTGAGGTTTAAGTGCATATTCTCATCTTTTAAGTGAATTTTCACACATACTGGTTTCACCATGAATAAAGTGTCCTTATTTCAGGGCACCATAACGTTTGGGACATTAATGTTATGTAAATTAGTGATATTTTGTAGTTTATTTTCTTATGCTTCAAGTCTGTGACCCATAGACATCAACAGATGCTGAGTATCTCTGGTGATTTTCTGTCAGGCCTGTACTGCATTCGGCTATAGCATTCAGTACTATCTTTAGCTCATGTGTGTTTCAGGGACTTGTTGCCTTAAGGGTTTTCCTCGGAATATTAAATGTATTACAATTTAGAATAAAATTGGGTATGTGACAGTCAAGTCAAAAATGTTTTTGGCTTTTCAGATATTTAATTTTGGCTTTGAATTTTTATGTTTGGGATCATTACCTTGCTGTAGAATCACTAGTGAGTTTGGAGGCATGTGCTTGAAGTTGGGCAAATGTTTCTGTATGCTTCAGAATTCAGTCTGAAGTTATTAAATTCATCAGCAGTTACATGATGTGAAGAATGTCTGTACCTGTAGCAGCCATACATGCCCAAACCCTAAGTTTCACAGATGAGATGGTATGCTCTGGATCTTGGGCAGTTCCTTTTGGCATACACACTTTTCTCATCACACTGATACAAATAAATCTTGTCTCATCTGTCCACGAAACCTTTTTCCAAAACTCCGCAAGTTCTTGTATTGCTACAGCAAACTGTAACCTGGCCATCCTGTTTTTGCAGCTAGTGAGTGGTTTTCATCTTACAGTGTAACTCCTCTATTTCTGTTTGAGAAGTTCTCTGTAGACAGTAGTCACTGACACATCCACACCTGCCTCCTGAAGAGTGTTTCTGTCAGACACGTATTTGGGGTGGTTTCTTCAGTATGATGAGAATTCTTCAGTCTTCAGCTGTTGAGGTATTCCATGGGCTACCAGGTCCTTTGTGATTACTGAGCTCTCCAATGCTGTCTTTCCTCTTAAAGGTGTTCAAAAGAGTTCATTATGGTAAGCCTAATGTTTGGCCAAGGTATCTGCCTTTTTTTTTCTTGTTCCTTAGCCTCATAAATGGGTTCTTTGACTTTCATTGGCACAATTCCCAGTCCTCATGTTCACAAACACCAAAAACAGAATCTATAGGTAATCAAAAGCCAGGAATCATGCCAAGATAATTAAAGCTCTTGTATACCTGAATAAAGGAAGCAATAGAACACATCTGACTTACAAGCAACACCTGTGCAACCTTTGTCCCAAACGTTATGGAGGGCACCTTATATAATCATATCAATATTCAGTATTGTCAGGTCATTTGCAATATTTCTGGCCACAGCGGGAACACATGCAGTGTGGCTCCATAGCTATGGAGGGCACTGTTTACACTTTTTCTATTTTTCTCTGACGTGTACTTGTCACACATTTTTGAAGGTTACCTAAAACAAAATAATTCCCTACACTATTTTATGTCCATACTGTCCATCAATTCCTCTGATGCTTACTTTGATTCAAACAATATTGCTCATGATTCATATTCTGAACTGGATTTTGCAGAAGACTTTCTCCTTAGGAAGATCTTGATCAGCTGTCATGATGTGCAAATTCATGAATTTGATGTTAATAACCAACACTAACACTGTCTGAACCACCAACATCTTATTCAAACACAGGACAACGCAGAACGATCAGATGTTAGTTTGTTCTACAGACTAATGAGTTTTTAATTATGCTTTTCCAGTAAAGGCCAGTAAATGGCCTTTTCACATTTTATGTTACAGCCCTATTCTATAATCATTTTTATTTGCAAATCACATTTATTTGCTAATTCTGTCTGCTGTCACTCATCTCCATTGCTGAGGCATTTTCCAGAGACAGAATGTTGTTCATAATGCCTGTCATGTTGTTCAACTCAATAGACTCTTACCTGAGTCAGACTATGAGAACAGACATAGTGCCAGAAAACACAGAAAGGTCAGACTTGTTCAGTGCAACAGACTGGAGCAGAGTCATCATCGTACTGAGATTTTCAGACATGATGAAAATGTAACTACAGAATTACATAATACACAACAGATTCTCCTCCCAAAACTATTAAGACACTAATGGACCAATAAAATCTGTCTCTGCTTAATTTCTTCACCCAAGAGAAATATGCAAGAGCAATTTTATGACAGCTTTTTACAGAGTGTGTTAACACAACACAGGATTACCCCACCATCACACCCAGTAACCCAGCACCCGACATTACACTCACTAACCTTGCACCAACCAAAGAGTGGGTTTTTTGTTTAAAAAAGTAAAAATGACATGATTGAAATACTGTTACAGATGAGTTTGCTGAGATGAAGAACATGCTAGAAAATAAATGTTTGCTGACTATGAGAGATCCTTGCAATAAATAAAGGTCTAACATTTTGCACTCAGTCTCTTCTGACTACTGGCAACATTTCTCATGCAAAACAACACCCAATTGGAATTATACTCTGGAGAGTGGTTCTGTCAATCTTTTTTATGCAAGTCATAAAATGGCTTTTTTGTGGTGAAACAACTGAATTTGTTTTTAATGATACTGTTGACTTAACACGGGCACCAAGCCTGTCCACATGAATGCGATTTTGGCTTGGACTGTGACAAACCAAGCTACAGTCTTCGATTTGATGGTAGGCTCCCTGCAGTGGAAAGCAATAAGTTCTCGGCACCCATACACAAGATGTTGCTTTATAACATTCGAAATATATATATATTTTTAATTTCCATTTGTTGTCAGATCAAATAAAATACAATCATCATTATACCCAGATACTGATTAACTCTTCCCATTCAGATTAATTTAAAAAAAAAAACAGCTCCCAGACCTTTATTATTAAAGACAAAATAGGTTTGTGACAGGAGGCACTGAGGGTAGAGGAATTAAATGACTTGGACTGCAGCACTGGCGTGCAGAAGGTGTAGTTTATTCAAAGGTGATTGGTGAAAAAGCAGGAATATTTACAATGAATAAAAAAATACTTTAAAAAAAACAGAAAACAAAAGACAAAAGGGGAAAAAATGCACAGTGCACTCAGCTATGCCGAGCGTAAGGCCCACAACACTTTGCCACTCTCTTCACTCTACTCCAAGGCTGCAGTCTAATCTGTAAAATGATCCGCCCTTGGGCACTTCCCCTTGCAAACTTACCTCGGGAGGATGTCATGCAGAAGCAAAATTACACAAGATGACACTCGAACCCCAGGGGAAGGAGCAAGGGAGGGAGCAGAATATTTTGAATTGAACCATACTTGCACTTGGAAGTTAGTGAGAGAAACCATGCAGATGTTGTTGAGTGTTGTGTGCAAATTGCAGTTCATTCTGATTGCATATGGGATGATGAGCAGAATCTTTGTCCTGGTTGATTAAAAACCAAAAAAAAAACACTCCTTAATCACCCTCAAGTCCATAGAAACACTATGGACTCACTACATTGCAGTAGTGCTGTTATTCTCAATGTTTACTTTATATCACCACATTTATTAAGTATGGTTATCAGTAATGGCACAATAATTTGAGTAAAATAATTCACAATGATTTGTTGGTTTAAACAACTGTCCCTATGAGCAACACTAACTCCCATGCCAAGTTGGAGGCATTTCTCTTGCCCGTGAACAGAGCCTTGTTCTGCGCTCATAATCATATTAGATGTTCAGTTTCCTCATCAGGCCCTTAATAATAACAAAACCACTGAGAAACATGTATGTAAAAGCTTATGGCAAGTTGCATAAGACAGTAAATTACAATTGGTGGGACAACTACAATCCCAAAAATATGGAAATTGCAATAAAAACGGTTTCGCACACATTAAACAGAGGTTACAAATGTAGCCTGAAGGGGGCGTAATTACCCCCATGAAAAGCAAGCCTGACTACGCCACTCCCAATTATTAGGGTGGGAGACCCAATTAGCAATAGCGACCAGATTTCCCCGCATCCAGGGTGTTCAAATGACTGAACAATGAGATTTAGATACAAAAAGAATCTCACTTTTATTAGACAAACATTAATAGCAAAGATGAAATCTGCATAGGAATCGAATAGGATAAAACTACACAACTGCTCTACTAAGCACACCTCTATTTGACAGGCTCACCAATGACTCAGTCTGATTTACAATAGTTCTAATAGTAATTCTGGGCAGGACAACATTCCAGGAATCCACTGGTGGACACACATGTAGGTTTACAAATACAGATACATAACCAAACTCCAAACACATGACCACCACCAAACAAATTAAATACACACATAAAAAAAGGAAATTATCACACTTCTACTGAACCCTGCCTGAACGGCTGTAAGCCAACCAATTAGACACTACTCAAGGGGTAATATGGACCAAGCAAAAGGAAGGGACTATAGAGTATCAAGGCAATGGTATAACTTAATGCACACGTGAGTTAATAAGTTGCTGTTACACCTTACACCAGGCCAGTACCAGTACACATGTGGATCGCCAATGACACTGCACAGCAAACTATGGCAACACTAAGGTTTCAAAGTGGTTAGACATACACACCACAAATCCTCTGTAGAGGTCCTATAGCCCAAAACATGCAGATAAGACCCACCTCAATTTAGATCAGTATTCAATAGGCTGACAACCAGTCCAGGAGACAGGGAGAATCACAGACTATTACAATGCAAACAAAAGAGAAATCAACTTGACAATCACCCCAATACCTAAGCTAACACTCACTGGGTGTGCCCCAACCAGTGATCACATCAACTGCTGAAATGGAAATGACACAGCCTATTCCATTTTACACGCACAAAATATTGCACAACCTGATCACTGGTTTAAGATATTGTTCACAAAACCAGCAGCAAATATTGCCACCACTTACTAACGTGGACATGAATCAAATACTGTACAATTAAAAGAAACTATTAGTGCCAACACCACCTACTACGGCTGAAAGAGCACAGCAGCACTACAAGGAATTTAAAGAAACTACCACTGCCGGCACCGTTGCTATGTCAAAAACAACAACGTTTGCACTGCCGAGAAATAGTATCACTGCTGATCTGGTCCGAGCAGACAGCTACAGCATGAGCAAGGAATTTAAAGAAACGACGCTCTTATAACCACGGTTCTAAGCTGAGCAGGTGGCGTTGGCACTGGAAATTTAAAGGAACCCGTCTGTCCAGGACACGCAACTTTGTCGACATTCAATACAAATGCACAAACATCAAATCTAAAAACACAGGTGGGAAAAAACAGTGGCTCGACACCATCGTTGCAGCCACCCTACAAATAAAACACCATTTAGATTAGGGGGAAATCAATCCTTCTAACCAAACTATGTGCATTATATCCGCCATGTATGTATATTTAGAGCAAAAATCAAACAGTTCATACCTTCTCTACAGGCAAATCTTACATGCACCCCAGGGAACAGCCAGTTGGTTGGAGATAGGAGCTGTAGTAAGTAATACATTAGATAAGTTTTTGGCTAAAGGACTTAATTCGCCACATTCAGAAACCGTGACTGCACTGAATACTCGTGCAATCCTGATGTTTCCAAAACCACCCAAACGATGACACTTTTAATCATTAAGCCATTACACAGACGTAGGTCAGCATAAAAAAATTAATTATTAAAACATACCGTATTCCAGTCTGCCAAGTAGCACACCGAACCACACACAATCAAAATGCTACAGGTGTGTTTGCAATCTCGCACTGTGACCTGTAACCCTACGTCCGTACACCTGATTGCATCAACAGGACAGGGTCCTAATGTCCTACAGGTTACACAAATTCAAGCAAAATGCATTTTAAAATAGACTTCTGCTCACTCCTACACTGCTGGATAGGTTGGTTGCAGGTTTCTTGTATTTGCTGCAAGCAAGATAAAATGAGTAATCAAGTAATACACATGAAAATACTGTGGCATTGCACAAGCTCAGTGGTGGCTGGTGAGCTAGAAACATGGGAGGAAAAAACTTTCCAACAGAAGTGGCTAGTGAATGCAAGGGCAGACCATTTTTTGGATTTGACCACAGCCCAATGCCCCTGCTTTATGGGTACAGCCAGAACTTGAGTTGAGGGGATTGTGGGGGGATGCCATCATCCCCCTTTGAAAAAATTTTGAACCCAACCATCCGCCTTGTAAAATTGTCTACCCCCTTGCTTTAATGGAATTAGCTATGCTATTTACTGCCTAATCATGAAAAGACAAAGTGTCAGCGATGTTTAAATGTCAATCTTACATTATTTGCGCTCCATTTCGTGTTTTCTCATATCCTCTGTACCTTTGTAGCTTTTCCTTATTTCTTATTTGATTGGAGCCTGCAAATGCATGCTTTTCATTGGCTAATGCAACTTCACTGAGTGAGTTTTGCTTTGGATGAGAATTGCAAATGCTAAAGGTTAAAATGGCTAAGCGACTGGTTGAACAGTACATTAGAATTTTTTAGTAAAGAAGAAGAAATTGAAAAAAGACAGTGAAATGATAACCAGTTTCATGTATAATGAATACATAATATGTCCCTTATGTAACAAAACATTGGCAACAGCTCACCCAATGTTTAATCTTTGAATGAGACCAATAATAACATGTTCACATGTTTTTCCAATAAAAAAACAAGTAACTAAATAAATAACAGGAAATAATGAAACTGAACACAATAAGTATCGGCATGATAATTATAATGAACAAAAACAGAATAACAACAAAGGAGGTACTAACAGAAAAAACAAACCAACAATAAAAGTAAATTGTCTATTTCTCCCCGAAAACAAAGAACCAGGTGGTAGCTTCCACTGCTTCCCCTGCAGAAACGCTACCTTAAGTACGTTGGTTTCAGTAGTTTATTTTTGTACGTTTTAAATAATAACAATAATTCAATACATGTTTTAAAATATTGCCACCATGCTGTTGTTCTTCACTAGCCATAAGCTGCTGTGAAAAAATCACCTGCATATTGTTATTTAAGATGCTGTGACACCATATAGACAGGCCTTATCCTACATGGTGAAAAATCTATTTTTTTAAAAAGGCTATGACAGATGTTAGCATAAAGAACAAACACACACATACACACACATTACAGGTTAAAATAAACAATCAGGTACACCATGCCAGCAAGAAATTTCATTTTTAAAAACAGTTCTTTTTTTTAAATTTGTTAGGTGGAGACAATGTTTTTAAATCAGGAAATCGCTGCTACAATGTCACATTTAGCCAGCAGCTCCACAAGCTCACAACCCCTGCATGCTGTGAAAAAAAAGCCCTTGCAACCCAAAATTACAGCTATTACAGAAGCTAGAAAACATTCATTACCAGCCTATATGTCTCTTGCAACTACAGAGCATCAGTCCATTGAGGGCATATGTCAACATTTCCTAATGACATGCCGCACGCTCAACATAAGTTATGTTGCTCAACTTGCCAGTTCAAATTAAATGAAACCTGTTTGCTAGGCAGCATAGCTAGCTAGCTAATTATCTTACCAGGTCATGGTGACGATGGTGATGGGACACAAGCGACCTCCCTTAAAATCATTAAAATATTACATCTGAACTTCTGAACAAACATCACAAATAGACACTACACAATACCTGACAATGAAACGTATTTTCTAAGCACATGGTGTGCGTATGAAGGCTCCTACTCTTGTCAAGTTTTATGTGATTCATTTATAACTAGTTGGACTACTGGTTTCGTTTTTATACAAATGATAGATGATAAACAAACAACCTTATGGTGGCTTTGGTAGAGTCATCAATGTACGTGTTTGCAACAATACATCGAATGCACAGAAATGTGGTTGAATGTCTACAAAAAGATTCCAAACATAAAAGCCTCCTTAAAAATTTGTCATGTCAGAGTTTTGCATACAAGCATTTCATTTGATTAGCTAATGTATTCTCAGAATGTATTCTGAATAAGGAAATAGTCAGTGAAGGGAAAAAAGTATGTTGCATCCGAATGAAGAAAGTGGTCCTAAAAAAAATACAGTGGCACCTCAGCCCAAAAACTTAAATCGTTCGTTGACTCCGTTCGCGAACCGAAATGTTTGCGAACCGAAATAATGTAAATCCAATTAATCCATTCTCCAGCCCCAGAAACACTTTTTTATGGGTTTATGTGTGGCAAAAATATAGAAAGGAATTAAAGATAACCTTAATTATAGAAAAATAAATGAATACTAAAATAAAACATAATAATTGTACACTTTACCTTTGTGGTTGATAGTTTCTGGTACAGGTGGATTGTGAAGGAGGAGAAGGAGGAAGTAGCACTTTTCACTTTCTTGGGAGCCATAATGAGGGCAAATTTAATGGAAATAGCACAAAAAGAATGTGTATCAAAGGAGAACACAGCAACGAACGATGTAAACAACACTGAGTACTAAGCACAACTGACGCTATCCTTGACGCGCTATGGCGAGAAGCCCACAAGTTTGTGTGTTTGTGTGTTTGTGTACCAAGGACTTGTTCACGGGCCAAGTGAAAATTTGTTCAGAAAGTGTGTTCGTGGGCCGGTTTGTTCGTGAGTAGGGGCGTTCGTGGGCCAAGGTTCCACTATAATTGAATCTAGAAGCAAGATCACGGTCATGGCCAATGAGTCCACTAGAGCTGGGGAAAATAATCATTTTTACGATGCATTGCGATGCCAAAGTGAAAGATTCTGCATGGATGCAGAAAAAGAAAATAATAGATGTTTGAAAACTATAATTTCCATTCCATTAATTGTAAAACACAGGCTTTCGCTTCCTTTTCCATACCTTGGAGCAAAGATACAGTATCCCATCTCCTAGTTTTTTTTTTTTTTTTCACAGACACCGCTATACCTGCTCTGCACAGTGACACAAAAGCCAGAGTAATGGGTTTTTATATTTTCATAGCAGTCAAATGCTGATTTTAGGAAACATTCTATGGTTCACATTCTAAATACACATTCCACAACAATCAGCTGTTTTTTACAGAAGCCCATTGCATTCACAAAAGAAAAAAAATTGATGTAATTATCCCGTAATTATGAGAAAAGATATCCTAAACTGTGTTTTCCATGACCAAATAAGGACGGTTGGCAATGATTGTTCTATTACATTTAATTAGAGACACTGGGAAATATTAGCCTAATGCTCTTAATGTGGATGGCATTCACACAGAAAATACAGATGGCATTAATGCCAAGAAAAACAGTCTGTACATGTTCAGATGCACATCGTTGGCCTTGTATTCTTGTATTAATTAAAAAAAAAACATGGAGAACAAGATGCATCGTGATGCATCGAGAATTGTTTTATAATCAAATCGCTACCCTTTGAATCGTAATTGATTCGAATTGTGAGTCCAGTGAAGATTCACACCTCTAGAGTCCACCACTGTCAGCCTAAAATCCACCTTGATTGTCTTCCTGAAGGGTAGTGTCAATGAAGAAATGGAGCCCATCACCTTTCCCTTGTACCTGATTGAGCTGGAGCGTTTGAGGGCTACCCACATGAAGAAGCAACTGCTGAGCTGCTTGTTGAAGAATAGCTTGACCAACCAGATGTTGAAGGTTTCATTGGTTCATTGGTTTCTGCAGCGACGGAGCCAATGTAATGCTTGGAGTGAGATCTGGCGTTGGGCAGTTGCTGAAGCAAGATTTCCCAGACATCATATTTTGGCACTGTCTCAACCATCATCTGGAGCTGGATGTGGACCAGGCCCTGGATGCTACTGGAGGAGCAAAGGACTTTCTAGCCCTCTTTGATGCCCTGTACTCAGATTACAGTCAGTCACCCAAGAATGTGAGGGAGCTCATTGAGTGTGCCAACAGTCTCTCCATCACACTCAGAAGGATTGGGAGAGTTTTTAGTGTTTGCTGGGTGGCTTTGTTGTGGAGGTCAGTCAGTGCAGTGTGGCAGTCGTTCCTGGTCTTGGCACAGCATTTCTGTGAAGCATCAGAGGATGACACCAGGGATAGCAGAGAGAAGGCCAAATATAAGGGGCTGCTGGGCAAGCTATCCTTTGTGAACTTCCCGAAGAGTTTGACACTGTTGGCAGATGTTCTGAAAGAGTTGAAGGACCGGTCTGAAATTCTCCAGAACAGAGGTATCACCCAAGGCCCATGAGATCATGTCCAACTGCGTGGTGCACATTGAGGACAGGACAGCACACCCAAGATGCCAGCATGGCAGAAGAAGTGATAAAGTTCAAAGGTGAGCCATTAAGATCTGGCAAAAGTCCTGTCATCAGTAGTGATGTCTGCACTGAGACAGTAGCAGGCAACATGCAAGCCAAGCTCTTCATGATTACTGCGAACCGAGCACAAGCCACTGTCACAGCCAACGGAAGAGAGGCCTACTAAACATTCAACAGACAACTTACAGTGCTAAACCCTAACAGCTGGGACCACAGCAATCCTGGGCAGCAGGAGGTCAGAGAGCTGAGTGAAGTGCTACGTCTCAATGTGGAGGAGATCCACTGTGGCTTTGTTGTGTATAAGACCAGTTAAGGGAGGGGGATGAGCAGCCAGCTGAAGAAGATGCTGACTGCAGTGGACACCCTGTCTTCCAGCAACACAGATGGTGAGAGAGGGTTCAGTGTAATGAACAGTATCATCACAGGAAAGCACAGCAAACTGAAAACAAAGCATGACAGCAGTCTCATCTTCCTGAACTCTGTCGGACGATCATGGGTGGAGTGGAATCCAATGGCGTATGTGAGGACCTGGCTGGGAAAAGGCAGGAGGGCAGCTCACTCCATGAGTGGCATGGCCCAAAACAAGGAGGAGGAGGAAAATTACTTCCAGACAGTATGGAAGCTATTTTAAGTAGTATTGTTCTTGCCAGCTGCATTAATTTAGACAATTGCATTGATACTATTGGCTAAGATTTATTTAAAATACATATTCATCATTGTCCTCTTTTCTTTTTCAGAGATGATGTGCCTATCATGCACCATGCCCAGTTGAGTGATTCCACCTCTGCCATGCCCCCACAGCTGCTTCACTGCCTGTCAGCCTCCTCTGTTTCTATTGTTAATTAATTTACCATTCCATCTAATAATAAAATTCATTTAATGAAGGGTAGCTTTATGAGGTGGTATTTTGTCCTATTTCTTAGTCCTATTCTGATACCTGGTGCAGGGAGTCCCTAACTTACGAAAATAATTGGTTCCTGAAGGTGTTGATAAGTCGTTTTTTTTTCGTAAGTCCATTTCTTGTGTCCATTTCTCTTGCAGACTCTTTATATCATTCACCAAGATGAACTCATCCCCTTCTATCAGTTTCGGTAGCTCCTATTTTCATGGATGTATGGTTAATATATAAGACTGTGATATATATATTTATGTATACTGCACAGTACTGTATAGGAAAACCATGCTCTCCATTAATTCACAAGTCTAAAAAACTTTCTAATTTGGGAGCTTATTTAAAATTTTACAAGCATAAATTTCACAATTTTGAAAAAGTGGGAGCACACAGTTTCCATCTGTTATGGACCACATACTTACCATGGTTTGAATCGGTAAAATTAAAAATGGGAAACTCATCCGAATGAAAACATCTGTTGGGAAAGACACATCTTGCCTGCTGTTGATGAAACCTATGCCAAGTTATTTGGAGCGACAGTTTTAAGAAAGCTGGATGCCACAGTGGGGTTCTGGCAGGTGCCCCAGCATTCAGAACCTTCCCCACTGACTACATGCATCACACACTTCGGAAGGTACTGTTTTCACAGGTTACCTTTCGGGATTTAGTCAGCATCCGGACACCTCCAGAAGCGTCTGACTTGGATGCTGACAGGACTGGAAAGGGAACCATCTGTCATGCAAATGACATCCTCATCTTTGGATCAGCATGTGAAGAACATGACCAGAGGCTGCACAAGGTGTTGGAGCAGCTTCAACAGAATGGATTGATGCTTAATGACAAGTGCCAGTTTGGTATAGATTGGGTCACAATCCCTGGTCACATCATCAGTGTGAAGGGCATACAAGTGGGCCCAGAGAAAATCAAGGCAATTTCAGAGATGTCTATGCCCAAAGATGTTGCTAGAGAAGATGTTGTGAGAAGATTCTTGGGCATGGTAAACTATGTGGGAAAATTCTCACCATGTGTCACAGAGCTCACACAGTTGATCAGGGACCTGCTCAAGGCTGACAATGAATGGCCTGAAGGAGCATGCAGCAGTGAGCTTTCAAGAAATTGTGACAGGAACTGAGCTGGCCAACTGTTCTCGTGCAGTACAGCCCAAACAGAGAGATGAGTTTCAGCAGATGCATCCTCATTTGGACTCAGAGGAGTCCTGTCTAAGTGACAACCATTAGGTGACTGGCATCCAGTCACCTTCATACCACACAACATTACAGAAACTGAGTGCAGATACGGACTGAAAACTCAGAAGTACAGAGTAGAGGCTCCAATGGCCGTAGTCAATTTTATTCCTGGGGCCAGGGCTACTGAAATTGAAGCAAATTTGAAAGGGCTGACTAAAGATAATTGAAAATTATCTAAAATTGTTATTCACATCGGCACCAATGATGTCTGTACACGGCAATTGGAAATAACCAAGATAAACATTAATAGGTGTGTAAGCATCCAGAAGTTTCTCTGGTCCCATTCCATGCTACAAGGTGATGAGATCTACAGTAGATTAATATCAATACATTTTTGGTTGTCTAAGTAGTGCCCCTCCAACGTGGGCTATATTTACAATTGGCAAACCTTTTGGGGGAAGCCTGGTGTTTATAGAAGAGATGGCATCCACCATACCCGGGAGGGTGCATCTCCTATTTCTAAAAAAAATTGTCCATAGTCTTAATCACCCTAAACCATGACTTACTAGGGCCAAGGCCAGGGAGCAAATTTTCTGTCCTCCCCAGACTTATGCTTTTTTCCCTGAACAATCGCTCAAATTAAGATTCATAGAGACAATACCTTTTTGCCTACTTTTTAACTGAAGTTCTGGGACACTAAGTACACATGGCCCAAGGATTTGAAGGGGTCCATGAAAATCTGGGAATTTTTTTATAAAGAGTGGAGGGGCCCTCTGTCTGACTGTGTACAGGGCCCAGAATTTCTAGCTACTGTGCACAGTTTTAAAGCTACCTTTATATATTATTATATGTATTATATAATATTATTGAATCCATTGGATTATCTCAGTCTGTAGACCATCTTACATATTGTTGCACCATGATATAGTGGCCAAACACATGTATACCCTCCCGCTGGACAGTGCTGTACCCACTCTTCCATTGCCTGCATAGAGCAACTGCTTGATTGTATTTTGTCTAAACTGTCATTGGCTATTTAGCAGCTATGCAGTTGAAAAAGGCTCTTTTTAACCGATTGATTGTGTGTTGTGTTTAAATTTAATAAAATTGTTTTGATCTTCCCAAGTTGCACAGCCTTCTTATTTTAAGCATTCTTTTTCAGCTGTTTCTAGTAGCCTGTGTAATAGTAATAAAAGTTGTTAAATCCAGAAACACATCTCTCGCTTGTTCCTTTTTAGAGAACTATGGGTGTAGTTTGGTGTAAAGAATGTGTAGCCTGGTTTCATAAATTCACATACAACTCATTGGTTACATATACAACAATTTGGAAGGTTTTGGAGGGTTTTCTGCTGGTAAAACAGAAGCCCAAGCTATGAACATACTAATTTCCCCACAAATTAAAGTTGTTTTCCTTCAAGTGGCCATGGTATGACATTACATATATGGAAACTAGGGGTGTGACGAGATCTCGTGCCATGAGATCTCGCAAGATTAAAACGTGACAATATTTCTCATTGGGGTGAAAGCAGTCTCGCGAAACTGTGTTCAGCTGCAACCAACATGGAGAGTGATGAAATTGCAATAGAAGATGCCCCCGCCACTTTTAAATTATTTATGTGGCAGCATTTTGGCTTCCAAGTGGAAAAAATTAATGGCAACAGAGCGACCGACAAAACACAAACTGAATTCAAAGATTGCAAAAAAATAGTGCCGTACATTGCTGCAAATACGAGCACTATGCAGAGACATCTGCAAAACCACTATAGCTCTCTGATAAAACCGACCGTGCCTGTGAAAAAAATTGTGAAAGGTCAGACAACGCTGATTGATCAAAACTTCAACAGACAAGTGCCAGAGCCACTGAAATAACCAAAGACATCTATGTTTTTATTACTGCTGATATGAGACCATTTTCAGTAGTGGAATATCAGGGATTTTGGCAACTTCTCCATTCACTTGGAACCGAAGTACACCATCCCGTCACGTGCGCATTTTGCTCGCACGGTGGTAGAGTTTACTTCACAAAGAGTCCAAGGCAAAGGTTGTACAGACCCTGAAAGAGGCAGAAAGCATCGCCATAACGACCGACGGTTGGACATCTAGAGGTATGCAGAGCTATATCACAATGAAAGCCCCCATAAATCAACAGTGACTGGGAAATGGTAAATGTTGTACTGCAGACTCGCCAACTTTTCGAGTCCCACACAGGGGCCAACATAGCTGAAGTTTTACAAGCAGCTGTCACTGACTGGGAGCTTAAAAGGCCAAACCATGGCATGGCTATTGTGACTGATAATGCACGTAATATGGAAGTGGCAGCGTGCGAGGCAGGATTGAAGCTGCATATAAAGTGCTTTGCGCACACGATAAACCTTGCTACCCAAGCTGGCCTCGGTGTAGCGCGGGTCACTCGTTTGCTCGGGCGGGTGAGACGTGTGGCTGCTTTTTTCAATCTGAGTTCAACAGCTACCGCGTTGAAAAAAGCAAAAGCTGCTACAGTTACCAGCACACAAGTTAATCATGGATGTTACCACACGATGGAACAGCACTTTGGATATGCTGGATCGTTACCTGGAGCAGTAAGCCGCTGTAGCAGCAGCTTACTGATAGTACTGAAGACCTTGTGAACCTGCTGAATCCTTTAAAGACAGTCACCACAGTCTTGTGTGAGGAGAAGAGCCCCACAGTGTCTCTTATTGTGCCACTGAAGATCATGATTGAACAGAGCATGACAGCAAATGATGGCAATTCCACAACCGTGGCCGACACTAAGAGCACAATCCTCAGAAATATTCCGGGCAGATACAGTGGGGATGCATAAAACTATCTGCTGGAGGGTACAGCGCTGGACCCAAGATTCCAGACTCTACCACAGTTAGACCATAACCAGCGTGAAGTTGTCTTCCTGAGGGTACAGGAGAAGGCGCAACAGTTGTAGCAAAATCAGGCAAATATCACTTTCAATTGCTTTCCCTTTAAATTGCTTTCCTCGTTTCTGTGTGTATACGTGTGTAACAATGTTTTCTACCTTCTCAATTTTTGTTCCCAGTACCAACTGAAAAAGGTTACTGGACTCATGCAGTGTGTGTGTGTGAGTGTGTGTTAGAAACATGGGAGCATCAGAGTGAATGTGTGTGTGTTGAGAGGGAGAGGGGGGCCCTTTGCTGCTTATTAAGGTTAATGCCAGTGTTTCTGTTGTTTAAAGACCACAGCTGAGGAGAGTGAGGAGAGGGGAGAAGAGGCAGCAGGTGGATCTCACTATCTCACACATGGAAGAGAGCCTCTCTACTGAGCCAGAACAGTCCAACAGATTGCAACAGATCGAGAGGGAAATTGAACACTACAGAAGAGAGGCCTCTATCCCACTCAGTAGATGCCCTCTGAAGTGGTGGAAACAAAACTGTCCTCAATATCCTTTGCTGTCTCCACTTGCCAAAGCGTACCTTTCCATCCCTACTACCTCTGTTCCTAGTGAGCATGTCTTTTGTACTGCAGGAGACATAGTTGGTGCCCAAGGTCTCAACTGCTGCCAGAAAACGTAGACATGGTCATATTCTTGAAAAAGAACATGACCATATCTTAAACTGGGCTGTGTAGTTGTAATCATCTCATAGCTCTGTATCATGCTTGTAGAAAAATTTGGTCAGTCTCTGTTTGCACTTTGAGTACTGAGTAGTACTTTGATTATGGTTTGAACTTTTTGTTTACACTTAAAACATAGGAACATTTTTGTTCTTTTTATTTTTGTTATTTATACTGTCTTTATTTTTTTGTTTAATTTGTGAAAAGAAGTTGTTAGGTCACACACAGCTTCAGTTAGAAACTCATCCATATTTCACTGTGCTTACATATTGTTCTGTCTTTTAATGTATATAATAACTACTTTGACATACTTATAAAGTAGACCTGACATTCATCACAAGATTAGTTCAAACATTTCAAAATGCACCTGCATTGTTTTGCATTTTATTACTTTCAGTTAAATACAACTAGGGGCAGCCTATAGTCTAGTGGCTAAGGTACATGACTGGGACCCCTGAGGTTAGTAGCTCAAGCCCCAGTCCAGCCACAGCAAGAGCACCATGCTGTTGCTATTGCCCTGTGCAAGGCCCCTAACCCCACATTGCTCCAAGGGGGGATTGGGCCTTGGTTTGCCCAATGAACTGTAAGTCATCTTGGATAGAGAGCATCAGCTAAAAATGACTGTAATTAAAAATTGTGTTAAAATCTTGTCTCATTCTCGTGAACCCAATATCATGTATTATCTGGTGAGCTGAGTGTATTCTCACACCCCTATTGGAAACCACTATACCTGCCAATTTAAATAAGTTGCACATATCCAACTACACTAAGTTGATAGGCAAGATTGTGGCTGATTTTGATAATTGGTCTATGATACCTCTCACTATGGCAGAGAGTATAGAGTGTATAGGAATGAATGGCCTTCCCAGATAATTATTTCTTTTTCAAAATCTCCCTCTCACACCTCCTAAATCTATGTTTACATTGCTAGATCGTCATATTTCTAGATTTATTTGGCAGGGAAGGTGCCCAATGGTTAACTACAAAGTGTTACAATTGTCAAAGCCCCTGGGAGGGTGGGGCTCAGCCGATTTTATTGGCTTGCATCTCAGTTATGAGCAATTATGGTGTGGTTATTGGAAGGGACTGATACAAGATGGTTAGACATTGAAAGACTTGATTGCCCTCAACTACCTCTTTCTACCTCTTTAGTGATGAAATGGCATCCCTTTAGGTAAATGGTCAAAAAACAGCATACTTTATTTAAAAGAAGTTGTTAAATCTGGTTGGAGAAAATGGAGCTAAGTTGGGACTGAACTCTATTTAGGCCATTTGTGCTAAATTTTGTTTAATTGTTTGTTTTTAATGAGCCATGGATCTATGTTGTCTCTCCCTTTCTTGAATATGGAATCAGTGTTACAAAAATGTCTAATCTGGACAGATTAACCTTGAGTTATTGTTGTTCAATCTAATTGTATTTTTGTTTGTTTTGTTGGAGACATCCTTTACGGTTCTTGTTGCATTCACTTGTTATTGTAATACTTATTTTCCAAGAGGGCATGATTATGTGTACACAGGAAGTGCTAGTGGAAGGAGGGTGGGGGTAGGGGTGTAGAGGAAATGCAAGGAAATGGGATGATGAGGGGATATGGAAAAAGGGTATGACTGGGTGAAAGTGTTTGGAACATGTGCTCATGTTATTTTTCATTTATTTACTTATTTATAAAAATATAAAGTAAAAAAATGGAATTTTCTACAACTACATTGCTTTGCTACTTTTCCCTTGATTCATAGTAAAATCTGTTCATGCATATGTATACCTGAGGTGGACAAAAATGTGGTCAGGAATGGAAAACACACATATCCCATGAATGTACAGGTTGTGTGTGATGCAAAACAAAGTATAGCGGTTCACATCACGGCAGCTTTATTTTCAGGAGTAGCTCTATCTACAGAAAGTGAGAGGGTGGAAAAAGTGGAATGTATTAGGTTGTTGTAATAACCTTGTTAATATTCTTTCCATTGTTGGACCAGTGCTGTGTTGTTTTCCAGTATTATATTGTAGGAAAGCTTTTTTGTATGCCAGCTAATATATTTACTTCCTCTGCTGTTTGTTTTGTTAGCCTACACCTAATAAATTAATTTTGAATATGATGTCATTCCAAAACTTTCTCCTCTCGTTTGGAGTTCAATTTCTATGCTGCAATGCAGCATTATGAAGCTGTGCCTCGTGAGCCATTATGTCCATTACCTGATTACCTGGTCATTTCAGTTTTATTTTTCTTAAGGTTCCCTTACTACTTGTACCTGGTTACTCCATATACATTTCACGGTGCCTTGTTATCTGGATGTGTAAACATGCTAAATCTGAACTTTTTATGGGTGTCTCCTACCGCAAAATTGAGAAATGAGGGCGTTTCATTTTTTGATTGCGTAATTAGACCTAGACTGAATACAATCAAAAAGGTACAAAACATGTGCACATTCCCATTACAATCTAATTACAAATCACAAAATATTCAATCATGATATAAATGTATCCTTCACATAATATTCCACAACATATGCTCTGAATACCTGATTAATTCCCCCCACTCCCCACCCCCATCCTAATTCGGGTTACATGAGTGCAACTTACATGACTGCAACAAACTTGGCAGTGCAAAGCTCAATATGCCACTGTAACCTGCAACACCATACACTAAAATGAAAAACTTAAATTACATTGTGCATTTCCTTTGTCCTCACACTTTTAACAATCATCAGAATAGATGTACAGTCATTAGCAACATGGTTATGTTGTTTGTAATGTAATGAAATGCTACAATGTTAATTAACACAAACAGAATGATACAAAATTGCTAGCCACTGGCTAAAATGTGTGAATGTATGCATTTAACAAAGCAGAGAGCTCAGGCTTGTCTGCTCTGTGAGGAGAATGAAACGTGCCTCCTCACACTTATACAACAGCTTCTACTTTTTAATTGTATCAAGTGGAAGAGAGACCCTAAGGGCCACAATGTGTGTGTGTGACTGAGTGGCAGACCCTAAGAGCCACTCTGTGTGTGTGACTGAGTGGCAGACCCTAAGGGCCACTATGTGTGTTTGACTGAGTGGCAGACCCTAAGGGCAACTCTGTGTGCATGACTGAGAGGCAGACCCTAAGGACCACTGTGTGTGTGTGTGTGTGTGTCTGAGTGGCAGACCCTAAGGGCTACTCTGTGTGTGACTGAATGGCAGCATGTGTGACTGCGTTGCAGATCCTAAGGACCACTGTGTGTGTGTGTGACTGAGTGGCAGACGCTAAGGGCCACTCTGTGTGTATATGACTGAGTAGCAGTCTCAGTAATGGTGCCTGATTTTGTGTTTTTTTTTTGTGTTATTTTGCTGTAAGTTTTTTCACTCATAGCATGTGTGTGCTATGAGCCTACTGCCAGCTTGACTGCCTGCCCGCCCCCCATTTTTTTATTCTTGCATTCTGTTTTTGCCCGATTGCGGTGTCTTCCTGGATATTTGACTTTGTCTGCCAGTTTTTGATTTTGCTTTCTGGACCATGTTTCTGTGCTTTTGTCGTGTCTACCTGGTTTTGACCTTAGCCTGGATTGTGATTCTGATTTTTGGATTGTGTTTTGGCTGCTTAATAAACTTCAGTTTATTATTCATTCCTGTCTGCATCTGAGTCCTTCTCCTGAGTTCTGACAGTGACTGAGTGGCATACCCTTTTCGCTCTCAATTTATCACCTCCTGCAACAATGTCTATGAAAGAAAAGGAGAAAATACTAATGTAACTGTCAAATCAAATTCAGGATGAAAAAATAACTTTTTACGATGTATTTGTGGTGCAAATTATTTGACTATGGTATACAGATACACTCCTAATTGCATATAAGCATCTTGTGCATAGTATATCCAATACTTATACCTCATTGGATTCTGGGGGGGGGGGGGGGGGGGGGGGGGGGGGGGGGGTGAACAGGTGACCAGTTGTTGAAGCTTCAGATTTTGTGTGTTGGGTCCCATACTGTATGCTACTGAAAACAGATATTGTTTCAGTGCACATTAGACAATCTGACTTCAGCCAAAGATACTGAAAACAGAAAGACTTTGAAACTTTCATAATCAATCTTTCATTTCAGACCTTTTGAAAGGGACGTTTTTCTCTTTGTACCAAGTTAAAAGTATTTTGCCAAGATACTACTTATGAATTACAGTGGTCTTCGCACATTGTCACATTAAAGTAAATAATAATAATTTGTAAATAATTGTAATAAGTAAATAATTTGGCTAATGAACATAAGGAGATAACAGTGGTTTGATAGCAGTGACACAAATCTAGTCTGTAACTGAACTGAATATAAGCAATTAATATGAGTAATCATGTATCAGTGTGGTCAAGATTAAAAATTATTGTGTTATTGTCATTAATGTACTTATGCTCAATTTGCAGCATATGGATTATTGTCAAAATTTTCTACTAAGAAATAAAATCTAAAACCTGGGTTTCTGATTCTTTTGTTTCACTTATGAAGGCAGTGAAATGTTTGAACCAAAAAAAAAAAAAAAAAAACCAGAAGACCAATTCATATGGTGTTTGCTCTTACTTTCAATTAGTTGATGTATTTCTGCTGTGCCTTTCATTATCTCATAGCATCTTTGAAAAAGTAAAGTGAAGCTTGTCTCACTTGTATCATGTTGTATTAACTTATTGGGCAACAGACAGGATACCTGTGGAGCCTTCTAGTTGTGTTTATTTTTCCCACCCAGAAGTCCCTTCCTTACAAGTGTCACCTGATACCTCTCACAATATGTTCCTACTGTTTTGCCTGCTCACTCTCTGCTCGTTTGCTGAAGCCTGAAGGAGTTCCTGCTGTGGGTGTGGAGTGTTGCTGCTGTGTCTTTGTGGAGTGGTCTCTGGTTGTTCAATTTACTTGGATTAAGTATAAATTGAAGCTGTTCTTCACGTTACAGAACAAGTTGGGTCTGATCTGCTTAATCTTTTGTTACCATTAGGGGACAGAGAGGGAATTTTCAACTTTTTTCCTCTGTGAAAGCATTAGCTAGTGAGCTAGCTCATTAGCAAGCATAGCTAATTCAGCGCATATACCAGCTGATGAGAGGTTTTTTAGTGGGTTTTCACCCTCTCAGGAGCCAATCTTTAAGTAGCATACTTTAGCTATCTAGTAAGGTAGTTTAGCCAACCAGCTAGTTTGCTTATTTACTTGGTTTTACCATTCGTCAGTGTTAACTTTTAGGATATTATGATTCTGGGTGTGTTTTGACAGTTAATTGCTTAACTGTAAGTATAGTTATATTATATGTAAGAGGCAGCTCTTGAGTTTAGTTTCCGCCTTTGGCTGTCATGAGCCACCTCAGTGCCTGTAGCACTTTTATAGCTGGTAATTCTGGCCAAAACTGAGTGAGAGTTGCCAAATGATCAGATTTCTGGAGGGAGAGCAGGCGTGAAAAGGGGTGCACATTTCAGAGAGGGGTAGCATCTCCAGAGATTGCAGTGACCAACTGTGACATTCATGCCACTGAAAGATAAGTTGATTCAAGATCCTGAGAGTGGGAGGACTGAGGAGCTCCAAGGCACCCAGGTGGCCCCATCCTCCAAGAAAATGAAGTTAGTGATACTAGGGGACTCAATCGTTATAGGGGTAGATAGCATAGTGTGTCTGCATGACAATGAGTCCTGAATGGTCTGTTGCCTGCCTGGTACCCAGGTCAGAGACCTCATGGAGCGTTCAGACAAGCTACTGGCTTGGGGTGGCAGGGGAAGATCCAGTGGTCATAGTCCATCCTGGCGCCAATGACAGGGGTAGGTTTGAGGTCCTGTAGTACATATTCATTTAGCTAACAGGGAAGATTAGGAGCAGAACCTCTATGGTGGTCTTTTCTAGAATTCTACCGGTACCAACCACAAGCAAAGGGAAGCAAGCTTTTATTTTGGGGTTATTTAAACTACGAACTGGGCAGTCAGGGAGGTTATTTAGTGCAAAGAAGGGGACAGCCAGACTGCCAAGAATGAATGGTTAAGTATTTTATTAGTGGTACAGAAACTATGTTTGCAAATCAGTCAGAGAAGTACTGTGGTAGAGGTGGTTTTTGAGTTCGAAGAGGCAAATCATCAAGGGCTCTGCTCCCTAGCAAACAGATAAGGGGTTTGTGGTCTGTCTGTATCAGGAAGTCCATTACTACTAGGTAGGACTGAAAGAGCTCACATGCCCATGTTAGTGCCATTTCTATTTGGACTATATATTCAATTCAATTCAATTTTATTTGTACAAGTTGTCACAAAGCAATTGATCCCAGGCTTGAAACCTGCACAGAGCAAGCCAAAAGCAACAGTAGCAAGGAAAAACTCCCTGACAAACAGGAAGAAATCTTGAGCAGAAGAGAGGGAGAGCACATCTGCTTCTAAAATAGTAATTGAAATGATAACAATAACATCAATTACAAAAGCAGTGATAACAAAAATTGAAGTAGAATAACCAGATTTGTAGAAGAACAGTAAATATAAGTAGGGTCCAGTTCTTGGCGCAGGGAGGGAGGGACAGGCAGGATGGGAAGATAATTGAGCTAGGGCTAGGCTGCAGTGCTTGGGCTTCATCTCCAGGAGCCCAGACCAGGGAGAGAAAAAAAGTGTTGATTAGTGGATGGTAAAATTTGTGGAATTAAAATCAGAGAAGCTGGAAAGGAGAGAGGGAAAGAGGTGCCCATGTGCAATAAGGAGAAACCCCAGCAGACTACCACTGTGGCAGCATATTTAAGAGATCAAGCATGGGGGAGGCACAGTCACGGTGAGCTTAAGCAGTTATCAACCAGGCCAGAGCAGAGCAGCTCAACAGTCTCCATTCCATGATGTAGTTACAGAAATGACCACTCAGTCCACCAAAAGCTCTATGATCCATGCCAACACTAAGCCGTGTCCCTCAACTAAAGCATTTACTGTATAGGTATGATTTGAGCCTAGTCTTAAAAGTCGTGAAGCAGTCTGCTCCCTGAAGTGGGTAAGTTGTGCCATAGGAGAGGGTCTCGATATGAAAAGGCTCTGCCATCTATGGTACTTTTACCCACTCTGGAAACAATGAGAAATCCTACATTTTGGGATTGAAGTGACCGCTAGGGAATATAAGGACTCAGCCCACCCTATCTTAAGGACCTAGAAGGTCAAGGGTTTGCCTGTTTCAGGTAGCAGCTGTCTTAGGAATTGCGTTGGTATAGGGTCTAGCATACAAATGGAGCTGTTGCTACAGTTGACTAAGGAAGACAATTCTTTGAAATCAATGGGTATGAAGGAGTCTTAGGCACATGACTGGCCTAAGAGACAGGTTCATTTTTCAGAACCTGAAGAGTCCAGGTTGGAGACAGGAGCAAAGGGAAGCTTTGCTATTGCCTCTCTGAGCATTATAATTTTGCTATTAAAGAAATCCATTAAATAATTACTGCTGTGAGTTTCAGGAAGGTAGTGGTCAGCCAATGAACTGCTTTTAGTTAGTCCGGCAACAGTGACAGACAGGTATCTGGGATTTACCTCATTTTCCTCTATTAGAGCAGAAAAATATGAGGCTCTGACAGCTGAGAGGGCATGCTTATAGCCAAGGATGCTGTCTTTCAGAGCCGGAAAAAAAGACTTGTAATTTAATTGAATTCCATTTTCTTTCAAGCTTTCATGTGGACTATGGGCCTTTTTTTAAAAAAAAAAAAAGAAAAGAAATAATAGACAGCAGAATGGTACAGGCCACCACAAACAAATTCATATGACCATAACCAATCATGAGTAGAATTTATAAAGCCTGTTGTCATGTGTAAATGAGACCTTCTTGTAGCGCAGAAGATTAAGTCCATTTCTCTCAGGTGGGGTAAGTGGAGATTTTTGGAAAGCAGTCCACAGTATGTTTTTTCACAGCATGAGTTTCCTTCTTGTTAGCATTATGAGTGAGGTGCAGTTCAGAAAAGCAAAGTACTTCTAAACTTACTGAATATATTTTAAAGTAGCTTTCTCAAAATCTGATATTAACTTTTCATTTCAGTGACTACCAAATGCATACCATTATGTAAGAAATGAAAAAGTACATTTCAGCCTCAAATACAACTGGTCTAAATCTGACCCAAACGAATACACTACCGCCTTGAATCAATCTGACCACAGCTCATGAGATCCATAGTCTCTTTTGAGTTTTTCCTTGCTTTATTTCTTCCTTGAATTTAGACATAGAATTAATTAACAAAAATGTACCTGGGTAAGGTTGTGTCCTAACATGTGGTGGAGATGCTGGACACACTTGCATCTGGGTAAGGCTGTATCCTAGCATGTGGTGCAAATGCTAGGCATACTTGCACCTGGGTAAGGCTGTATCCTAGCATGTAGTACAGATGCTGGACACATGTCACGAGCAGCATGTCCCAACTGAATTGTTACACCCACAGTGTGCAAACTATGTTTCTGCTCTGTGCTCTGGTCTCACTGTACAGTTATATCTTATCATCTATTCATGCTCACCAGATACGAGTAATCAGTTCATCAAGCCACAGCCAATCACCCAGTGTTGCAATATTGAAGACTTGTCTGTAAAGCAGAATTAAATGTTGTTTCATAAAGGGTTAGAAAGCACATAGCTGCACACTTTCAACCCAAAGGTCAACGTAGTCAATTCACAGTTATGACTGATGTATTGTAATAAGAATTTACCATTTACCTATTCACTTCCCCCTGCCTGCTTATATCCAAATTAGCACAGAAAAAATGCTTTGTCAACATGTCTGTCCCATTGGTTGGATATATTCCAGCTGGACTGATATTGTCTCTTAGTGGATTCCGTCTCCTGACAAAGGAAGTTGCCGGTAGCCCTGTCCCACTGTAGTGGTTGGACTAACAACTTGCAGCACTGCACTAAAGTGACTCATGGGAAAACTGACTTGGGTTCGAGGAAGTAAACGCGGGGCACAGACCAGAGACAGGAAGCATGACAGCCTACTCATGGTGGAGACTGGGGGTGGAAACCAGGAATAAACCAGACAATAATACACAAGCCTCTACACAAATACAGATCTGGGCACGGCCTCTGTGAAGCATAACATCAGGCTTGAAATAGCAACCTAACCAATGATGAAATAAGGTTTTGGTGACAGAGGAAGTTTTTCAGTGGTGCCCATCACACTGGTTTTATTTTTGGATTGGCTGATTTATGAGACCCACTGTTCATACAACCTTACGGTAATATGAGACTGCTCAGGTTGACATTCAGGTTTACAATACATTTGTGAAAATTCTGTGGATGTTGTTGAAGTGAACCAAAGTCAGTTACTACTACTTATCAATCAGTGTCTTGTGTAGGTGAGATGTTTATATGGAGGCTGTGATTTAAGTCAGCCATTTACCAAGATCATTCTGCGGGCCATTCACCAAGATCATTCTGCCAGCCATTCACCAAGATCATTCTACTAGCCATTCACCAAGATCATTCTACTAGCCATTCACCAAGATCGTTCTGTTGGATTGTGAAACCAATCAGAGAATAGGAAATTACTCTCAATTTACTATCCCTTTCTGGAATCTCTAAAGAGAAGGCCTGGGGTCCAGTGTTTCAGCACTAATGCAAACGTATTCAAGGGCCAAGCCTGGACAATGTAACAGTGGTAGGGTAATTATTAATACACTTACAGTAATCTTCCATTTATATAATAATCATCTTAGACCTGTTCAGCCTTCAAAAACAAAGAACATTACATGTTTTGTCAATGAAATGCATCCTTTGGCATTGCCGGTTCTGATACTTTAAAGTTTGACTAGCTGTACTGTTAGTCTGTTAATAATTAATAACCTGATTGATTATTTACATCAATAAATAATCATTAATTAACACTCACAATTGACATTAATTAACATTCTTCATAAAAGAGGAAAGCTTCTGATTTTCTGTGTTACATGACTGAGGGCTGGCTGCTGCCTATGTGAATGGAATTAGTGTAATCATATAATTTATCTTTTTTGGTAAAATACATTTACAAGTGGTCAGTTCATTGCTGTGAACATGCTTTTGCAGGACTCAGAACAGGTAAATTATGCCATTCATGTAAAAACAGGATTGTGAGGCAAACTTGCCTACTGAGAATATTTCCATTATATTGTCTTGGGTAGACAAGATAATGGACACACCAAATGAAAATGGATTCATATAAAAACTGGCTAGTGTTGTTTTTGTTTGTTGTCAATCAGGGCTGGTCAGAGGCCAGAAACAGACAAGGAGCGAGTAGTGCAAGAAGCAGAGGGAACAGATCCTGTGCTGTGCAAGAATTTCCTTTTGGTGGTCCTATCCAGCTGTCTGAAGTATGATGGTCAAAAGACTGTTCCCTAGAAGAGTACAGATTTCAAAACAAATCACCAAGCTAACTAATCTTAGAAACATGAAAGAATAGCAAATAATTCAGCCATTTATCTGCTCAGTAGAACAGTTCCTTTCTCTCATCTTTTTTTCTGAGTGTCCAGCTGTCTAAAACATGATGGCCAAATGACAGCTGTAGAAGCAGTGCTATGTGAACTCTATGTGAGCTGCTGTACCAATTACATTGAATAGAGTTTAAGAATTTTACAACAGAATTTATTTTTAGTTTTAAATAGTTTTCAGTGGAATGCATTTTCAGACAACATGAATGCGCTTAACAGTTTATTGTGATGTGGCAAGTTGTATTAGACGTAAAGACATTTGATCTTGGGCTTGGTGTCCAAAGGGGCAGCGTCATACCTCACAATTTTTTGAGTATGGTAAACCTCCACTGGACCACTAAGATAGAAAGAGAAAAAAAAACAGAAGAAAGAAAGTAGTCATGAAGGTGGAGATGAGGAGGGGGAGGGATGCTGGAAGCAAGGTGTGTGATGGGAGATAAGGTACGGGGCAATTTAATACCTGCGGTGAAAACCAGATTGGACGGACAGAGGTATTTGAAGGAGGGATTGTCTGAAAATACTTCTCCCAAACCTTTGTTTTAACAAGCTCCAGTTAAACACATAAAAAGCTTCAGGTCAGTTTGACCATTTAACAGTGCAGTGATGCTTTGCTGGTTAAATGGCAAACTTTAACTAACTTGAATTTTCCCAATAACGCTGAATTTACTTTAATGAAGAGAGAAACAATACAACTTGTATGCAACCTGTGTTATTTTAAAGAGGTAATTTGTTTAGATCATAGACACATTACATAATTTCAGACATTATAGAAACAAGAAAACAACCTGTTTTCAAACCTAGTAATATTATTCCTAAACACTTAGACAAACATTCCCACAATGAAGCACTCTTATCATAGTGTCAAGTGTCATATCATATTTTCTAGTTGCACTATTTACATCACTACTGGATACCATGAGATATAGATTTTTGAGGTATTGTGGCTGTGCAAAAATTGAACATATGCTATGTCACACAGGTAAAGTGTGACATGCGCTCGCTATGCGTGTACCCTGCACAGGTTCCACAGTACCGGTAAAGTGCTGACGTTCTCAGCAATATCCTTATCAAACATACACATAAAATACACATTTCCTAAATTACTTGACATACATTTCTACCACACATTGTACATAACAAAACAATGCAATGACTATGCACTGTCAACGATTTCAACACATACACAAAACCAAAAAAAGAAAACCACGATACATATTTACAAACGCAACTCTGCTCTGTCTTTTACAAAACACTGCCTTAAAACTGAAAAGTATGCTTGAAACTGTCATTACATGTGTGAATTGACAGGAGCATGAGTTCATTCAAACACTCTGAAAATCAGCCAGCAAAAGAAAAAAAGAAAAAAACGCGTGGCAAGTCCATGATGAAGGTAGCTCCGTACGACTTCATTACACACCCCCACCCTTAAGACTCGGCATCCTCAAAATGTCGAGATAAATAGTCCGCCAGCACATTCTGCAGTCCTGCCACATACCTCACCTTAAGGCGGTAAGGCTGAAGCGACAGATACCACCATATAATCCTTGAATTTGAGTCTCTCATTGAGTGCAGCCACTGGAGTGCATGGTGGTCCGACTCCAACACAGACTCCTTCCCCAACACATAGTAGCGGAGAGTGTCTGAAGCCCATTTAATTGCCAAA
Organism: Albula glossodonta; assembly: GCA_019788955.1. Taxonomy (NCBI): domain Eukaryota; kingdom Metazoa; phylum Chordata; class Actinopteri; order Albuliformes; family Albulidae; genus Albula; species Albula glossodonta. The sequence continues at coordinate 952,343 of JAFBMS010000112.1, read as the reverse complement.
CATTCTTTCTCAACTGTAAAGTAGCGAGCTTCATGGGGATGCAGCTTGCAGCTAACATAAATCACAGGTTTCCTCTCACCCTCCTCCCCCTGTAACAATACAGCCCCAAAACCCACCCCAGAGGCATCAGTCTGCACAGTAAAAGGAGCATCAAAGTCTGGACTTGTCAAAACAGGGTCCTGGCAAAGACAGGTAGTGAGGTCTCTGAAGGCATCCCCTGCCTCCTCTGACCACACTAACCTGTTTGGGCTGGCCTTGCTTGTCATAACTGTGAGTACTGCTGCGCGACTTGCAAAGTCAGGAACAAAGCGACGATACCAGCCCACCAAGCCCAAAAAGGACTGCAGCAGCTTCTTGGTGCCAGGCCTGGCCTGCGTCTTGATGGCCTCAACTTTGTCCACCAGCTGCTTGATGACACCGCTCCCCATAGAATACCCCAGGTACTGCACCTCAGGTTTTGCCAAGGAGCACTTGCTGTCATTAGCCACCAGCCCTGCCTCCTTAATTCCCCTGAGCACCCCTCCTAAATGCTCCTTCCACAAGTCACTGAAAACAACAACATCATCAATATAGGCTGCAGCAAAGTCATCAGTCCCCTTCATTACCCAATCCACTAGGTGTTGAAAGGTAGCAGCGGTCCCCTGGAGGCCAAAAGACATACAAGTAAAGTGATATAAACCACCAGAAGCCCTGAATGCCGTTAGCTCCTTGGCCCGCTCTGACAAGGGCACCTGCCAATATCCTTTGCACAAATCAAGGGTCGACATGAACTTATCCCTCCCAAGCCTTTCTATGAGCTCCTCCACCTTGGACATTGGGTAGGGATCAAAGGTGGATACTGAGTTTACCTTCATAAAGTCAACACAAAAACTCAGTGAGCCATCCTTTTTAGGGGCTAGAACGGCTGGACTGCACCATTCACTGAATGAGAGCTCAATGGTGCCTGCAACCATCCAACTCAGCCTTGAACGCAGGCCACAGTTTAGCTGGTATTCTGCTGTTGGTCTGGCGAATAGGAGCTGAATTGGCCTTTAGGATGTCATACTACACCAAGGTGGTGTAACCCAGCCTTTCACCAAACACTCCCTCAGGAATGCAGCTCAAAAGGCTGAACTGGTGGTGCATGGCAATACAGCTGAAAGGTTCTTCAATAATGGGTAACTGAACAAGAGGTGCCCTATGGCTTTTCCTGCCTGGCACTGTAAGCTGAAACTCACTGCAAGACTTACAGAACTGAATCATATTCTTATACATCCCCGACCAATAGAAGCGGCGAGCAATGTACTCATACATTTTCTGTTGCTCCAAGTACCCGGCTCATGGCTCTGAATGCCCTATTTCACAGTGGCTTCTCAAAGTTTGCTTAGTTAAATGTGCAAATAGGTCTGTGTCAAATAGAATAAGCTCTGATATCCAATAAGCAGTTGGTACATTTGGTGATGACAGGAATTTTTATGGTAAATAAATATTATGATTATATTATTATTTAAAGTCAATAGTTGATTGAATCCAGGCCAGTGTTAATTAGACAAAAAAATAGGTTCAGAAGTTAGCTGTTTAAAGGTATTTTCCTTTCCTGTTTAATCACAATGGCTTTCACTGTATTGCATAGATTTTTTAAGTGGTAGATCATTCTTCCATAGATAAAAAGGGAGTTTTTTTGGTCTGCGAAGTGTTAGTCTGTCTCTCTCTTTACATGATATATAAAATATTTATGGATATTTTCCTTCCTCAGAACTCTCTTCAAGATTTTGTGGTAAACTGTACTGTACATAATGTTGTGTCTTAATTTTTTATGTCAAAGTGAAAAAAATAATATTGTCTCTATTTCCTTAATACTTATTACTGTGTCAGTGTCATTCATTGTACAATATTAAAAAAAAAAAAGTTGAATTAACTACAATGGCTATTTAAGGGTAGTGGAGATTCCCCCATTTTAAGATGTTTCCACGTGGTTAATTTTATTATTCTTATTGTGCTTCATGTGTTTGAACAAAAATAAGTAGAATGTTTTATTTTGGTTTTAACTTTAAAGGAATACCAAGAATACCATTCTGTTAATGAATGCTTTTTATCCAAGTGTCTATTTTTTAAGTGCAATTTATTAACATGAAAGGAGACAATTGTTTGCATTTTGTTCTTGGGGTGATGTTTAGAAATAAAACATGGATCAAAACAAATCCAGTCTGTTTTTCTCTTTTGAAATATACATTTGCAGTTTTTACCAGTTTGCATTGGCCTTTTTAACCAGGAAGTCACTCTGACATGGGCATGAGCCAGATTTTTTTCTATCATTCATACCTCCAGACATACCTCCAGAGAAATTGCTTGTTGTTCAGGAGAGTACTTAGTCTCAATAAAAGCAAATTGCTTACTTTCAGACAAATTGCTCCAAGATCCTTTCATTCTCTTGCCCAAACAAAAGAAAAAAGTCTCAAAGTATGAAAACGCTGGGTATGCAGGCCCAGATTCTACCCACGACCATGATTGTCAGCTTTATCGATGAGAAGTAAACATATGCACTCTCGTTATTTTTGACAACACACATAAACATATATACGTGTTTGTTTGTGATTGTGTGAATTTCGTCACACATGTTAGAAATCTGCCATGCCATTACCTAATTTTTTTCCTGATGGAAATAATAATTTACGTGCCCTATATTGTATGAGTTGTATCTGTCAATGCTCACTTGTGAGCATGTAGCCTGTTGCCCCTTCTCCTGCAATTTTCAACATTACTGTAAATTTAGGCTCAGCGCTGTATAATGTTTTAGTATAATGGTTAGCTCAAAAGTTATAATGTAGTTATATTTAAGCTAATGGTAAGGAAGCTGGGCTTGCAGCTCAGAGGTTGTAGAGTAGTATAATAGTTAGGGAGCTGGGCCTCTAGCTCAGAGGTTATAGTGTAACATAATATAGGGGCAGCCTATTGTCTAGTGGCTAAGGTACATAACTGGGACCCCTGAGATTGGTGGTTTAAGCCCCAGTCCAGCCACAGCAAGAACACTATTATTGTTGGACCCTTGAGCAAGGCCCTCAACACATTGCTCCCAAGGGGATTTGCCCTTGGTTAGCCTAATCAACAGTAAGTCTCTTTGGATAAAAGCATCAGCTAAAACGACTGTAATGTAATGGTTCAGGAGCTGGGCTTGTTGTTCATGGGTTACAGTGTAGTATAATGGTTAGGAAACTGGGCTGCTAAAATGTCATGATTCTGAAAGACTGTGTTACTTTGGGATCATCCATAGACCATGTCAGTTAGTAGCTCAAAATTTTTCTTACGTGTGATTTGAGATTTGAGGATGCTTCAGATCAAAGCATTGACACAATGATGGCAGGCATCACATGCTTTTTTGTGTGGTGAAAAATGTGCAGTACTGCACTATACTTTTCTGCCCCACTGAATGCTCCACTGAATAAACCATCTCATTGATTCCTCTCTATGAAAGCCACCACAGACAGTACATGTGAATAAAACTTAGTTTATTTTAATATTACACTGGCTTCTGATCTGGTTTTATTGTTTGAACTGCTGTGGTACTCGTTACAGGTTTTCAGGTAGTCGTGCAATCATGTCTCTCAGGCAGGTGCTTAGTTCGCTTATGTGTCAGGCCCGTGTTAGCAGCTTCATTTACCATAACACATTGCTATTGTGTTAAATGTAGCGTGTTAGCAACTTTGTTTGCCATAATACATTGCTATTCTGCAAATGTAGAGTTTTAGCAGCTTCATTTGCCATAACACATCGCTATTCCACTTATTGTAGCATGTTAGCAACTTCACCTGTTGCTTAATGTATCGCAACAACATTTGTTTGCAATAACTCATTGCTGTTCCACTTAATGTAGCATGGTAGCTACTTCATTTTCCAGAACACTTCACTGTTGCCTTTAATACAGTGATAGAGGCTTTGTTTTTCACGATGTGACCGTCTCAGTCACCCATAATTTCAAATGTATTTTGGGATTTTATTCCTTTGAGATTTTGAAGACCAAACTCTAGCACAACTGAAAAAACAACTACAGCATACATTTCTAGATGTAATTATTATCTTCAAGTACCTAGGCATCCATCTGTATGACAAACTGGAAAGGTCCACCAACACTGAGGCCATCTACAAAAAGGGCCTGAGCTGGCTTTACTTCCTGAGTAGGCTCAGATCCTTAAATGTCTGCAACAAGATGCTCCACATGTTCTATCAGTCTGTTGTTGTGAGACACTATCTTCTATGTTGTGGTGTGCTGGGGCAAAGGCATCATAGCAAGGGATGCCAACAGACTGAATAAACTCATAAAGAAAGCTGGGTCTGTCATTTGATCCAAACTGGTCACAATGGAGGAGATGGCAGAGGACAGAATGCTGGCAAAACTGCTGGCAATCTTGGATAATGCTTCGCACCCCCTACACAGCAGGTTAGCCAAGCTAAAGAGAACCTTTAGCAACAGACTCATTCAACCCCAGTGTGTAAAGGAGCAATACAGGAGGTAATTCCTGCCCAGTGCTACAAGACTCAAAAATTCATTCTCTTCTGCCAGGCCTGTTGATATTGGACTGCTTGTGGACAAAACTTGTTTTTCTTTATTTGTTTTTAACACTCTTTGCACATGCTCTTTGCACCTCAGGGGTACTAGAGCGCTTGAATGTGTCTGGGCGCAAAATTTATCTGAACTGGCATTGGAATAGGACTTGTCTTTTTTACTTACTATTCTGATCACTTCGCACTTTGCTCCTTGAACATTGATACTTGACTATATTGAGTGTTTAAATACTTATGTATATGTACTTGTTGTCATCTGTGATTTAATGTATCTGGCTGCTGTAATGATTCAAGTTTCCTCTGGGGATTAATAAAGTCAACAATCTATTTATCCATCTATCCATCCATCCATCTAGTCTTGACCTGTAGCTGAATAATAAAAAAAAATCTTTAAAGAATGCCTAACAACCATCAAGCACATGGTGCGAAAGCAAGTTCCATGAAGCATTTCATGCATTTTACTCCTGTTTATTAGAGAGGGACACAAAGTCAGACAAGATTGCAGACGTTTATGACGTGGCTAGCCTTAGGCTTCCCTTGTGGGAAACTGTCATTTCTGGAACATGTCAATTAACTGACAAGCTTTGGTGAATGAAGGGCACCATTTGCTGAAATTAGCCACAAAGTCTTTTGAGGAGAGCCTTGTGGTTAACAAGGTGCACCTGTGCTCCTGGCACATAAACAAACAATCGCACTTCATTCAGCTTGACACAAGTGCAATCACTTGATTGCCATGATCGTAGCTGCTGCTCTGGAGCTGATCAACACAGTTCCATGTCCTTTTACAAACCTTGGCTTATATTTGGTTATTCCGTTTTTAATAGGTAGTGTAATGCCACATTTACAGCCTTTAAGCCTTGACTGGTTTATTCATCAATTGTAAATCAGAGTGATATACACCACATCTGATCTTCACCAAATATTAATACTCTTGTATACTTTTTACGATAACGGAATCTGATGATTTAATTCAATATTCCATTAAAAACAAGACTGAATCTACACAGTGCATATATGCAGGAGAGTTCCTTCATGCAGTTCTTTCCAAACTGAATGACCGCAAACCTAAATGGTTTTAGCTGCACTTGACGAAACTAAAGTTCTATGAAGGTCCAACATTTGAAAATGACCTCAGCTCCATAAAACAATGTTGTGGATGGTGGTTCCAATTAAATCCATGTGTTCTTCTTGATGCACGCTTTAGAAAGACCACAGCACAGGTCCAGCTACACTGGGATTTGTTCCCTGAAACAAGCCAGAATGTGATCATTAATTTGGCCTCCAAAGGAACTGTGGCCTCTCTGTGGTCCAGAGGAACCACAGAACAAGGGGTGTACAGTCCAGCTATACAACCGTGATGTAGCTTGTCAGTTTTCTATGAGTTTGTTTTCGGAGGATCTGATCTAACTAATGTGCAATATGTCTCATGCCTGTCTACATATCTGTTTGTCTTTATGTCTGTTTGCCAGAGCGCAGTGCTGTGACAGTATTGACTTTCCACTGGAAATAAATACTAAGTAAACAGCAGTTAAGTAATACTATTTGACTTGTTTTTCTTTTTTTACTGAAGTGCATGTAGTATAGGTGAGGCTTTGTCAAATACTGCCATGGAAAGATCAGCAATGGCAAAGCGGGCAGTGGCAAATCAGACAGACTCTGATCCTTACCTTCAATCACATTTCAACCAACAATCATGAACTCAAATGCATCCTCTGATCTGTGTTTTTATGATCTGATACAATGTGCAGAGCTGGACAATAACCACCAAGGTATTTTTGCAGATTAAAGACTCTCCACAGCACTGTCCCCACATAACACATTTATTACACATTGGAATAGAAATACCAGGTATGCTTCTAGTGAAAAAACTAGGAGCGTGTGTTTGAAGTACAGTATTTCAAGTACAGCAATCCACATGTAACAATTGCTTCATTACAACATATGTGGTGCAACTTCAGGCAGAGAAGTTCAGCATGTCACATATACAGTGTATAGCAAATGCTTACACACACACACACACTTATATATATATACATACATACATATACAAACATATATATAATATATATGTGTGTGTGTGTGTACACACTATGGGCCTCATTTATCAAACGTGAGCCGAACGAATTTGATCGTAAATCGTTCGTAAATGCATTTACGCAAAAAATGTTGGATTTATCAAAGTTTTCGTATATCAGTTTGTTCGTAGGATCAGAAGAAATTTCACTAGTGCTCTAAAATGTTCGTATTGCGTACGTAAATGGAAAAACACGGCTGTAAAGCTTGTTTTTCGTGTTGTTGCTTTTATTTTTCCATTCACTCATTTTTTATTTGATTAAAAATGAGTAGCAAATTATTTGGCAGTAATATCGTAACATTATAACGGTTCAAAGTGTTATATAAAGTCACTATTGGATTCAACATTAAAAAAGGTCATTTGGCTTCATTTTTCTCATTCATTTCCTGATTGATAAAATTAATTAGTTTGCTTGACGAGGGAGCAAACTACTGTTCTTCTATAGAATCTTTACTTCTTCTTCTTAATATTATTATTCCTGGTTCTCCCCCAACAGTTTTTAAGGTAGACATACCGAACTTGGCGTGAATATACTGGTCAGGTTGCTTGTATTTTTCTGAGCTATAGATTCATACTTTTTAAACTACAAATCTTAAAAAAACGCCTCCATTGACTTCACATTGGTGGAATGTTGAGCGTGTTAATGTGGCTAACGTTACTAAGCAACAATTATACTGCCGCTGCAATTTTAAGGTAGTTGAAAAAATATCCAAAGAATATAGCATGCTTGCTGTATTAACTACCTTACCGGACTGGACATTTTGAAATAACTTTCTGGATATAATGACACTGCAAATGTGGGTCAGGTATAATGATCTTCAATGACAATTTCAGGTTTTGAACAGAAAGTTCTGCTGTTCTTTGACTGCTTCTAGTACTCTTACTGCTACTATGTCGGTTCTTATTTCTTAGTACAATCGTTGTCCTTATTTTTATACAAGGTAAAATGACTTTAGAGAGGGACTGCAGAGTGGAGGGAAAGGCAAGGGAGGGCACGCTATTATGGAGGATCCTAATTATGTAATAGTTCTAATTTGAACGAATTATTTAACTAGGGATTCGTTCCAAGTTGATTTAGGGAAAACATGACAGTCCCAACGATGTATTGCATGTGACATTACCACTTTGGTCAACCATGCCCCCTCGCGGGCCTGGGTGCAGCTGCCCCCCAGGATTTATGGCAGCGATAAGGCTGGTATACAAAAATTTACCTTCAGAATTGGAGAATGATTGATCCAAGACCAGGGAAAATCAGATCCCGGTCACCCTCCACGGTAATTCCAGCTAACGACGTCTCTCCAATAATTCGCCTCCAGTTTCATGTCGAACCATTTTCCTTTAACCTGTTTCAGCTTACGGCGGAACTTTTGACACCGAATTTACTGCAACAGTTATTTCTTGCCAGGCTTTGGTCTTCCCCGGCCCCGAAACTAAACTACTTACACTTCTGAACAAAGTATTTTTTTTTATTCTGTTTCCATTAACAAAACTTCATTCGCCGCTTCAGAATAGTTTTTTTCTTCTGCCTTTTCTCTGCCACCTCTTTACATTGCCAGCAATTGGATTTCAAGCTCCTTATATGGTATTTCAGGGGCGTAGATTTATGCTAATCGAAAATTTTGTGAACGCGCTTGTCATTTACGATTGATTGGTATTTATCAACATATGCACCAAATACGAACAAATGCTGTGTTTACGCATGTTTGATAAATCCGGCGGAATTTGTTAGTTCGTAGCCGTTAACACATAGATTTACACACAGTTTTACGAAAATATTGATGAATGAGGCCCTATGTGTGCATTAGTACTCCTAACAGTCATCTTTTGTCTTCAGATTTTTAATTGTTAAGCTTCCCATCCTCGTTTTGAAGTTGTGCAAATAATGGGTACATTGTGGTTTGTGTGTGTACAACTAACATTGAAGTTTGGTGTGTGTGTGTGTGTGTGTGTGTGTGTGTGTGTGTGTGTGTGTGTGTGTGTGTGCATATATATGTATGCATGCATGTATTTTTTACATGTTGTGTGAGGGTCACTGAAGTAAACAAAAAGAGTCAACAATTTATTGTTGTTATTCAGGACAAAGAGCATTGCTGGTAGAATAGAAGCCCTGTTATTACAGTGTTTCACACTTCCAGCAGGGTGGCAAAATACATATTCCTTCTCACAAGTCAAGAGACCTCCTAAATCATGTTCCTTTTGTACAGAGGATCTATATATATATTTGGTTCTTTGCAGTGCTCTCTACAGTTTTATTGGGACTGGAAGCGGTGGTTATCGGTTTTAGACTAAAATGTCTGTTTCACAAAATTACAATGTTCTTCATTTGAAGTTAGAGGACATCAATTTTTCTGTAAATTAAGTATCTAATTGGATTGAACCAGCTGTCTATCTGTATTTTAAAATTAGACAAAGGATATTTACAGAGAATTAAGTATATGATAAACTCTGAAAATGGGAAAACCTCTACATTGTAAGCTTGTGGTTCGACACAGTGATAGTCTTATAGAGTATCTTTGTGTTAATCTCCTCATAAGCTACTCATGGTTTGGCAGCAGACTATGTGAGACATTCATTTTGACAAATTAAAATTCCAGACAGAAGCTTCAGACTCCACTGTTATGACATTACAGTAAAGAAAAACACACTGCATATGCATCTAATGCAACAAGTCCTGACAGATATTCCATACACTAAACCTTCCCAGATGGCAGTCTAAAATTTGGACGTCTGTGTCTCTATTTTTAGTTTGGAAGTTTTTAGTTTGTATCCCTGCTCTCTCACCTGACCCATAGTCACATATGGAGTTCATAATTTTAAAAACCCCAGGATATTCATCACAGTATTTACTATACATCATTTTTCTCAGTTCTCCACCCAGTGAATGGAGGTTTATGGCCTTCATAGTTTACTTAAGTAGTCAATCATTTCACTACTGAACTGAAAAAAGACTTGATTATTTGTTTATGTTGTTATTGCAATATAATGTTGAGAAAGGCTGTTTCATTCAGTTATTTATTTTTAAAGTACCCAGCATAAATTTACCTGTTAACGCAGAGACACTGATACACATCCACTCAGACTGTTTAATTGTTGCCTGGGGAGGAATGTTTGATGGTACAAACCATGAGTTTCTCTAACTGCTAGTTACTCAAGGCAAGACTTTTATAGCAAACGATCATTCCTTTAAAATTCAGGGAATGCAGAACTGTCTGAACAAAGTCTGGAAAAAGTATATTATGAAGTGATGAATCCCTTTAGTGTTCTTTTCTGCATGGGCTTTTGATAACTGCATTATTGGATTAATAGTGCTGTAGCCTAATCATTACACACATGAGCCATCTGAGGTACTGTGACTGATTTGGCCTATGATATTTGAGCGTCCTTACATTTCTGTCTTGACTCAAAAGGTGATGATTTGCATGATTAGTGTCCAGACTGACAGTGAGTATGCTGGTCTCAGGGTAATGAGGTCACAGGCCTGTGACCCAGGGTGCAACACTAACATACAGTAAGGTGTGTCACTTGTCACGTGCTGTAATACAGACCAGTCATATTGACTGTTAAATGTTATGCTGATATCCATGTACATCCACCTGCCTTAGTCTTCTTTAGAACCTATGCTGAAGAGAACAGGCCATTTTAGCAACAGCAACAAAAACATTATTGTCACTGAAAAATTGTTTTCCACCCTCTGAAGGCTTCTTTCTCTCGTCAGTGGCGTTCACTGAAAGCACACGTCTTTGAGTTGTCTGGATCAAGAGGTAATTATAGCTGGATAATAGCCAGGACCACACAAAACAATGTGAAGCAGGTAACAGCAGAAGCCATGCTGAAACATTTCCTCTGTGACATTAACTAAAGTGTAAATTCAAAGCAGCATCCTGTGCTTGTAAAGTGTTTAGTATCACTCTGCCGTTAAACTAGTAATACATTTATGATCTATATATTTGCTCCACCTATGAACATGCTGTACATATCACCCACCTGGTGATGGGCAGTGTCAAGAGAATAAAATTGCGCAAATTCCTGAGATAATACAAGCAGATCAAAGATCATACGTCCCCCTCACTTTAAATAAAATTGCAGGAATGGGAAGAGAAAAGATACAGAAGACAATAATGTCTTTGGAGCACAGAAAGCACAAACATGGTTCGTCTGGGTGCCAATGAGGCAGCAACACAGAAAGGATGTCTGCCTCCTTCTTTCACATGTTGTACCAATTGGTGAATGTTAGCATTGACTTGCCACAGTAACCACAGGAAGAGTGGGAGAAGAAAGGTGGGCCAGCAGTGGTAAACCTCATGACATCACAGGCCCGCTCCCATTGGCTGCTCCTGCAGGCAACAGGGTTTAAAAGGCAAGTGGAGGATTGTCCTCCAGCAGCGTCACAGCACAGCACATCCTTCATCTGGCCTTTCAGACAGCACACTGCGCAGACCAGCCAACTTCCAGACTCACACAACAAAAGCCTGAGGTACAGTCTACTAAATAAATACATGTATATAAATGTAAATGTACAGTATTACTTTTGTATTCTTTTTCATTGTTTTTGTATGAGGTTAGTACAAAATATGTACTTATTCCATGAATAATATCATGTGATAAGAAGGATCCTCGATTGAGCTGTGCACCTGTTGTTGTAGTGCATGTGGACTTTATTCCTAACAAAAATGCAAATAGGTTGTGCAGCTTAGCTTTAGTTTCAAGCATTGCTTTGACATTTCATCAGCTTTAATGTATCTATAAATGAGCAATATTTTTAAAATATGAGCACTGACAGAGAGATGACTCAGAGAGATGACTGTAATGTGATTTCTTTCATCTTTTCTTACTACTTGCTGACGTGCCAGACCATCATCAAAGAGATTATAATACAGTATGAGGATCATACACACATACACTTATTATGAAAAACGTGTGGGGAAAATTAATGCTCACTTCATAAATTGTAAGCATTGTTTTGTATGCTGTGAAATGTGGATCGCAAACAGATCACAAGGGTTCCCAGAGTATTTATGTTTGACTGAGATACAGCTGTTCCTTAGGCTCTTTGGGGTGGACCGTGGAAGCTCAATCAGACAGGAGGAAGAGGAAGTAGTGGGTGCTGTCTATAAATCCAAGCTAATTTGTTGGCAGACTCCTTAACTCATATATGTATGAACCTTAGAATTACAGACTAACAAATAATGGTAATGACAAACTAACAGCTGTTATATTTCTGTTTTAAGGCAGCCTTCCTCTGCTGCGTTGTTTCACACTGCAGCCTGTGTTTTTTTCCCACAAATTTGAGAGTGCTCAGCTACACGTTGAGAGCACTAATGAGAAACCAGGCATGATACTAAAATAAAGTATGCAACTTGATTCCTCTTGGATTGTGGTTTGCAAGAATCCATATTTAACTCTGTGAATTATATACTGGAGGAGATCATTATAGGCAGCGATAAATACATATAGCTGAACTTATACTTAGTGCTGTGCAGCTACATTTCACAAAGAAAACAGGGAAGACATTGGCAGGGAAAGCTGGTTGTAGTTCGTAGAAAAACCCATACCATTCATAGGAAAACCCATATCATTTGTACCAAGGATGGGTTATTTGCTCAGAAATGGCTGGGTTCTGTTGGCTTTTGTTGAGCTGTTGAGTGAGAATGTTTCTCCATTACTGTACAAATGTGTTCCCAGCAGTATCATGCTAACAGCTCTAAACTGGAGACTAGTGGCTGGGTCTTGCTCCACTTTTCCCATCTGAGAATCAGTTATGACTACTGGCTGATAAATGGAATACTCTTGCACATTTTATTGAGAGAGTGAGGTCTTGAGAAATTATTTTCTAAATCTGAAGCAAGCACTCCGTACATTTTTGTGTACGTAGGCCTCATTCGTAGGCCATGTGGAACACTGGATTGGACACATCTACCCTTCTCTCTCTCCCTGTTAATAATAATAAGCCTCTCCATGACTTCTTGGGTACATATCAGAACATGTCATGAAATGCTTGGGTACAGATCAGGACAAATTTTATTTTTTGTGTTTCTTTATTTTTTAGGTAAAAGCTATTGAAAATGAAAACTTTGATTGTTTTCCTTGTTCTTCTTGCCACAGTCTACTGTCATCCAGTGAGTATAAGATAAATAATTATTTCACAAAAAGATACCATTCTAAAAACTATAGCCTAATAATTATACCAGTAAGTATTGATTTATAATTAGAACAAAGTAATAATTGAGTGGAGGTGTCACCGTTTTTCATCCATCCAGATAAATTGTTGCTAAACCCAGTGGAGAGTACGCTCACCCTGGGACCCATAGTGAAAAGTGACTTTCAGGACAAGGTAGTGTTTGTGGTAAGCTTTCATGAAAGAGTGATATCCATTTTTTTTCTTCAGGTAAAACGTTCGGCGAGTAGTTCTGAGAGCTCAGAGGAAGTGGTGAGTGTTCCTACAAACAGCCTGTTTAGGTCTTCCTGTTTTCTTGTGGTTTCAAGAACTGATCTGTAATGTGAGCAGTATTTGGGAGATAGAACTGTAAAGTTAGTTTTTAAATGTACTTTTTTGCATTGTGGATTTGTGTCTATGAAACTACAGTTCAATGACTGAACCCAGATAGCTTCAATTGCTTTTGAAAAGCAGTTTCAACTTCCAGCTTCTTGGAGTGCTGCCAGCTTTATCTATAGTCACTTGTGCTTTTATAATTCTATTGTATGTAGTTTGTATTGTGTTTGCTTTGTTTTGCAGGGAAAATACATGTAATGTCATGAAATCATTTATTCACTTAGATTTGGCATAGTTTCTATATCACAATGAGATAATGTCAGAACCTTTGCTACAACACACATGAAATTACTGTTTTTTCCATGACTTTCTTGAATTTACATTGTTAAAACACCAGCTTTAATTGCACTCTCAGTATTAGTACTTTATTAGTACTTTTTTATCCTCACATATGCAATACTCAAAGTAGAAGCATATTTAACATATTACATGAAAAAGGACACAGACAGTGAGATGCCATCCAGGGGCAGTGCAGTTTGTGGTAACTGTGGAGGTTTACAGCTGTTTAGTGACATTAGTGTCGTAGTTTCACTGAGGTACTTAATTGTGGATGGTAGAAGTGAATACCCAAATTTTTTAATAGAACACTTTGGCACGATTAATGTGTTATTAAACAGTTGTTGTATAGCATGAGGAGTAATGAAAGCCATGAATTGGTATCTTGTGATCATTTGTATTTTATAATTTTTTCTTGATGTGTAAACAATTCTCAGTGAATTCATTGACTTTTACCAATGAAGGGACCAGATTTTCTGATTGTTGTGGCCAGCTTTTTTCCTTGTTTCTGCTCTAGTAATTTTTCCCTCAAATATAAAATGACATGAAAACAACACCTTTCAAACGGCACCACTGTATATTTAGTTTCACCATTTAGCATGCAAATGAAAGGATTTCACATTTCTCAACAAGTAACTCTGTGTCACATATAGTATATACAGGCAGCAGAAATGATCCTTCTTGTCCAACTTGGTGTTTACCATTACCCCAAGCTTTCTGTACACCTCAACTGTACTGAGATAAAACATGTGAAAGATTCTACTTCAATGGTCCACAATCATGGCACAATGTTAAGAAAATATGATTGTACCTTTAGTAATTACTGCTCTGTTTATTTCAAAAGTAAGTGGCTTCAGTTTCATGTAACATCTAACTGGTATATGGGCAAAGCTAATTTCATTGCAGTTTTGGGTGTGACCGATGTCAGAGCAACATGAAACGCCCCAAAACTGTGATGAATTGAGCTTTGCCCTGATTCTGAAATCACATTAATCTGGGTTTTCAAACAAAAAATGTACCAAAACAAAAAAGTCCTTCTATAACTACATCGCAAGTTTGGTCTCTCAAACTGTTTTGGATCACAAAGTTATGACATTGCATTGTGTTCTTGCACACAGGTAAAACCCTCTCGTTTACAGCTGAAAGCCACCCCTGTCCTTCCACCAGCAGCACCTGCTCAGGTAAGACCTACACTTTGGTTTTTTAGAGAAAAGACATGCATGTTTCATTAGAATAATTGAAGAGGTTTATTATTGCAGTTCTGGTGTAAAAAAATTCATTTATCAGGTTCATTTGATTAACTGACAATTGCCAATTTGCAATTCATTCCAATTGCATTGGCAGCTGTATAGAAGGACTAATGTTGAGCATTGTCACATGGATGTGATTGCGTTTTAGGGCTTGACAGCAGGATCTGACGAGAGCTCTGACAGCTCAGATGAAGCACAGGTAGCACTCTTTTCCTCCTCCTCATTCCATTTCATGCAAACTTTTTTATAACATATTCCAGTGATCACTTGAAATCTGTCTCACGTTGATACTCCTTTGCACCATAGCAAACCTCATTATATATAGCTGGTGCCATGGAAAAAGTTTTCTTCTTCTTCTTCTTTCCCTATAAAAATTGAAAGTTATGATTGATTTTTATATTAAGCTCCTGTAATTCAACATGTTACTGAAGCATTATGTTGCGTTGGTAAACAGGAAACGGTTTCCTTCATTAAATTAAAAACATTTTGCACCACAGTGATAATACCGTGATACCAAGGGTGCTGGTGAAAAAAGGACATTGCATCAGCAGGTCATGTCACAATGCTTCCCTGTCTGTTAGGGGGATGTCACAATACTTCTTTCTGTGTTCCAGGACCACACAGCATCAGAAGACAGTGATGACAGTGATGACACTGATGAGAATGTAAGTCACAGAATTCCAACTATGGAATTCACTTATACACGGTTATATAAATATACACCAATTCACCACCCAGCTTGGTGACTTTGAACACTGCTGTCCCTCTGAACATGAATTTACACACTCAATGCTGTCTTGAAATCAACGTGCCATTTGTTTATGCTGACACGGGGGCTCTTCATCACACCTAAACTGCCATTCCAGACATCCATCTGAAATGAGAACGATTGTTTTTAACGTGATATTCCTAGCACAGGTGTTTGATTAAAAAAAAATGCAATGAGTTGCAATGAGTCTGTGACTCTTGTATACCTGGTTTGCAGGGTTAGAGGAACCTTAGCCAAAACTATAAAGAAAGTAACATTCTTTATTATACACTACAAATGCATACACAATCAAGCATTTTTCTGAACATTTGGTACCCATGATGACAAAGGAGAACGTGGAAAAGAGATAAGAGGAGAGATTATGGCATGACTTCTTAGTTTTCAGCCAGCAACAACACAGCAAAGGCAGCTACCCATATTCCACTTTCCCTTTCATCCAAAACATTCAGCAAACAATGCTTATTGTGACTAGCCAATGCAAAGTAAACGAGTTTCTGCTTTTTGTTAATTGCAGTATTTTTATTTTGTATGCATCTGGAAGAGTGAAGTGTATAATAAAACCCAATTTTCCCCATATAAGTTAACAACAGTGTTTTTTAGGAACATGACACCCGCAGTTAATAATATAATATAATAAAGTAAGGATTATTACTGAAGCCATGTTATCTCTAAAGGACACAGATGAGTCAAGTGAGAGTGCAGAGTCTGAAACGACCTCTGCTCCCCCTGCCCCCGTTGAGACCACGCTGCCCCCCATCACCGACAGTGGCAGAGGGGACAACCTGGGCTACCCTAGTGACTACAAGAAGTCCATCATTTTTGTTGAGAGCAACAAAATCGAGAAGGGACCCTCTCCATACAAGTTCTATGGTGACAATAAGGCAGAGGAGGGCATGAACTTTGTGAGCAAGAAAATCTATGAGGGCAAGGATGGGAATGCCATTGACAAGAACCTGAATGTGTACAAGGTAATCACATCTAGCTTTATTTGTTTATCATTTTTATATAGCATTAGGCTCATTAGGCACATTATATTGATACATCGCTTAACTTCTTGCTTATGTTACTCACAAACTGCTTGAAAGTGTGTGAAAGGCTTCCTTTCCTTTTCAGTGTGCACAGTTAATATTCAATGTAGTGTTCAGATAATTTACTGTCACTCTGTCCCTCCTTCCCTGGGGCTTCATACAACTGAATCAGGCCCTGCAGGTACACGATGAGGTCCTGGAGGAGGGCACAAGCACCCCTGACGTGGAGAGCCAGGGCCTGGACTCCGCCATTGGGACAGCAGAGGAGCCCACACACCGCCAGGCAGAGGTCGGGGTGGAGGCAGGTGTAGAGGGCGTGGCGGAGGAAGAGAGCGCCAGTGCCACGGACAGCGCTAGTGCCAGCGCAAGCGAGGAGGAGGAGTCCAACAGCAGCCAGAGCAGTGAGGAGGCCACGGTCACGCCCGGTGCTGCCGACAGCGACTCCTCCCAGAGCTCCGAGAGCCAGGAGAGTGACTCCAGCGAGACCCAGGAAACCAGCGAGGCGCCCATCGTTGTCACTGCCAAATAAACCCCCCCAAAAAGATGCTGTCGACAGTAAAGAATGCAGACTCTCCAAGAGGGGTGTTTTGTGAATCGCTGCCCGTGTTTCACAACCACAGGAAGTCAGACCAGAAATTGTAAGGAACAGAAAACACAAACAGGCTCTTTATGCCCTGTTACTGCAATAGCTGTAAAGAGCAATACAATTTCAAACCAAGATACATAACCCAGGATTCTTCTATTTGTTCATTGCACAATAAATTACACTATGATGTTATTTTGTTGAAAATGTTTTGTACTGCCTTGTATCACGTTTATTTCAAAATAAAATTCTTTTTCAAAATTCTCTTTTTATTTCAAAAATGTCTTATCTTTTCAATTACTGTATCATTCACTTTGATTTTTGATTTGAAAAAAGTTCCCATCTCTTCAATTGTTTGTTGCATGACTTGTTAAGCTGCTAAGATAAATACTGATGACAAAAAACCAGCTCTGAGTCTCAATATATGTATAATAGTAGCAAGATGAGATTGACTGATTAGCTCTCAATAAATACAATATAAACAAAGTAAGTCAAACCTCATGTTGGTTTGGATTCGTAACTGAACTGAAAATTAATGTCAAAACTAAACTTTTTAAATTGTCCTTCCTAAACATATGTTCAAATAGGCCATAGCCAACAACAACAAATCCAGAGGCAAAGATGGCTGGTAACTAACATATGCACACACCTTAAATTACAAATGTTTATTTGTATGTGATAACAGCATTAGAACCTGAGAGCCAACAAATAGGGAAGAACTAGACAGAAGAATGACAGCAAATGAAGATCCTTTAGGATCCAGCAGTTTCATAGGATTAGCTTTCTGTTGATTAAAACACATTTTATTGTGGCCTATGGGAGTATGAAAGTATTGTTTTTACCAATGACGCAATGAAACGCTCTGCTCTTCTCCTATACGTCTGAGTTACAGCAGGACGGCTGATTCTGAAGTTTTATTATCAATGGATGTTTTGGTTATTCTTTTTAAACATTACCCTTTTAACATTGGTGGTAATATAAGAAGAAGCTTAGATATTTGTTGTTTATACTACAGCCATCTCATTTATTTATACCGTTATTTATTTGTATTAATTGTACCTACCTATTTCACACCCTAGCTGGCTACCCTATCATTTGCTTTATAAAACTTTTTTGTACATATATTCTTTAGGTGAACTAGCATTCGCTAACCGAGTTGTTAACAGATAGCATTATTTAGCAATGCTGCCAAGACCAATTATGACCACTTACACTTTACAGTTTTTATCTACAGTGAGGTCCAAGAGTCCAGTAAAAACATTGTTTGTTTCATAATTTATCAAAACTAATACATATTTTAGTCACTATTTCTCAAACAAGATCACATAATTTTCCTCTAATATAAGTCAAAAAAGCTTGTCAGTATTGGCTGAATCATTTTTTTCAATATTTGGTGTGTCCTGTTTGCCTTAGTCACATCTTTCACTCTGTCAGCCTTTGATTCCATACATTTCTTACACCTTATCAGTTGTCAAAGTGCCCAAAGATGTTCAATGTCAGAAAGTGAGCTCTCCTTGTTCTTCCTTTAACTTCAAAGGCCTGGCCTTGCTTGAAGGCATGTTAAGGATCACTGTTCTGCTGGAAAATGAATCCTCTTCTTCACAATTTTAAGTCTTTAGGCAGAAGTCTGGCAATCATATTTTACTGTAATTTTACTATCAGAGGTAGGGTGTTATTTGTTCAGTGGCCTTTGAATCTTAGGATACAAACGCTCCCAAACTGCCTCACTTAGCTGTTTTGACATTGCTGTGAGCAACTGGAAAATATTTTTCAATGTAAGCCCTTTTTCAAAGTAGGAGCAATAGCAGTAGAGACAATAACACATAGGTGCAAGTATCATCTAACAACCACATCATATTTATCAGTATTCCTGTAAATACTGACTAAAGTGCAGTAAAGTGCAAACTGACAGCACTGTGTCCAAAAATATAATTGTGGCACAATAGTTAAAACAATATATCACATAACTTCAATCCGCCCACAAGCTTATTTTTAAACTTGTTTTTACACATGATACAATGACAATCCTTTCCAGTTTAGGAAGTCCTGACAAAAACACTGGCCGAATGGCTTTGTGAAAGAAAAAAAAAAAAAAAACCAAGACACATTGCTGGTCTTCGACCACCTAGATGACCAGATCAGATCACTTATTTGGAGTCAGAGGCTGTAGCAACAGTGTAGCAGTGCAGAACTGTCAGGAGTCACACTGGCTTCCTCTGGCTACCCCCCACCCCAGGTACAGGGATCCACCCACCACGAACAACCACAACGCAGGGAATCAGTTAAGCAGAGTCTTTACTACAAACAATTTTTTTTTCAGATAAATACAGCTCATGCCTAGGCAGCTGCCCGTTCTGACCCCCTCCTTTCTCCAACTTCCCCCCATGCTCCACTGCTCCAATGGTAGCTCTGATCCCCCCCCCCTTTCTGTAACTGCCCCCCTGCTCCAATGGTAGCCCCACCAACAAGCTAGCCCCGTGCTGCAGGGGACAAGCCCCTGGATACGACCATTCGTACGAACAGCACCTTGTGGTAGAAAAGTTGAACTACAAATCAAATACAATTCACAAAATAGAGAAAGGATTGATATACTGAACCAAATTATAACTATGATGGATTTTGAAAGTCCGATAGCCCACCACTAACATTTTAGTCCCATCTCGTCAACAAAAACAAAACAGCTTTTCATTGGCCCACTACAACTGGGGTCCCTGAGCAGGACAGCGGAGTAGCAGAATACATAGTCACTTGTTCCTTACTGCCTTACTGTCTCCCAGCCACCCAGCTTCACTCGCAGTGTCCGCCCCAGGTCAGCCTCTCCAAGGTTAGCAGTCCCCCTCCAGTCATTTTCACACACACTCACACCAAATGAAACCCCAATCCAAACACAAATATAAACCAGAATATAATGAAAAAACCCCAAAACTATTCCCCAACTAAAACCCCAATGCAGAGCCTTCCTCCCAGACATTGACTGTCCAAGCCCCAGCTATGCCCTTCAATACCTTTAACCCTGGCCAATAGGCAAACAAAAATGGGGATCCTTGTGCATAATGTCTTCATCTGTTCATTGATTTCTGCCAGTCGACATTTAGTAAAATTATTACCTGCAGTAATTCCTTTACCAGTTGAAACATTCACCTGGTTCTCCATGATTGATATTGATATAATACTAGTGTGTCAGTTTTGCTAGTTGGCCATTTCCTAACAACAAAGAGCTATATGTTTGGCACCAGTTATGTTGGGATTTAATATTTTATTCTTCACATGTGGTGCCAATGATGTATAAAACAATTAATATTATCTATATCCGTCAGATGGGGCGCCAGATGGTATGGGGATAATGCGCCAGATTCTAACACGGCAACACCAAATAATATCAACATTCAAAATAAACGCAAGTGTACCAAGGTTTTACCCCTAGCAGATTCACATGGAAATCAGTCCCATTTCATTCATTAATCAGTCTCATTTTAATAATTATGAACTATAATTATTAACACTGTGATTAATGATTCAAAATATAACAACTATTAATTCATAACAGTTAAAGTCATCACGTTCAGATTGGTTTGATTTTGGCTCATGTTCTTACGACATCAACACAGACACAGCGTTTAACAAAATATATTTATTAAAAAACAGGGAAAATCCTTACTAGACAGTTTCTATAACTCTAAGGTACGCGTGTATGCATGTACGGAACATGGGTGCGGAACAATGGGCATTTTCCTGACTGTATGTACACATGTTGGTAACATGCACGCTGCTTAATATTCCAGATTACACAGCCAGTGTGGCAGATTTGGAGGAAAATGGTATATAGCGTGTTAGTCATTGTGGAGATTGCATTCATAGATCTCATTTAAGAAAGCTGAATTATAAATTCATGTTAGTGGAAGATATAATAAATGTTAGCTGGAATAAAGCTAATTATCTGTGGCTAGCAAGCCAACACTGCTCAACAAAGTAGACTATGCACAGTTACACATGCTTATATAGATCTTCACATTGCATTACATTGACATTAAAACGAATGTAAAACTTTCAATGCGAGTATAAGATGTGTCCATCTTATGTGTAGTTGCTATCTGGGGACAGCAACTACAGCAGTTTGTTTGTCCAAGGGGTTATCCTTCCATTCGTCCATCAGTTGTTGGAGAAGGAATCCCACTGCTGACTTTTCTGGAACAGCCCATTGTCCAAGTATTCACATCTGTATTGGATGATTTGGTTTGCTGTCGTTTGGGAGTTTCAGATGCTGGGAAGCAAGCTAAAAGTTCAGTATTTCACACAGGATGTCTGTGGTTCCCTCGTGTGGAGTAGGCCACTAATGCAATGTGCTGTGCAGGATGGTTGAGCACTTGTCTGTGGTTCCATCGTGTGGAGTAGGCCACTAATGCACTGTGCTGTGCAGGATGGTTGAGCGCTTGCCTCTAAGACAAAGCACAGGCCAGGTGCAAGGGGTTTCTTGTATGCATGCCAGAGGCAGAGGGGAGCAAGAGGGGCAAGAAGGGCCTGAAGGCAAGAAGGGGTGGAGAGAGAGTTTGTCTGTCCTATTGCCTTTTGTGTGTTTCCGGCACTACAGTATTGGCGTGCTATAGCACAGATGGGCGGTCTTAAGTACTTAGAATGTTCAAACCACGCGCTCACTGATGATGTCAGGGTGAGCGTGCACATTTGTAGTGCCACTTGCTAGGGACCCTACAAATATCATCCCATTTTCCACTGATTCTTTAAGGCTGAAAAGTCTGCAAGCATTTTGGCCACTTTTCTGAAAACAAGTCAGCAAAAATACACATTTTATTTTAAAACATCGAGATTTGTGGATTTCTGGATAAAAATTATATTTGTGTTTCCTTAAGAGAAATGAACCATTTGTCAATTTTATTTTGTCAGGGTGCTTTAAGCCTTATTGGACTTTTTACAAAATGGAGTAAGGATTTTAGCTGTTGTTCTGACCATGGATCTCTAGCTTCTTTTGCACATAGACTATTTCACATTGACTTGACATGATGAAATCACTATAGCAACCTTTATACTGGAATGCAAAAGTGGTCAAGCTAATGTCATGTTCACATGTATGGCTGTATAAAATCATGTGGAAATATGTGTCCCCTCCAAGTGGATGTTGCTGGGTTATCCATTCCAGGCCATGCTTGCAATAAAATGTAATTATTTAAACGCTGTTTTGCCACTCCTTTTTATTATTGACTGTGATGTGAATGATATTTTGGATACATCCACACGTAATTATGGTGTAAAATAACATTATGTAGTTTTTAATGATCCACCATGACTTGAAATAATGCAGTTGAATTAATACTCTGTTGGTCTCAGTGTGTTACTTTCATTAAAACCAGTGAACATTAGGTTTCCTGTATACCATCGCCAATGTGAACACAGAATAATGGTAAAGAAAAAGAATGGATCAGTACCCATGTGAATGCATTATAGATAACTAAATGAAATAAATAATGTACAGTCTCTTAAACAGAGTGGAGCTAAGAAGTTTTTCATGTCAAACCCTGGCATTTTCATTGATTTACAGAAACCTAACAAAACTCCACCTCTTGGAATTGCTGAACACAAGAACAAATATATAAATAAAGAAAATCACAAATAGAAGTGTCCTTAAAATGTACACTGAAATAAGGTTCATTTGAAATTAAATTGTGGTCCACATTGTAATTTTACAGTCATATTGGTTGATTTGTGTTTGTCATGCTTACAGTAACTGAACATTGACTTGGGAAACAAAATACCTAACCATGTATATACTGTTAGCCACAATGTCAGTGTGACTCATCACTTGAGCAGCAGCTCCTCAACTGACATCAGCAAGCACAGCCATGTTTAGCAATACTGGGGTTTTTTGCTAGCAGCACTTAAGGGTTCATCGTGGACAACTGTCAGTAGCAAAGACTCCATATTTAGTTTGTAGTGTCGACTTTGTTTTCACATTAACTTTTATTGCAGTTTTTCCACATTGTAACCATTTTAAATGATTTTATTTTCAATGTTTTAACTAAGAAACATGTTTATATTTTTTCAGAACCAATGCCCTTCAGGAACAGTTCCCCTTCTTCAAATTGATGCTAAATAATGATGCACATGCAGTAGCTTTTAGTATGGAGTCCAGTGTTATTTAATATATCATGTGTGTCACTCTCACAGTGTAGACTATCCTGCTGATTGTGTTTTTGTATTGTTTGCATCTGTGCGGTTTGGAAACATGCATGTGGCAGCATTACATCAGAGTTAATTGGGGCACACAATGTCACCAGACACAGGATTTATAAAATTGCTTTAGGAAAATAATATTGGTAGAGCCATACCAAAACAGTTTTGGAAATTAGGTAACTCTAAGAACCTTATCTCAGAGGAAGAAGAAACAGCTGTGTAATGTAAATTACAGCCATCAACTGTTGATCACAGCTGGGAGTGAGCAAGTGGCAACTACCCCAGACAAAGGGGATGCAGACATCCTGACCATTAAAGACCATCAGTAATTTGCATTGGGAACATAGGTTTCCAGTTGCCATTTGCTCCATGGGAAAAGGCTGGTCACATCAACAGTTCATTGAGTTGAAGCTTCGCAGACACACTGCCAAACAACAATAAGGCTTTTTCTCCAAGCGTGCTTCTTGTACGGTCCGTTCTTCTTATAATTACAACAAAATCCAACAAGACTATGCCTGGCATGTCACAACATGTCCAGCCAACAAAGTAATTCCGATGAGACAGATGTCACATGTGGTGAAGTACTTGTGTCTGAGGCAATTTGTGGTGCGGTTGTGTTGCTCATCAATGATTCACAAATTGTTAAAACTGTGAGAAAATCCACCAGTCATGAGAAGTGCAAGGTCACAAAAAGTGCAAAGACACACTCTGCAAGAATTGTTGGCATATGTCTTACATTTAGAAAACTCTTTTTAAATAAATTTTCATGCCTTTATGTTTTCTGTTGGACAATAAGTACAGAACAGAGAAGACAAGGCAGAGCAAGTTGAGAGTGTGTTTTCCTCCACTGCACTTGCCTATTTCCCCTGTGAGGCGCAAGAAAGTGATGGGACAATGACTGAGGACAACAAACACATAAATAGGCTAAATAAATATTTTAAAATTATTTTTATGTTTTCTTATTACAAAATAACATATATAAACTCCAAATGGTAACAGAATTACAGGATGTTGTAATAACAGTATGATTCAGGTAATCTCATTTGCAGTCATTATAACAACCGATATTGTTTATGTTTAACCATATCGTGTTAATGTTATCTCATTCATTCATTCATTCAGGAATTGTTGCCATTAACTGGAAATGCAGCAAACTTCTGTATGAAGTAGCAGCTATTTGTGTTGAGAGCTCATTTGTCGCACAAAATGTGAAAGAGATGGGAATTTAAAGGTCGTACATTTATGTGGTTGACAATTTTCACCACATCATTGAGGACAGCACGTAGCTGGTCTGGCATTACTTTAGCAGCCAAGGCTTGGCAATGGATAATACAATAGGTCCAGAATACGGTGTGGCTCTAGTCTGAGTCCAAGAGAGTAGTAACCGAGCCCAACCGTAGAGTATGTGTTACGTTGTCATATAAATAAACAAACCCCAGCACTGAACAATTTTGTCACTGTATGGCACACACTTGGTTCGTACGATCTGATTCAGTTTGAACCAGTTACACACTGCTGTGCTTAATATAGAAAACTTTGAACATTTCTACTTTCCTGATTATAGTCTGGGTTTTTTCTGAGATATTGTTAAGGTGCATAAATATATTGACCAAACACAACACACAAGAGCAGTATTGCACACTGATATAAATATTTATTTCTCTCCACATTGTAAAATCAGTCAATACATCCATACATTTCCAAAGGTTGCATTTTGCACTGAAAATCTGACCAGAATATATTCTAAATAGAATATAGTCATAAACACAGCAAAAAAATTTGTGGACACAAAAAAGAAAGCATGAATGAAAAAAAAACATCATCTTTTCGTCTAGCTGGATCTGGCCAGAACAGTTTGTGCACATCAAAGGCTATGTTCTCTCTCGCATGACAGTGAGGGAAGAATCTGTTGCAAAAGCATATCTGCTGAGGTTGGTTTTAACTCTCTGTCCAGCCTCTCTCAATGTCAACCCATGGTTTACAACATGGTCAGCTAATGTTGCTTGAATCTCATCTGATAAATTTGGTCCTCGTCTTCTTTGTCCAATTCCTTCTCCAGGTCTACTGCTACCTCTTCCTCATCCTACCCCTCTTCCTCAGTGGGCTCGCCCTCTCATCCTCCCTCTTCCTCTTACTGCATCATTGCCTTCCTTTTTTTTTTGAAGACACTAACCTGTTGCCTTTTTACAGTGCTTATGCTGATTGGTGAGTTTTCAAATAAGCACCTTAAGCACAAGTGTCTGTAAACCTGACAGCCATGTTTGATCAATTGTTCATAGATGTAGTATTTTGAAAGGAAGTGCCTTGAAATGGCAAAGCAATAACATGTTAGATTTATGTGTCTAAGGTATAAAAGTGTGTTTAGTGTTTTGCAAAAACACTGTGTCATGTTTTGCAAAATGTATGAGGCTGAGTTTAGAGTTTTGGAGACTTGAGCTGAGGTTTTGCTCTCTGAGTGTCAGTTTCAATAATTGTGCTTTACTTGTCATTTTAGTGTGTCAGCAATAAAAAAAAAATAAATAAAACTGTAATAAAACAGTATTTTAATACGGTGCTCCATCACAGACTCCTCGAACATACTTTCTCCATTTTTTGTGTATTCCACTTCCTGTGTACAACCATTCTACAATAGAATTTTAAAATTCTTTATGAGTTTATGATTTTACAGGGTACATAAACTACATGAAATCTAGTGGTGTCAACTGCAAGTGATTGGATGTAGGGAATAATATGACTGACATGGAAACAAGCAGTGGATAGCATTACTATCAACTTCAGAAAGTTAGTAAGGCTAAAGGAGTGAAAATGAATATGGAGTCAGATCACTCTTTAATATTTCGTAGTATCTCCTTAACCGAAGAAACAAACATCTTCAAACTGACAGCAACAATTGGTCTTGGTCCTAGCGCATGGTGGTGGTGAAGTCAGTGATTACGTGAGTACAACCAAATATAAAGAACACATCAGCACCAAAACAATAAGATCTCCCACCCTGAATAATGTCCCTCTACCAGAGGTGACTGCTCTAACACTACAAGGGAAGTCCAGCCTCCTCTAAAATGTCACGAAAAAAATGTGTCAATTAAATATGTAGTATTGTATTAACATTACTTAACTCTCTTACTCCAAATCAATATTTTGGGCTAGAAAGTGTTCAGCTTCACTGCTAGTTCATTCAGCGGTAATTTCTCTTGGGTCATCATAATCTAATGTGATATTTTTCTCATAGAAGCCCATGTAAGCACGACCCATTTAAACCCTTTGAAGCTGAGCGTCTCAGGGGTACAATGGCACTTCAGAATATGCTCGGCTTTCAGTGCATTAAAGCTAGACATTTATTGGACAATATGCTTTTAAAACGTAGTTTTCTAACTCACAGCTTCCATGGGAGTCAATGAGAGTGATTTTTGCATTGAAAAAATATCTGCATATTTATTGGACAGTACAATAGGCTTGATTTTGTGCTGTATATGGTGATTGGAGGAACTCTCAAAGGGGTTGGACCTCTTATAAACATCATAGCAACAAACATGACTGACAGCAGTTTAAAATTATACACTGGCATTGGAGGAATTCAAACCCAGTCTATGTGGAGTGTTGGCAGGTGAAGTCATGAGACATAAGCCTCTGCTCATTTTCCTTGTTATTTGATATATGTTTCTGTTTGTACATACTGTAAATAAATTTGTAAATATAGAGTTCTTAGGTTTGTCACTTGCTTTTGTTTCACGCTAGTAAAGGTTGTTTCAAGGTAGGTCATAAAAGGAAAAACCAGGCAGCTAGCTAGCTAGCTTGCAGGTGCAAAATGGCAGATGTTACTAATTCTGTCTGTCTGCTTATAGAGAAGTCCTTTGATTGTCTTTCTTATGAGGGGAGACTCAGAATTAAATGGCAGGGCAGACCAACATTAATTTAGTTCAAAAGTCAGGGAGAAATAACTGATCTTTTCAGTTATTCATTCAAAGTGCTTTGACTAAGAGAATGTACTGTTGGCCATGTTTCTTAATGAAACCATCTCAGGGATGTATTGTTTGGTCAAAAGTGGGTTTTGGGGATTTGGCTAACTTTGACAGGGCATACAAAAGACATGAGAAAAGCAAGGAACACTTGAGTTCATGTGCAAGGCTAACTTTACTTGGCAGGGTCAGAGTAGAACATGCAATTGATGATGGTCTATGCATTCATGTGGCAAAGTACAATGAAACAGTGAAAATAAACAGGGCCTGTCTGAACCACCTCATTCATGTCACCTCACTGCTTGGCCGTCAAGAGATAGCTTTTCAGAGGCCATGATGAGGGTAGTGAATCTGCTAACAAAGGGAATGAAAGAGAATTTACTGAAATGTTAGTCAAGTATGATGACGTGTATGTCACTCACTTCCAGTCATCTTCAGTGTTTTCTGGCATGTCCCATTCTGTTCAGAATGATTTAATTTCTGCCATCACAGCCACTGTCCTTGATGAAATCACTGGACGAAGTTCAAACTGCTACTGCATGGCAAGTAGATGAGACAACTGACATTTCATGTCATGCACAACTGTCTGTGATAGTTTGATATGTAGATACTGCAGGCCAAATTCAGGAGCGCTTTGTTGGATTTGTTGTTTCAGGAGGGCGAGGTGCCCAGTCTGTTCTTGATGTTTTAAATGAACACATGCAGGGCTACATTTACAAAGAAAAACTTGTGGCTCAAACATATGATGGGGCTGCTGTCATGGCTTCCTTTCTGAATGGACTTCAGGCAAAATTAAAGAAATTTCCCCAAATGCAATGCTTATACACTGCTATGCACACAGGTTAAACCTGGTGTTATCCCAGGGCACAAAATACTTGCCTGAATCCAGAGTGTTTTTTGCAACACTCTCCGGGTTTGCCACATTTTTTGCTAAATCCACTAACAGGATGGCCTTGCTTGAGTCTGCAGGATGTTCACGGTTGCCCAGAAACGCTCCTACTTGGTGGAACTATACATCACGCATAGTAAGCACTGTGGCCAACAACTATGATGGGCTCCTGCAGACTTTTGAAAGGATTTAAGAGGATGAAACCATTGTGGAGGAGGACACACTCAATGCTGCCAAAGGCTTCATAAGGACATTGGAGGATTTTGAGTTTGTTTTTATGTTGAATACATATATACAAACCTTCTCAGAAACTGATGTGGTCTTTGACATTGTGCAGCAGAGGGCTATGGATGTTTTCTAATGCAAACATAGAATTGAGAACATAGAAGTCTTCTTGCTTTTGCAAAGGAGAAGAGGTCAGAGGAGGCTTTCAAAGCTGTGTTTGCAAAAGCAGAAAATCTCACATCAGATCCTCAAAATTACTCTAGGCGAAAGTGTCAGTGTCTGTCACAGGACCCCCAGGAGCATTACAGAAATCTGTGCATGACCATCTTAGACAATCATAGCGAGTAGATTTCTCAGCACTTTTCCAATTTGGAAAGTATGCAGATGCAGGGAGACTAAATCTGAGCTCCAAGTCCTATACCCAGATCATGACGTTCAGGGCAACAGGAAGCTGTGTGACTAAATGTTTTTTAAAGACATGGAGTTGATGTCTTTTGCTGCAACAATTGGAGCTACAATTGGGCCAAAACCATTTGAGCAACCTTGCTCTACTGGCCAATGAGAGGAAACTGGTCAAGTCTCTGGAAGAGAATCCCAATTGGTATGACAGGGTAATAGACCATTTCCAAAAAATAGAAAGGAGGGCAGAATTCACATATAAATAACAAGTAATGCAATAATTGACAAATTTTATGACGTAGGCCTGAACTGTGCTTCCCCTATTTCAAAGGCCACCAGCTGCCACTGCCCTCTACTGCAATACTTCAGGGAAAAACAATAATTAATACTTCTAAAAGTGAAACAACAAACGCAATCAATTGTAACTGAAATTCTCAAATAAATATATTAATGAGAATAATTAAAAGCAGCAATTCACAGTGATATACATTACATTACATTACATTATGGGCATTTGTTAGACGCTCTTATCCAGAGCGACTTACAAGGCAAAGTGCATAAGAACAGTACAAAAAGTGCGAAGATAAACCTAGAGAGGGGTAAAGTCCCAAGTGCCAAGGTGATCGAATAGATCAGGACTCCCCTAGAGACTACAAACTTGCTAAACAACCTAGTTAAAAACAATCACAAATTAAGAGCATAGTTTTAAAAACAATCACAGATAAGTGCAAATAGGAATAGACACATTACAAAGAGCAAGGGAATATAAATTCCATTGGAAAATCAACATAAAATGGATTATCTGTAACTGAGTCTCTCCGGGCATACTTGTGGAGATCCAGTTGGAGGTTTGTGGAGTGTCAGAGTGCCTACTCACTCTCCCAACCACGGAGTGTCCTCAGCCATGACATCTTGAAGTAGTGGAGATCCTGTGACACAGCAATACTTTGATACCTGTCCCAGTGGTTTCAAATCTCCGGAATGACACAGCTTGGGCCTGCCACCATGGCTCAACTGGGCTTTCCAAGAGTCTTGCGGCAAATAGATGTATAGCTGTGGCTAAACTTAGTCACTTTGGCTTCTATACAATAGTATAGAAGCATTAATGTTAATCCCATCTTTTCCTCTCCAACACTAGCTCTCCTGTCTCTCAAAAAAAATCCAATACAGTTTTCACTTTTCCCCAAAATCAATTTTCATGGGAAAAGCAAAAATATGTAAATTCCCATAACCTAATTGGACAAACAATTTAAAATTAAAATGACATTATCTTATTTCCCCTGCTTCTAAGAAAAATAGCAGGTGCATGACGTTGTTTTAAATCTTAAACTAAACGACCTTGGGCCAACAAATCAGAACTCAGTACATGGCTTGAACAAAAAAAATAAACACTGTTTATTCACTGAAAGGGTCTCAGTATTTTTCCATGCTGCACAGCAAACCCAACATTAAATTTGAATTACAGCCCCATTTCTTTTACTCCAAAAAATAACACAATCAAATTCACTTTACACACACATTTCCTAAAGCACATTTCTCTGCATGATTTACTGTAGGTAACTAGTACCAATTGTTTGTAATATTGTCATTACTATAAGTGACAATGCTACTGAAGTAAAAACTACTGACAGACTCATCATTATACTGAAGCCCCCAAGGTCTTAATACCCATAACACCTTAAATGTAATTAATCATATAATGAGTTAATAACAATCACAGTTTCCATTCAAAGACAATGGATAACAAATATTAAGTTGAAATAAAGATCTGATGGGGGATCTCTACCTTTAGGGGGTAAAACCCATATACTAAGGACCCCTGCATGCCCTGAATCTGCTGTGTTATATATGATTTTAAATTTAAAGTGGTATTTCACTTTGGTAAGACCTGAAGCTGTATGGATTAATTGCCTCTACTTGTCTTAAATTGGCATACATGTACATATATTGTCCCAGGAAGTATATAGTTGTTTAAGTGCTATTGAGTACAGTATTTTTCCTTTTCACTTGATAAAAGCTGATCATTTATGCTTCAGTTCTTGATACTGTGGTGTGACATTTGGTATAATACACAATAAAACAAAAGCAAATCATATACATGTATGAGGGAATTTAAATAAAATAAGTGCAACTGGCCTTACTTTTTTCACTGGTGCAGTTGTGAACAAAGCTGAGGTTGTATGCAAAGTAAGACCACCGCAAATGAGAATTATGACCTGGGAAATCGCATAGTTCAGTGCAGCGCAGGGGTTAGGCGTTCATAGGATTAAGTCCAGCACAGGGGTTAGTGGTTCATATGGTTTAGTGAACAAACAGCAGACATGGCAGAAACATGTGATTTAAGTAGAAGAATCATGGAAATGGGGAAAAATTATTTGATAATCCTGGTCACATTTACTGTCTGCTCTGGCTCCGCACAGGTGGAATGACCTCCCTGCAGAAATCAGAAAGTCTGTCCACCTTCATATGCAGACTGAAGACATCCCTGTTCAGAATGCACCTCTCCCCACCCTTCCCCTTAATTCAGTTTTATTTGTGTAGCACTTTGTACAACAAGTTGTCACAAACAAGTTGTACAACAAGCTGTCACAAAACAGCTTCACAATTGATCCCTGGCCTGAAACCCTCTCAGAGGAAGCCAAGGCAAAAACCCCCTGACATAAGAGAAAAACTCCCTTCCCATAAGAGAATCAGCCAAATACCTGTAATGTGATGATAAAGTAAACATTGCAGTGCCTGAGGCCCACTTATGATGGATATGTATGTGATTATTGTTGATAGAAGTTATTCATCTTTGCCATCCAGGACAGTCCCACCACCCAAATTACTGCATTGTCCGTGATTGTTTCTGAAGTCTGTCTACACTTTAAAGACTGCTGAAGTCTGTAAATTAAGGTGTGCCTCCAGCTGATAAATTATTTTAGAGGACGTCTCCACTCATGTCTCAGACGCAGCTCCAGAGACATTTGAGACTCACACAGACATCACACATGGTGCTTATGTGTATCTGTTTACAGCAGCAAGGTTTACAGAAGGCTGAAAGATATAAACATTTTCATGAGTATTGCAGACTGCTTTCCTCTTTTTAGAAACAATGTTTGTGGAGAAAATGGTAAAGAGGAGTGCCAACCAACCTGAAGCACAACAATGCTGCCTTTCTTGTGAAGAGCCACAGTTCTGCATTCCCTTCATGTACAAAACATACAAAAGATGAGAATTATGAAAAAAATTTAGCTAATATAAATCACAGGTGTTGTATTTCACTACATATAAGTATGGTGAACTACTGCAGAAAAGTTGTATTACTGGTAATTGCTAGTTAGCAATTACCAGTAATAGTGCAGTCTCTCCCGCACTCAGTGGAGTCTCTGCTGAGGACAGTGCAGTCTCTCCTGTGGTCAGTGCAGTCTCTCCTGCAGACAGAACAGTCTCTCCTGTGGTCAGTGCAGTCTCTCCTGCAGACAGTGCAGTCTCTCCTGTGGTCAGTGCAATCTCTTCTACGGACAGAACAGTCTCTCCTGTGGTCGGTGCAGTCTCTCCTGTGGTCAGTGCAATCTCTTCTGCGGACAGAACAGTCCCTCCTGTGGTCAGTGCAGTCTCTCCTGCGGACAGTGCAGTCTCTCCTGTGGTCACATGATAGCTTGATGAGTTACAGATTTAAATGGGTAGAGCTGCTGCAAAGGGTATAACCAGATGTGCGCATATGCAATGGCCGAGCTCCACAGACAGATGGGGAGATATGTGTAGATGCACAGGCAGAGCTGTGTAGACACACTAACAAGCTCAAAATAACAGAATAGTCTCAGAAGTTCTCAGCAATTTACATTACTGTCATTTAGTAGATGCTTTTATCCAGAGTGACATACACAGCTTACATTTCTACACTTCTACATTTCTACATTCTACACATTTATAGAGCTCTACAACCTGGCAGCCAGAATCATTGATCTGTTCTGTTAGTATATACAGGTACAATTTGACGTTTGAAATTCTGATCTCGCTGTGGTGTTACGTTCCGTTGTAAATGGAATCCTTGGTCAAATTGAATGAGCTTGCATATTAATTTCGAACGGTGATAAGGCCAGTTTCACTGGAACTACTTCATAGCCATGCATTATTGCCGTCTATTCACTGGGAAATAATGCACACCCCTCCAGCCAATCAGAAACGAGTATTTTACCAAGCCATGGTATAAGCCTGTATATACAAGGTATATTTTAGTTGCATTAGAATGCATTTTGTTACTTTTTTGCTTTGTTTGATGTCATCTAGTGGTATGTGGTATAACTTGAGTTTTGCCATCTATATTTCTTGCTGAAAATTACAAATTGTATGTTGTAATTAAAGTGATTTAGACCTTCTATCACTTTTAGCATTTGTGTTGTCTGTATTTTAGTGTATAAGCTGGAAATGGCTTGCAAAAACATTTCCTATACAATGAGTTATTCTGTGGTCCACAGTGAAAGACCATAAACCTGTAAAATATGAATTTATGTGACACTATGCTCCTACAAAAGACCATTGTCTTCTGAAGATAAATATATATTCTGTTATAAGTATAAGGTTTTGCTATTATTTGGCATGGATACGCCTTATGTCTGACAGTTCTATTTTCCCATCCTTCCTGTTAGTGCAACTGTGTTCTGTTTCAGGGACTGAGATGAGCCCTGCTATGCGTGATTTAACAAGGGCTCAGTATTCGAAGCAATTAACCACAGTCAGCTGTGATGCTGTATTAATTTACTGCAAAATATGTTCTCTGTCTAATGTTTAACAAGTAGGAACCAGATACTTTTGGAAACACATTAAGCTGTAGGCACCAGTAGAATGTTTAAAGATTTTATATATAAAAAAATGACTTTGATGGAGAATGAGAGTACATTCCACCACTTTTGAACTCATAAAGACTCTTACAGAGTTTCATTATCACTGAATATTTCATAGCGTTCTTGCATTCTTTCTCAGATCCAGTTGGCATGCAATTGGATCTGAGAAAGAACAGGCATGGGTAACCAGCTTTTGTCTGCAGTTTTCTTAGCCTTTCATTCATTTAGCCTTGTCATAGTTTTATCTTCTTCCAGCATTCAACCCCAGCCAACAGAACCAAAAACGCAGACAGTAGGCGAGTTACTCTTCAACCTCAAGTGTTTTCACAAATGAACCTTAAAATCCTATGATCACCACAATACAGAATTCACTGTCTGGCAGTCAGTGTTATATTGCTCAATCATAAATTATAAATGCTAAAATTATATTTCTAAACGTTATTTCATTTTAGTGCATGCAAATAAACCACCAAATAAAGAATTTGGTTTTATGCACTACATGCAACACAACAAAGCACAAGGAGGAGCTGTTGCATTAGATTGCAGAAAAGGAAATGTGACTAAAAAAAAAACCCAGGAAGTCCAGAATGTCCCATTGGCAACTGAAGCCAAAAGAAAGTGTTCAGTTCAGAGGTGATTTTTATATTATATTATATTATATTATATTATATTATATTATATTATATTATATTATATTATATTATATTATATTATACAAGAGGGCAAGAGGGTTTTGTTTCTTATATCACAAACAAACATAAAAGAAAGACTTACAGTGATGCTCATTCTGTGCTCCACCCCTTGTGTAATGTAATGTAAACTAAAATTGATTGACAAGGTAAATGTACTTAGTTTTTTATGATTGCTTAAGCACAATTTTGAAAACAGGGCTCATTTTGTCAAAACACTACACACAACTCACGAAAAATACACACACAAGTTGCAGACTACCTCAGATCTTTTGCAAAATGAAACACTCCATTCAAAACTATACAAAAATTTATAAAAACCCAACTTTGTCACCGTATGGCACACACATGGTTCATACGATCTGATTCTGTTTTAACTTCAAGACTTCAAGACTGTTTATTGTCATTGTACAGTTGCCTGAAAAACAAAATTAGCTGGCAAGGCCACAAGGTACAAAGAAAGTGACAAGTGTCAGTGCAAGATATAAAAAAAATATATACAATATAAGTTGTAGTTAACCATTTACGTTAAGTTAAGCCTTTGTAAGTTAACCATTGACACACTGCTGTGCTCAATGTAAAACACTTTTAACATTTCTACTTTTCTAATGATATAGTCTGGGTTTGATTTTTTCAGATATTGTGAGAGTAAAGTACTTGAATATATTGACCAAACACAACACACATGACCAGTATTCCACACTGATGAAAATATTTCTCTCCACATTGTAAAATCAGTCAATACATCCATGTATTTCCGATTGTAGCGGAGCAATATAACAAAGTGTCTGTTTTGCCCGAAACCTCTATTAGGGCCGGGGCAGCTACTGCAGGTAATTAAGTGCGTCTCCCCCCTCCGCTTTCTTCCAATCTGATCCGGGTGTCCTCCCTCTGCTTCTGTCTTCCTCTTCCTGGGTGAACCGTGGTAGGTCCTTTGTTCGGTCATAAGAAATTTTAGCTGTTTGTTTGGTTGTTTTTATCTAAACTTTTCTCCATCTTTGCCGATCATATTGCTAACAATCCCTGGTTAAAGCTAAATGATTGAAGAATAGAATTCCTGTGACTGTAGGTACATGTAGGGTCTGCTTGCATGGATTCTAGTTCTAGCACTGACAGCCTATTTTTAACTTGCTGTCCTGATAGGAAGCTGTTCTGGCAGTTTTTCTCCTCTTCCTCAGATTTGAGTGAGTGAACGGTGCTTTGATCAGGTAAAATGGTTTTAGAAATTACAGACTGTAGCATGTAGCATTCATATTTGTCATGATTTCTGCTGAATGTTACTTGTTTTCTGTGTTTCAGGTGTTTCCTGCAGCTAGCTGCTGTTTTGCTTTATTTCTTTTCTTGGTTATTTCATGCGCACAAATTGTATGAAGTGGAACCGGTGGTGAGTGTTTTGAGCATGCAGTATTTGTGAACAAGTCAATTGGTATTTATTTCTTCTGTCTTGATGATTTTAATGTAATCCTACACATAGAAAATAGCCATTGATCTTTTGTTGGGGGTTGCTATTCATTCTGTGTTACTGAATGCGGATGTGTGTGTGCAGTGATGTAGATGCTCTAATCACGTCACCATTTTTTATGAGTTTGCAGTGGATCATAGCAAGCACGACACGGTAACTAGTGAGCACTGGAGTGATTGTGCATGCACCTCAGATCCTTCACTGGTGAGCAGTCTTAATGTACCTCTTTTCTCCTCCAGGCAGTGCTTCACCCCACTCTGGTATAAGCCCCATCTAGTTGGGGCCTTGTTGGAATTGCTTATTGGATGTGAACGATTGTATCAATTGGTGTGTTTTAGTATTTCTTTGCATACAATTGTGGAACAAAATAATCCTTAAATTATTGATCATTCATGATTTATTATCGCTTGACTTACTAATAAACCTCCTCTAGTTCTCTCTTCCAGGATTATTGCTGCTTCCAATTTAGGGAACTATTTTAATAAATTTTTTGTGAAATTGAATCACGTCTCAATCACATCTGGTTTACAACATGGACAACCAATGTTGCTGGAATCTCATCCGATAAATTCGGTCCTCATCTTCTTTGTCAACATCTACACTCTACCTCTTCCTCTCCCAACCCCTCTTCCTCCGCGGGCTCTCCCTCTTATCCTCACTCTCCCTCTTCCTCTTACTGAAACATTGCCTTCCATTTTTATTGAAGACAGGTACACTCACCTGTTGCCTTTTAGTGCTTATGCCTGATTGGTGAGTTTACAATTTAACACCTAAGTGTCTGTACACCTGACAGCCGTGTTTGATTGAAAAAAATGGTAAAAACAGTGTGACTGTGTGCAGTATAGTAGAAAAATGTAGGGGTAGGGAAAGGAAGAGGAAGAGGTAGAGGTAGACCTGGAGGAGGATGTGGACAAAGAAACGGAGGACCAAATTTATCAGATGAAATTCAAGCAATGTTGGTTGACTATGTTGTAAACCATGGGTTGAAATTGAGAGAATTTCAGCCCAACCTCAGCATATATACTGTTGCAACAGTAATTTGGACATTTTTGACAAGAGCCCAGGTGAAAAACAACTTTTCTCTACTGTCTACAGTAAAATCAGTACAATGTAGCCGACTATCTGCACTACATCAGTACTTTTTGGTACTCATTCACTGCATTCCATGTTTGAAACAATGCCTTTTATGCTGTCCTTTGATATTTTACATGTATTTTGTTTGGTCTACACAGGATTGAGGGTCGAGAGCATCAAGCAGGAAGGGGCCACATATTCTAGGAGGAAAAAGAGAGATCTATCGCAAACATGATTTTGGCCAATAATGCGATATGCCTCAGAGAAATTCAAACAAACATCCTCAATGACCACACAATTTTCAATAATGTCCATCAGGTCTGTCTATCAACACTGGGGTGATGAAACAACTCTACCGAGTGCCAATTGAAAGAAATTTTGAGTAAAAATCTGCGGCATGAATATGTGGAACTAAGTAATGTACACTTCAGTATTAGGCACTGCACACAGAACGTTTTTACATTTAAATTTATAGTTGGCCTATATTTAAGTACACAATTCCAAGTTGATTTTGAAAAAACATGACAGTCCAAACGTTGTGTTGCATGTCTCATGTAGGGCAGTTTCAGCCACTGCTTTCCCATAACTTGATTTATGCTGTGTGTGTATCCTCCCCACCGACTTCTACGCTAACCAAAACACACCAGTGACATATACACAGGTAACTAAGTATTAAGTATATATATATATATATATATATATATAAAATAACCTTGGCTCTAACAGAGATACTTTAAAATGCATGGGAGGAGCAATGGTGGGATGTATGATAATTATACTCATTGTCCAGGATCTCAGTTAGGTGACTGGGAGCCCTCAGGTAGCTTTGATATAGTTAATGTTGCTTAATAGTTAACTTAAACTCCCATGCATAAACATAATCTGACTCATGAGTCCCCACTTTGGGCACAAACTCAAAGAATAAAATATTATGCGTTAACCTGTAGTGACCCCTTTAAGGCTGCTTCAGCACATTCCCCTTCAAGGCTGTACAGTGTAGGAAATAACATTACACATTTAACACTATAAGGAATTTAAGTGACCATCAATGTAACAACAACCAAAAAAAAAACACAATTCATGTCAGGAAGGCACAGGCAATGTGTATAGTTAGCAACAACCGTGGCATTTATTTAAGCACCACTGAATTATGTCATGCATTACTTTAAGAAAATAAAATTCATTAATTAACACCCAGGGTTTTATTTTATACACTGTTCATGGTACCATATGTTGGAGCGCCTGAATCCTCATAGGATACCCCTGTGGTTGCGGAGAACAGGACACAGAACCTGAGTTTCCCAACTGAAGGGTCAAGTCGGAGCAGTCCTCGTCCAGAAGGGGGAGATGCATTGTATCTCTAGTAGGGAAAATGTTTTATTCTTTTAAAATTGTGACCAAATAAAATCTTGCTAGTATTGTCTGACACATCAGTATCCAGTTGTTTCATTTGGTTGAATATTACCAGTGTGGAGTTCTCCATTACCGTATTTATGGGGGTTCTCTCACTCCTCTGAAGTTGATTTAAGTGGGATTGGCGTAGTCAAAACTACCTATTGGTGTAGCAGGGGCAGTGGCAGCGCCTTCCGTAGGCCACACTTGGTAAATCCCAAAGGTGCGACTTGACAACCTGTTATCTCAGCTTAATTGAATTGAAATCTTTGTAAGCTATTAACACATTTATAGTGTTCCATCCCATGAACAATTTGTTTTCCTTTGATTTATTTCTATATGCAGTTTAGAGACTTACACAGTGCAAGCTATACTGTCATTAAAATTTGGATTTCGGTTATTTGAGTCCCTTACTTCCTCTTTGCGAGATAGACTCTCTGTCATTAAGCTATTTTTAAAGGTTTTGAGGAGAAGAACGAAACATCTGTCAGGTTTGACAGACTCTTACAAAACAAACTGCTCCTTTTCTAATTGCTAGCTGTTTTTGTCCTGCGTCCTTTGTCATGAATTCATACAATTGTCTGAGAGAGAGATAACAGCCTTACATGATAGCAATGTGGCTCGCTGTTTTAACAAATGTATGGAGAGACGATGCAGTCTCTTCTTGATGAACTCACCTGCCTGGTTTGTTAAACTCACCTGCCTTCTTGCTTGTGTAGCAGGATGGGAAATGCAGGGGCTGTGTTCAAATAATCAAATTTCTCTCCTCCTTTCCTCATTTCCTCCCCTCCTTTCCTCCGTGCCCCGGAAACTGATTATGTGTCCTCCTTCCCTCCACTGTTCCCAAGGAAATCTCGCCTCCTTTCCTCTTTTCTCATTTCCTCCTTTCCTTCAAACAAAGGATACATCGATGTGGAAGT
This sequence comes from Albula glossodonta, assembly GCA_019788955.1. Taxonomy (NCBI): domain Eukaryota; kingdom Metazoa; phylum Chordata; class Actinopteri; order Albuliformes; family Albulidae; genus Albula; species Albula glossodonta. Next base: position 913,259 of record JAFBMS010000112.1, on the reverse strand, counting down.
ATTTTCACATTTCTGGGTGACATCATTGGGTTCACACCCACAGAAGATTTAAGCCATCCCACAGAGTCTGACGTTATACAAACCAAGGAATATGGAATGGGGCCTGACTGCCCGCACACAGATGTAAGTGCCAATCCAGAATTGTTTTGCAGTCTGTTTCCAAACATTTACCCAAGTAAAATTCTGCCGTTTCCACTGAGAAATGACAAGTAGCCACCTTTCAAAAATACCTTGTAGTTGCCTGCGTGTGATTGATTATTGCAAGGTACTTGCTTGCTAGCTAGCTAGATAGCCACTGGAATAGCATTTGATTCCTTCACTCTCCTGTGTCTGTAGTTCAGCATGTTACAATGGAAAGGTTGGGAACACCGGTAACATAGTGTTTCTAACATAACGTAACGTTATGTTTGTAGATAATCCCTGAGCATTGATACCGCATTGATTGATGGTGATACAATTAAGCTGCTGTTATCATAACAGCTGCAAAAGTTATGCCAGGACCTCATAACTGTACATGGAACAGGAATATGATTGGGAAGCTCCAACTGCGCACTTGTAACCAGCCGCATTTATATCCAGCAAACCAGCAAATGTCACATGTGTGCAACTTGCTTCAGCACTGCTTTTGAACAATTCATTCCCCAGGGACAGATGAGCAAACGGCAGCCCTCATCAGGCTGAGGGTGGAGAGGGCCTCCTTCACAGGGAGGAGGAATACAGCACGGCAAGCCTGGGAGTGAGTTGAATGTTTTCTCAAGGAGCACACAAACATGTATGTGTGTGTCATCAGTATGGGCCATTAAATGTTTGGGTTTTGCAGGCAAATATGCAAAGACCAAGGTCTCAGTAGAGCAGGCATCCAAAAAGTGGGATAACCTGAAGAAAAAATGTAAGGTACAAAGCTTGTCCCTAGCTAATGGTAAAAAATTGAGGCTTTTGGGTGTGGTGTTTTGCACAGGCTGTTAGGATTGTCACAATATCCACCCCCATGGCAATGCCTCTTAATAGGACAGTAGGTGGTGGCCCATTCATTTTCTTATGTGCGACATTTTCCATTTGTTACAGATGCTGAGAAATCCTCTGAAAGGGTCGGGGATGGACCGTGGAGAGGCCACAGCAGCCACAAGGGTGTTGGTTTGGGGCTATTGGTCAGAGGCCTTCGATCTGCCTCCCAGGTGAATTACCTCATGCAGGCCCCCAAATGAGCCAACACCTGCTGCTATGGCCACAGATGCCACAACATATTAAGGGGACAAAACCAAAGGTTTTCGAACAAGGTATCAACCTATGTTTATTGCAGTCACAATTGTCTTTGTATTTATGTACAAGAAAAAAAGGCCTAAAGATAATCATGGTCCTGCAGAGCTGTGGGCAGGACTCTGGGTGCAGTACTGTACTGCCAGCCTGTCCCGTAGTGGCTGGCCACTGGTCTGGTCACTGACCAAGCCTGGTGGAGGGACCACCACCTGGTCACAGTCTTCCCCTTCTGGCTGTAGGACATCCCCAGCTGTCATACATATGTTGTGCAGGATGGCACAGATGAAGTATCCTGGAGGAGGATATAATGCCTCCAGGTACACCGGGTTGTTCTTCAGGACCCTTGCATCATAGACTGAGCCAGGGTACCCCACAGCAATGTCCAGGAACCTACCCACGACTGTCACTGATGGCCTGTAGCTGGATGGAGGCAAGCAGCTTGCAGTTAATGTAGTCCTGGCCATTGGCACAAGGGGGCACCTTGACCTGGACATGGCAGCCATCATCTGGAGAATACAGGGGAGTTGGCCAGCTGGGCAAAGAGAGGTGGAGGGAGGGGCAAGCTATACTCCTATAGTACTGCAAAAGTTACCTATGGCAATTCCAGCTCTGAAACACAAATAAAGACGCTAGTCAAACCTTAGCAATGAACAAACAGCACAGAAAGAGTAAGAGCTATCCCCAAAACAAAAATCCACTAAAATCCTCCTTACAAATACTCATATCATCCCACAAGCTGTGTGTGCACTTCAGCGGAATATGGTGACAATGGGCCAGGGTGCAAAACACATGACAGTAACCCCCTCCTACCACACAAAACCAAAAAAAATTCATGTAAGCCTACACATAATGACAGCACGCACACAGCCAAGCAACCATTAGCAACAAACATTTAAGAACCATGGACAGTGAACCGTGATCATGGCATTTTGGAACCCACCACCAAAAACAAGCAATATTGTTAATAAATAATATTATTAGATTGGCACAGCGGCCTATTAAATATACTGTATATGTTATGGTTTATTAGGGAAAATGGTCATTAAGCAGAATTAGGCATGGATAATAAATCCACAATGATGTTCTCCTCACTAGCAGTAATGTTACTTGTGGCTTCCATCGTGAACCAACCGGCTAGCTAGCATAGTTTCTTTTTTTTCCCGCTGGCTTGTGATTCATGTCTCCCAAAGCGCATAGAACTTGTCATAAAGTTAGGGATAACAAGGCCTAACCATTTAGAGGGAAGACATGATTGGTAAATTTTACTGTCATTTGAAGTTAGTCTCTCACTGAATTGCTGTTGCTCGCCCCTGTAAATTTATAGTTGTATTTATAGCTATTTTTTGCTAATTTGTTGGTCTTCACCTGGCACTTCGTAATTAACCCTCCTCTTGGGTGCCATTAATTCCTATTGCTTCGGTGTCTCACTGTAAAATCTGACATCACAACCATCCACATAACAAGTGGTGTCAAAAGTGGGATAGTCTGCATCACAGGGAGGACACAAAGATGCCACCCAAGAGGAAAGAAGACAAAGCAGTGGAGGCAGTAAGCTCAACGGAGGGCTAAGGGGCTACATTGGAGGAAAACACAAAGGACATCCTTGCTGAGTTGGCAGGGATGGTCAAGATCCTTCTTCAGTCCCAAGCAGTGAGGGACAATAGAATCAGAGGTGGAACAGGATACAGCACCAGTTTCAGCAGCTACAAGCCCAAATCAGAGACTGGCAGAGAGCAGCAGCAGCCCTAACCGAGTTGAGGGAGGATGCAGGGGAATTCCATCCTCCTTGGAAAAAATTTTGGCCACAACAAATTCCTCTTGGAAAATTGTCTTCTCCCTTCCCATCCCTTTTGCTTTAATGGAATTAGCTATGCTATTTATTGCCTAATCGCGAAAACACAGAACCTCAACAATATTTAAATGTCAATCTTGCATTATTTGCGCTTCAGTTTGTGTTGTTTTGTATCCTCTGTGCCTATTGATTGCTTATTGCTTAATTGATTGGAGCCTGCAAATGCATGCTTCTCATTGGCTAATGCAACTTCACCGTGAGTTTTGCTTTGGACAAGAATTGCAGATGCTACAGGTTACAAAGGCTAAGCGATCGGTTCAGCAGGACCTTAGAAGTTTTTTAGTAAAGAGGAAGGACACGACAGGTGAGATGATAACCAGTCTCATGTATTCTCTCGGCACTGGCAGCCCAAAAGTTCTGAGTTTGTCTCTCCCTTGTGCATTGTAATAAACCAACATTCTCTTAAGAGAAGTCGTCAGCGTGTTCTTCATTGTCCTGCACTTGGTTCCACGGAGAAGGGCAAAATATCCTAACAATACAAAACTAAAGAACGTTGAACTTTAAAAAGAAATAGATGTCGGACGAAGCTGGACTATTGGTGAGAATTCTTTGTCATTCCCAAGAAGGACAGAGCTTTGTAAGTACAGCTTTTACATGCTAATGTAGCCATGATGCTAACAGAGCAGTAACAAGACTTAACCTAAGGAAATCCCTGTGCAGACTGCATGAAACAACGTGTACAAGCTCATCTAAGTACTGGCTAATTAATGAAATCCCTGTAGAAGACTGTTGGAGTGCCTTTGCAAGTTTATTAAGTAACTGAACCTGTTTATGAGTGTTTGGAACTTCGTTAGGAATATTGCTCCATCATCCCACAAATTCTAAGATGGCGGATGAAACGTTGGCTGCTACAACAGGTGGTGACCCTCAAGTAATTGGCCACAAGAGGGAGCCCAAGTACATTCAAAAGGTACTGGATGAGAAGCTCCACAGGCTAATTAGTCAAAGAAAATCAAAATTGGCTCAGTTGACTACAAAAAAGAAAGAAATATATAGTATGAAGAATAATGGAGAACATGTAAATAAAGTTGAATCAGAAATTCTGCACAGTTTTTCTAAGCTGTATGAAGAGTATTGTAAAGTTATTACCAGTATTGTATAGTTATTGTTACCAGAGGATGAAGTATGTACAGATCTGTCGAACTGGTATGACTCAAAGTCAGCTGCTATTAAAGGATTTGTGCTTGGGATGGAATAATGGATTACAGGACAAAGGAGTACTGAAAAAGAGAATGAGGTTGCTCCATGGGACAGTGTCTCTGTAGCAGGCAAAAGTAAAGCTGGCTCATCAGTGGTTTCCTGTACAAGCTCTGTTGCACGCATGAGAGAAGAGGCAAAAACAGCTGCTCTCATAGCACAAGCAGCTTCTTTGAAAAAGAAGCAAGCCATACAAATTGCAAGAAGCAAAGTTAAGAACTGAGATGGAACAGTTAGAGTCAGAAACAGCCATAGCAGCCTCTACTGCCAAGCTAACAGTGTTTGAAGGTCATGAAAGTCCTCATGATGGAATTAATGATTATACACAGTCCCAGTTTCCAAGCACAGATGAACCTAGTTTTACAGGAAAGATTCTTGGACACCCAGCTAGACCCCCACCTGATAATCCTCAGGGACCCATACCTGCGGATGACAATGTGTTTCATGTATAGGTCTTTCCTCAGAGCCTTTGATAATGCTATTGACAGCAAAACACAGAATGACAAGCTCTTCTTTCTGGATCAGTATACCAGTGGAGAGCCACAAGATCTGCTACTGCTTCATCAACATTATGGTGATGAGTTGAAAATAGCAATGGCTTATGGTGGAAAAGCCTTTGAAGTGGCCGCAGATAAAGACAGAGGATGCTAAGGCCTTGAATGCTTATGCACTCTTCTTGGATGAAATGGAGAACCCCATGAATATGAAAGCCATAATTTCTAAACTGCCTGACAAAATGAGGGAAAAGTGGAGACATGTGGCGTTTGAAATACAGGAGAGCAGGGGAAGACGAGACTTAGTTAATTTCATAGAGAGACAAGCTAAGGTTGCAATAGACCCTTTGTTTGGTAACCTGCAGGAATCCAATGCCCCTGCCTCAAAACCTCAAAAAGAAGCTTCAGAGTTCCAGAATGATTACAACACTTTCATGCAGGACATTATATCAAAAGGCTGCACTGCAGAAGTGCCTGCTGAAAATCGTCAGTACAAAAAAGGAAAGGTGTGGTAAATCCCACACCATGGGGTGTACCATCCTAAAAAGAAGAAATTAAGAGTGGTCTTTGGATGCACTGCGAAATATCAGGGAGTTTCACTGAACAATCAGTTACTCAAGGGCCCTGATCTAACAAATACCCTGGTTGGAATGCTGACAAGGTTTAGAGAAGAGCCTATTGCAATGATGGCTGATATAGAGGCAATGTTTTATCAGGTTAGGGTACCATCCAGGGACTCTGACTTCCTGTGTTTCCTCTGGTGGCCAGATGGAGACTTGAAAAGAGAGCTAGCAGAGTACAGAATGACTGTACACATCTTTGGGGCTCCTTCCTCCTTTGCTTTGAGAAAGACAGCAGAAGATGGAAGAGATGAGACAACAGCTGAGGCTGCTGAAACAATCGAAAGAAATTTCTACATGGGTGATTGCTTGAAATCTATATCTTCAAAAGACCAAGCAGTGGCACTTTTACAGCCTCTGAGATCCTTGTGCTCAAGAGGTGGACTTCACTTGACAAAGTGGGTCAGCAATAGCAGAAAAGTTCTGTCATCTGTCCCTGCTAATGAGAGAGCCGTGGAGGTGAAGGACTTGGATTTAAGCAAAGACACTCTGCCAACAGAAAGAGCCTTAGGAGTCCAGTGGTGCACGGAGCAGGATACCTTCAGGTTCAGAGTAAATGTGCTAGAAAGACCTGCTACAAGGAGAGGAATGCTCTCAGTAGTAGGCTCCATCTACGGTCATCTGGGACTAATTGCTCCATGCATACTCCCAGCCAAGCTGAATTTGAGAGAGCTCTGTCAGGAGAAATTCAGCTGGGACGAGGATGTCAGTGAAAGGCATTTGCAAAGGTGGTTCCATTGCCTTGCAGAACTCCAGAAGCTGTCCAGCCTCAAGGTGAGCAGATGCATCAAGCCTGCTGGATTTGGGCCTACTCTCGGAGGTCAGTTACACCATTTCTCAGATGCAAGTGAGAATGGTTATGGAACAGCTTCCTACATGCTACTCACCAGTGACGGTCAGAAGCAGCGCTCCTTGCTGATGCGTAAAGAAGTAGAGTAGGAACTTTGAAGATGATAACAACCCCTAGGATGGAGCTGACTGCAGCAGTTATGGCAGTGAAGGTGGATAGACTCTTAAGACAAGTGTTAGTTACCAATCTTGAAAAGTCTGTTTTCTGGACAGACAGTCTTACTGTACTTAAGTACATTGAGAATGATGCGTCACGCTTTAAAAACATTGTGGCTAATCGGGTTTCTTACATCTGAGAAGCTACTTTGCCATCTCAGTGGAAATATGTGAATAGTTCACTCAACCCAGTGGATCTAGCATCAAGAGGCATGAAGTTTACAAGTCTTATCAAGGATGAGAGCTGGATCCGTAGTCCACATTTCCTTTGTAAAGATCAGTGTGAGTGGTCAACAAGACCAGACCTACTCGGCACCATTGTGGATGATAGTGAAGTCAGGAAGGCAGCACTAGTCAATCTCCTCCACTCAGCTGAGGTTGCCACCAAGAGATTAGTTGAATAGAATTCTGAATGGCGTAAACTGAAGAAGGCTGTTGTGTGGATGCTGCCTGTGAAAGACCTGCTCCACTACTTAGTTGCTAAGAGAAAGGAATGTAAAGCAGTGGTTGCTCAGACAGAAACAGAGCCAACGAGACAGAACTTAAAGAAGTCATGATGAAACTGAGACAATCAGTGCACAAGAATCCTTTGTCTGTACAGGATTTGCAGAACTTGTGCTGATATGTCACTGTCAAAGGGAGATGTATCCAGGGGAACTAGTTTCACTGCAAAGTAAAGGTTCTCAATTTTAAGAAGTCAAGTCAGCTTTACAAGTTGTTCACCTATTCTAGAAGATGGGTGGTTGGTTGAACAAGCCAGCCATGCTAGAAGAAGCCAGATATCCAGCTGTGCTACACAAAGATCACCACATTCCAAACCTGAAACTGCAGCATGTCCATCATCAAATTGTGGAAGGAATCAGTTAGTTGCCAAGGTTAGACAAAGATACTTGATTCCAGGATTGAACAGAGCCACCCACACAATAATATCTAGATGCACCACATGTAGGAGACTGCATGCAAGACCTGCAGACCAAAAGATGGCAGATTTGCTTGACGAGCATGTACTACCAGACAAGCCACCCTTTACAAATGTGGGTGTAGAATATTTTGGAGGTCAAAAGGGCACACAGTACAATGAAATGGTATGGAGTGCTATTTACATGCCTGGCAGTTAGGGTAGTCACATTGAGATGGCCCACTCTTTAGACACCTCATCATGCATAAATGCCATTCGATAGTTCATCTGCAGGACAGGGCATCCACAAAAGAAGTGTCCACTATTGACTACGACAATGGCACCAATTTCGTTGGTTTTTAATACTCCGACCGCTTCCCACCAAGGTAAAATATGGGAACGACAGACTAGCACTGTTAGGAAGGTGCTGAGCTCTGTATTGAGACAGCAGGTATTAGATGATGATGGTCTTCACACTCTATTATGTGAAGTTGAAGCCATTATTAACGATTGTCCTCTAACTCCTGCCTCAGATGATCCCAATGATCTAGAGGTTTTGACCCCGAATCATCATCTCCTGTTATTGAAAAAATAACCAGCTCTGCCACCTGGTGTGTTTACCAATGCAGACACATACTCGCACAGGAGATGGAGGCAAGTGCAACATATTGCCGACTTGTTTTGGTGAAGACAGACCCAGGAATACTTGCCGTTGCTTCAGGAGCAGCAGAAGTGGCATTCCCTCAAGAGGAATTTTGTTTCTGGAGACTTTGTGCTCATTGTTGACAGTTCTGGCCCCCAGGAATGCTTGGATGACTGGAAGAATCAGGCAGACTCCAGAGGAGCTGTTCGACGTACAAACTAAGTGTAGCATACTAGACAGACCTACTAACAAACTTTGTCTTTTGCAGGAAGGAGATTGAGTCAAGAAGACTGTAGACAAAATTTAACATGGTCAGGGATCAGCGGGGCTGATGACCTTAGTGATAGGGAAGGGACCGATGAAGCGTGGAGCCATTTTGTGAGACTTGACCCTCACAGGAAGATCCTTTGTGGAGAGCCAAACCCTTTGCCCCTGCAAGTAGCGTGGCACCTTAGAGCGATGACCATCTGCCGCCCTCTTGATCCTGCAAGAAGAACGTAGCAACGCTGATCTGGTGCACCTCCAAACGCCACTGCCGAAGGCACCCCCACCTCCCCCTCCTGGGTGGGGAACAATGGGAGTTGGCACCCCAAACAGCACTGGAACGGGAACAGGCCGGTGGAGGAGGAAGGCAGGGAGTTGATGGAGTACTCAACCCAGGGCAGCTGACGGCTCCAGGACCCCAAAGAGCAAGTTATCAGGACAGGCACTGGGTGCAGGACCTACCCAATGGGCAGCGCGAACCACTGCCTCAATGTCCCACAGTGCCGCCGCCAGCAAACAGCAGGATGGCAGGATAGAATCCCCCTCAGTGGGCTCCTCTGCGGCTGCAGACTGCCTAGACAAGGCATCAGGTTTCCCATTCTTGGAGCCAGGACGAAAGAAGAGGATAAAATTGAAGCGAGCAAAGAACAAGGACCAGCGGGCACCGCAGATACTCCAGGTTTTTGTGATCTGTCCATACCAGGAACGGAACCTCCGAGCCCTCCAACCAGTGCCTCCATTCCTCGAGTGCTAACTTCACTGCCAACAGCTCCTGGTCTCTGATGTTCTATGGAGAATTTCTCTCCATAGGGGTAAGGCAGTGAGAAAAAAAAGCGCAGGGGTGCAACTTGTCGTCTGCTGCAGAGACTTGAGAGAGAACAGCCCCCACCCCCACATCTGAGGCATCCACCTCCACCATACACTGGCGAGACGGATCAGGCTGGATCAGGACAGGGGCAAAAGTGAAACGCCCCTTCAGTTCCAGGAAGGCTTGCTCAGCAGCGGATGTCCAGGCGAATCTCCGAGTGGCTGACGTCAGTGCGGTGAGAGGAGCAGCTACAGAACCATGGTTCCGGATGAAGCGCCTGTAAAAGCTGGCGAACCCCAGGAACTGCTGTAACTCTCGTCTGGAATAGGGTTGCAGCCACTCCACCATCGCCCAGACCTTCCGTTGATCCATCTGGATGCCCTCTTTGGAAACAACAAACCCCAAAAAAGAGACAGGCTTGAGATGAAACTCACATTTCTCCGCCTTCACAAACAGCTGATTCTCCAGGAGTCTCTGGAGCACCCGTTGTACATGCTGGGAGTGTTCAGTGCTGGAACAAGAGAGGATCAAGATGTCGTCCAGGTACACATAGACGGACTGGCCGATCATGTCACGCAGCACATCGTTAAGTAGGGCCTGGAAGACCCCTGGGAAGTCCAAATGGCATAACCAAATATTCGTAGTGGCCCGTTGGGGTGTTAAACACTGTCTTCCACTCATCTCCCTCCCGTATTCGGACCAGATGGTAGGCGTTGCGGAGATCCAGTTTGGTAAAGATGACTGCTCCCTGCAGGGTCTCAAAAGCAGAAGACATCAGTGGCAGAGGGTAGCGATTCTTAACTGTGATAGCATTGAGTCCCCGATAGTCAATGCAGGGGCGCAACCCGCCGTCCTTCTTGGCCATGAAGAAGAATCCCGCACTGGCCAGAGACAAGGAGGGTCTGATGAGCCCCGCAGCCAGCGATTCCTGGATGTACCTGTTCATTGCCTTGGTTTCTGGACGAGAGAGGGAGACCAGGCGGCCCCTGGGAGGCAACGTACCTGGCAGGAGATCGATGGCACAGTTATAAGGACGGTGAGGTGGCAGGAAAGTGGCGCGGATCTTACTGAACATTTCCCTCAGGTCCAGGTACTCAGGTGGAACTGTAGACAGGCCAGTGGTCTGGCTAATGACATGGGAACCTGAGCATCTCGAAGACAATGAGCCATGCAATAGGGACTCCATTCTAGTACGGGATTGGTGGCCCAGTCCACCCAGGGATTGTGCTTAGTGAGCCAGGGGTGCCCCAGCACCACAGAATCTCGAGGGGAGTCAATAAGAAAGAATACGACCTCTTCACCATGATTGCCGGACAGCAACAGGCTCAGCAGGGGAGTGACGTGGGTGATGAAGACCAGTGGGGCAACGGTGATGGAGAGGGCATCCAGGGGATTCTTGAGATGTGTACTGGTTACTTGGAAACGGGCGGCGAACTGGGCATCCATGAAGTTCCCTTCTGCCCCCGAATCCACGAGGACCAAGACGACCCGAAGATCACCGTCGATAAGGAGCGAAGCAGACAGCATAGAACGGGAGTTAGAATGCTGAATTAAGGTAACGCTCACCTGTAATCCCCCGGCTACTCGTGAGCGTGGGCTTTTTAGTTGGCAGGTGGTGATGAAATGGCCAGGTCTCCCACAGTAGAGACATGCGCCGGATCTGATGCGACACTGACGTTCAGCAGGGGTCAGTCAAGTGTGGTCCTTCTGCCTGGACTCGGGAGTGCTGGCCAGGGTGAACTCCCCTGGAGAAATCGGAGCTGCTGGCAACAGTGGACTGGGATGTGATTCGGAGGAATCTCTCCAGCCTCTCCCGGTGATGAATGGACAGGCGCTGGTCGATGTGGATAGCCATCTCCACAAGGGTGTCGAGGCTGTCTGGTAAGTTGTGGTTTATATGTCATCTGTGAGGCCATGGAGGAAGACATCGAACTGGGTGTCCAGGTTCCAACCGCTGGTGGCGGCCAGGGTGCGGAAGTCTATGGCATAGTCAGAGACCGTGTTATTGCCCTGGCGCATGTGCAGCATCTCCCGGGCGGCCTCCCTTCCATATCGAGAGCGGTCGAACACTCTCCTCCATGAAGGCATCCAGGGTAGAGCAGACAGGAGACTGGGCGTCCCACACCGCTGTGCCCCACTCCCTGGCTTGGCCAATGAGGAGTGTGATGATATATGCCACCTTGGCTCGGTCGGTTGGGAAGGTGGAGGGCTGCAGTTCGAATACCAGGGAGCACTGTGACAGGAATGAGCGGCAGCTGCACGGATCCCCGGTGTAGGGTTCAGGTGTTGGAAGGCGTGGCTCTACTCCAGCTGAAGTGGATGGTGCCTGGGGAGAGGGAGCAGGGGAGATGGCCGCCATTTCATGCCCCAGCTGGAGTTATTGGAACTGGGCTGAAAGATTGGTCATGCTGACCCCTAAACATTCCAACACCCATTTTATGGAATCAAGCTGGCTCTGTTGTCAGCAGAGGCGCATTCCCTGCTGGTCCAGCATGGTACGAAGCTGGCTACTGTCCTCTGAGTCCATGACCGGTGAGTTCGTACTGTCAGGGATCAGTTAGGACTCAGATGTGGACGTAATTCTTAAGAGTTTTATTAACAGCAGCCAAAGTCCGAAATCCAGAAACGTAGTCGATAAGCAGGCAATGGTCTCGGGGAGTCTCAGCGAAAGCACAAAAACACAATCCACAGGAATGGTCAAAAATCAGGCAGAAGTTTGAAAACCAGACAACACGGCAACAGTACAAAAACACCAGGCAAGGAATCAAAAAACCAGAAAACAGACAGGGAAATAACGGGCAGGTAGGAACAGGACAAAAGAGCTCGTAGCGCACACAGGAACAGAGGAAACTGAGACGAACTCGCAACAAACAAGAGACAAGACAGGATGTAAATACTCAGACTATCGAGCAAATGAGACACAGATGAGAAACAGGGCAGGTGGAACAACTCAGTAATCAGGTAACGAGGGAGGCTTTGAATCCAACACACAGGACATTGACACAGCACTACGGAGAAGACAGATATACATCAAACAACCTGTGTGAAGTTGGCACCCCATATGTTCAAAAAACATGTAAAATATTTCTAATAGTTTGTGCTTTATTTGTGCATGAACATATGGTGCCAACTTCACGCACATCACCGGTGAACCCCCACCACAGTTCCGTGTCACTGCGAGTTGTGATATGTGTGGTAGGCATACACCGCTTGCATCGCATCAATCTCCTGTTATCAATGGTTAAATATTTCTTGAGATGATGCAACGATAGCAGTAAATAATTCACTAACCCTTGTTGCTGTTTCCTGCTGTTGTGCATTCAAAGTTGACAGACTGTTTGGGTTTGTGTAACTTTATTGAAAGCACAGGATGCAGACAATGGGCTATTTGGGGTGGGGGGAGACAGCAATTTGTATTCTGAATTTATGGACCTATATATGACTAAAACAGGCAAAGTCTGAACATTTTTGGATCTGATAAAATAAATATGTTGTGATGACTGACGAAAAATGTCAATTTTCGTCAAAAATTTTTTTTTTGTTTTATGGAGTAATTGGGTCCAGTAATGGTATGATCTAACTAATTCTCCTGAGGGAGTCTACTTAAGCAGGTCAATTGCTGCTAGTGGTTGTTGCCTGATTATTTGGCACTTAAATAAACACCCCACTTGGTTTACATTTGTTCCTATTGCTGTGGTGTCTCACTGTAAAATCCGTTGCCACAACCATCCACATAACAATGGGAGACAGCGAGACGGAGGAGAGATGAGGATGGGAGAAATAGGAGAACCCAGAGATTCCATAGTCTCAGTTTACTTACATTTGGAGTTTTATTTTCAGAAGTGTAGTCCAGTAAAACTCTGAGCTTAGATCAGGTTGTGGAAGGACAGGAGTGAGGATCAGTACAACCACTGGCATTACAGGAAGCACACAGTTTATTCCCCAGCAAATATCTTTGTATGACTAGTTATTTCATTCAAATATATAAAATGCTATGTATATTTGTACTGATTGTAATGGTTTTAGTGAAAATATAATCAAAATTAAATGACTGCTGATTTCATTTAAAATGGTAGCGTTATTGAGAATTGAAATGAAATTTCAAACCTTACAACCTTTATTTCCCTTGCCTTGTAGCCAAGTTGACCACAGCAACATGTGGCAAAACTATATTCTTTTAATCTTTTCATACAAGGTTTAATAAGGCTAGAGAGGGATCTTCTAACCATTCCTCTCAGGTTTGTTTAGGTATATGGTCATGGATCTCTCTATTCAATTCAGATCTCAGGATTTCAATCAAACTGAAGTCCAGACACTGAGATGGCCATGGCAAAACCTTGACGTTGTTTCCATTTCTTTTAATTAGGATATATGTATAACTTACAGATTATTCCTCATAAGGGTCAGATTCCAAGAAAATTTGGGAAACGTGTGAACCAATTGGTGATTTCTTCCCATATGATGCAAAAGCATTACAGCTAACACTGACACACTGGCACTAAGATAGAGATTGCACTGGTGCTCTAGAGAGAATTCATGCATTGGATTCACAGTGGCTATGGACCCCATAACTACTGCTGGTTGCTATATTTTTTAATATTTGTGTTTCCTTATTCTTTTTATTGCATTTTTGTAACTGGAGACTGTTGCTTCATTGAGGAACCAATTCTTATTGTCCTCATGATTGAATAGAAAGAGTTAATATTTTAAGTCAGTCATACAAAACACAGACACTCACACACAGTATATTGGTTCTGATACAAAAAAAATGTATTTAGGCAGCATACTTAAGCAGGAGGGGAAGATTGCATTATTAAGTTTCATGTATTTGTAAGGTGGATCCAACAAGTCTTATCACATTATTCCTCAGATGCTTATTTCAATAATTAAATGTGCTGTAAATGATTAAAATGAGAGTGGAAGCATCTAATGGTATTAACATAAACCAGCAGAACTCCTATCATTTTCCACTATCACCCCGGTGGCTGGATGAGGTAACATCGATGGTAAAGCATTTTGTGGGTTCTGCAGTTGTGTCTGATGATGGAGTCATTGTGGTGAAGACGGGTGGGGCTGTTGATGGTCCTGCAGGTGTTTGTGGATTTAGAGGGACGGTGACAGTTTCCTCTGAGGAGGAGGAGGAGGACTCACTGGACTCAGACGACTCAGATGACTCAGACGACTCTGAGCTGTAACCCCTCAGGTGTCTGAGAAGGTCCGACAAACTGACCTGTCAACAACATATCAGCTTTTCAAAACAGACCCCAGAGCCGTAGTCCACAATAATGATCCTACTCTGCACATACTGAAATGGATTTAATACGAAGCAGAGATGCTGGATTTAAGGAGCAGAATTTGTTATCTACAGCTGCCATTATGATTATGACTTTGACACTTACTGGTTTGGAAGTCACTGTTGACACAATCAAAAGAAGGAAAAATGCAGTCCTCAAAATTTCCATTTCTTTTTCTATCTGCAAAAAGATGCAATGACATTCATAGTCATTCAGAGTGGTCAATTAGGGGAAAGGCAGATACTGAATGCTGTGAAAACATATTTTCAAATCTAGAGTTATCTCAGTGACATACACATAGATATAAAATAGAGTTGATAAGGAATATGATAGCATTACCTTGTGTGTTTAAGTTCTCCTCTTCAGCATGCAAGGACAAGTGATTACTCCAAAATCACTGTTGAAACAGGAGTGTTAATATACCCAAGGGCTGTGAGTAACATGATGTGCTTGAATAGGTAATCAGCGATGTGTTCAGCCTCAGTGACGTTGATGGAGCCGGATATTGCTCCTCAAATGGTGGACTTGTGCAATGTCCAGCTGTAAAAAACAAATTTCATCATTTATCATGACTTTATGTTGAAAATTTTCCGCTTCACTTCTCTAAAGAGTAACTACTATCCAGTATTGCAAGCAAATTTTTAAATGAGAGTATTTTATCCAAGAAATATGGATGAGTATTGTTTGTCAAAACGAGATATTGCTAGTGACAAGGTCATTGTCTCAGTGTTTTTAAAACTATTTATTTTCACAGAAATTTAAATGACTCAGGCATACTTTCAGCATTTCCAAGTTGCAGTAGATGTTTTTGCTGGTAACACAGATTGTAACTATCTGAAATGTAATTAAAATACTGCATTGTACTAGTGTCTAAGTTTAAGACACACTCTAAGGTGCAAGGTAAGATGCTGTTTAGGTATTTGTTGTGAATATTCTCAGTGCTGATTGAATGCAATTTTCTTTCTCAAAAATGTATGTGTCTTTGTGGTGTTAATGTCAAACTAACTGGACATTATGCATTCCATAATTTGTAACTGATCAATCACAGGGAATGTAGACATCAGAAACATTTATTGAGATTAGTATTGTCTATTGTATGAGCATATTGTCTATTCTAATTATGGGACAGGAAGGGGGTTTTAGGTATATTGACATTGAAACTGTCAGTTGATGTACAAGATTGTTTCTAGAAAAAGTTGCATTTGCTAAACTGTTATTCTGACTCCAGGTATTCCATGGAAACCTGCTGGACTGGTTCTTGAGACACCTTACCCAATACCTTTGGGTGTGACTATGTAGACATTGTGAAAGTACAGCATAAAACTGTCTGTCCATCTATATGTGGAAAGCAGCAGTAAGAGTTTCACAAAAACATCTCTCTGTTGAAGGGAGAAAAAGGGCTGAGCAGAGAGAAAGCTCACCTCAGATAGAGATGAAGATCCAGTGCCAGGTAATCACCAACAGCACCTTTACTGGTGGTATATACTGTGCTAAGCAGCAAATCGTGCATACTACCGAAGGTGGTAACAGCATCCTGAAAAAGCATTAAGTAAGAAATCCATGAGGGAGCGGAGTTGCCTCTGCCAAGTCCCTCACATTCATACAACGGACACCTCATCAGGTGTTATGGCGCTTATACCATGGTTACTTGGTGTGGTCATTTCAATATATTGTCAATTTTATTGAAATGACCACACCAAAAAATATGGTTTTTTTTTAAGACATATCCTATCACTATAGATGATAGGCACTATGCTGGAGTAGGTGACCGTTTCCTGAACTCAAATCCAGATGTTAGATTTTCTAGAACTGTCAAGGTTCGAAACGTCCGTTAGTCACATCTAGTCACAGAAAATATTCCCACAGATACATGCTGTGAGTTCAGAGAATTTCTCTCTCATTTTTCTGTCCAAGCAAGGTACGTTTACTGGCTGAAAGTGATTACCTTTATGTTTTTCAGCATTTCCCTTTCCATCCATTTATGACATCCAGTCCTCAAATGTTTTGTCCTCATGAAATAAATTCAAATTAATGTGAAAATGGTCCATTGTGGTTTTTATACTTTTAAGTTTTAATGTTAGCTAACGACTGAGATAAAATATTAATGAGTGAATGAAACAGCTGACTGTTATTGACATAGCTACGGTTTGCATGGTTACCATTGTATTACTACAGCATATTGATTAAGAACAGTGATAAAACTTTTGACTGGGCCTACCTTCAAGGTGTCTAGGTTATACAAATTTCATCAACACCTGCCAGCCAATCAGAAATGCAGATTTTCCGTTTCTGTGATATAATTAGGTATGAACAACCCAGGAGATACAGCACAACATTCCAAACCAACAAAGAGCGTGGACTAATAGTAGGTTAGTCTATATGTATTACAGTGTAGAAATACAATTACTGTCTCTATTCATATGTAATAAGCAGGCAGTCATACATCCCAGAATCTTTTTCATGTCAAACTGCTGAAGCTAAACAAATGCAGGTTTGAGTAGTACTTGGATGAGAGAACTCCTGGTTGGAAGAAGATTGCTGCTGAAAGAAGTGTGTTGGGTTTCAGGGCATCCCAATCTGGATCAAATAGAACTCCAATGATGCTGCACAGTGATTGGGACTGTGCTGAAGGAGGTGCATTCCTTCAGATGGGACATTAATCCAAAATGAATGAATCACTGAATCACAGTGGCCATTAAAGATCCCACGGCAACTTTCGAGAGTGTAGGTATTTGTGGTATATATTCGAGTATCCAGACCAAATACCCATACATTAGCTCCCAAAATGTGGCAAGCAAAGCCTACCCAGGTCACCGCTGCAGGAAGGAAGGTTAGCAAAGCAGGTTTTTAAGTAGGGCTAAAAACAATAAAATTTGCCTCAAAGGTTTTCAGTGTCATTGTCTGATAACAAAGTGCGATTACATCATGTTAATCAGTCTTTTTTTCCAGGTAAAAACCAACTATGGTATGTTGAGTCATTACAACATAATTACCAATAACGAGTTCTCAAGCCACAGGAGCACGTCATACGTCTGATGGAAAATAACGGAAATACCCACCTCAAAATATACACTGGAAATACCCCATTTTTCACGGAACATGTCATCTGCCTCCTACAGATGATGAAAAATACTATATATATAATGCTGTATATAATAGCTTTGCAGTGTTCTGTATTTATCATTGTCCTAAAGAAACAAGTCACAGACACTGATATCACATACAAAAAATATTAAATAAAAAAATAAATACTATGTTTTGACTTCTAATGTTCCAGGGCTTTAAGGGGAGCTTTGTGTTCTGGGAGCAGAACTCATTTTGAACGCAACTTGCAGTGGTTCTTAATTTCTTGAGTTTTGAAACACTGCACTACTTAGCAGCCCAAATGCAGATTCACCATTAGTGCATATAGCCTCTTAGAGCTGGTTTTGTAATCACACAATATTTTTGTGCTGCAACTATTCCTTTGTAAATTTTGCCAAGTGTTTTAATGGACAAATTTGCTTTCATTTTTATGAATCACATGCATGGTATATGTTATGTTACTGAAAGGGCATTTGACTCCAGTCTGTAGTGATATGATTTTCAGAATTTCTTCCACATAATAGGGTGGGAGATCAAATATCACATTAGATCAAACACCTCATCATATTAAGCACAAATGTCTCGAAGAAAGGAAACCTCTGCTATCTCAACGTTTTATATTCGACTTTTTATTAGATATAATATATTAGACGATATATTAGACTAAATTGTGTATGTATAAAAATGTTTTTGAGGATTGAGAAAGCATGTGGGGGGGGGGTGGTACTAGAAAATAGCGATGCAACAATTGCATTGCTAAACAAGGGCTCACTGTCACTATACAGGGTAGACAGGAAAGCTTGGGCAAGCGCAGAGAAACAGTATAGTAGACCAGTGCTTGTTCACCTCTGCTGATTGGCAAGTCTGACAGGCATGTCAGTTGCATATAATTTTCTGTCCATACAAGACTCAATTATGACACCTGGGCAACAATCAGAAGCTGTGGATGACCAGATAACACTTTGCTACCATGCTCATCTCTTATACAACATGTTTGCCAACACAGACACACGACACAACAAAAAGGGTGGGGCCCATCTCCTCTACCCCAAAATGAAAACAAAACCCAGGACAGAGTGCCGCTGTTCCCTTGCTGGGCTGCCACCTCCAGACGCTGCCTCCATTCTCCAGCTGGGGCAGAAGCCACTGGTGAGGGACAAAAATCACAGCACATGTCACCAATTTCTTTGGGCAATTAGTGGAGGCACAGGCAGGCATACAATTACTGCCTGCCATGATACCCCAGATCCAGTCCCCAAACAATAAAAGAACAAGTTAAAATTTAACTAAACCAAAGTAAAAGTAAAGGGTTTTTTTTTTTTTTTTTTTAAAGCCTAAACTGTCAGCACATACCTGAAACGTCACCCCGCTCAAATATACCTGTTTCCCGTGCCTGATGAGCAGAAAGACTTCAGGTGTGTAATGAGCTCCCCGTTCAAACAGGCAATCAGCACCTGTGTTATCAATTACCCAACGAGGTACTCACCCAAGACAACGATTGTCAGCCTCACCTTTTGACACTAGCTCACTCGTTACATTAGAAATCAATAGTTAGCAGAGCTGTATACATTTGAAGGTGTTGTGAACTAATTCACCCAAGAATGTGATATAACATAGACAGAATTCAATTAGAATGTCCTGATCAATTATTAGTAATGTGTTATGGCTGCAAGTGAAACAGAGCGAGTATGCTTAAGCACATGAACCACACGTCTGGTAGATCGGCACATAAAATCAGTTATATTTAGGCTGATCTGCTGGTTGCCAGTCAGGGATGATCAGGGCAAAAACCAAACAATTCTGGTTACTGGACAACGGATTGGTGCATCCTTTCTAGAAAATGAATAATATTAAAGTAATGGTTCACCCAAAAATAATGTAGGTATTACATTTTTCCTTCAATGTACTGTGCATCCAAATAATTTGTCCGCAAATTTGTCACCAAATCAAGATCCAACAAGTGCCATTGGTTTCATAAATAACTTTTGTGCTTGTATGCTTTTGTATAATTTTGCAATGATCAAATAAAAAACAGCATTAATCTGTTGTACTACAATATACAATAAATACCATTTATTCATTGGTATTTCTTGTCACTGTGTTTTTACATACTTTTTTCACATATTTAGAAATATTTTGCTTTACAATGCCGGTCAAGGTTTGCCTCTCACTAACAAAGCATGCAAATAAAATTTGAACCAAGAACAGAATTTTGCAAGCGTAATGTGACTTGTAAGCTTGGTATCCATCATTCTCACAGACTAATTTACCAACATTCCTATACAAATCAACACCATCAAATGGGATTTTAGTATTCTTAAACATTAGTTAACATCATCAGGGCAACAGTAGAGGCTAAGGTGAATTGCAAAGTGAGCTATCAACTCAGCTCAAAAAAATCAGAAAGTGTTTCACATTCACATTCTCTTCCCCCCATCAACCCCATCCCCCTCCCTCTGCTGGTATTTGTGGGTGGTGTGAGTGTGCTTTGTGAATGCAACCCTCTGTTCGTTCCCATGGCTGTTATTCACCTTGCCGTTGGGTTTACTGGGTTAGCAGCTGGATAACAGTCATATGACTCAAGAGTTAATAAATCCTACTGACAGCATGGGTGCACAGAGCTGTGAATCACTCCCAGTGAGCCAATAACTGTGAATTACTGCTGCAGAACAAAAACATTCCCGCATTGCAAAACAAACTTAACAAAACATCAAGAGGTGCTGGGATACAGTGGCATTTATAATTCTTTAATTTGCCCAATTATCTAATTATCCAGGAATGTTGAACAGAAATGAGCATCCCAAAAAAACAGGGGAACTTAGTCATTGCTACATCATACATAAATTATGTGTATTTGTATATGGGAAGTCCTGTCTCTCTAACAAGAGAATCAAAAGTGGGTGCTCTCAGTATTTATAATATCGACAAAATGTCAACAAATGTTCAGACAACAACACGTCTGAAGAGACAACATAGTAGAGGAACACCTGTTTTAATCTTTAACCCTTACATACTGTTCATATTTGGTGCCTTCATAGTATGGTCCGGGTCAATTTTGACCCGGGCCAAAAATTCCCTCATAAGAAGTGTCTGTAACGACTTTTGAACTACAGATCTGTTTAGAATGTATAAATAGCCTATCTGACAGTAATACATGGCTGATTAATCCTTAATTTATGTTTCAGGGAGCAGGGAGAGTGTATTTTTTAGGTTTTACAACATTCGTTTTTGCAAAAAAACATCTATTATCACACAATATCATGTCCTTTTTTACCTAAGACATGAAAACATAACAGTCATAATGATCTAAATATATTTAATTGAAAGTGAAAATAGCAAGAACATTCTCAAACTGTTTGGATTTATAATACAACCATGTATAACCTTTATAATCATTGAACACTGTCCTCACGGCAATTCTGTGCATTCAAAGCAGTGGTAGGAAACCTTGTGTGTGTGGTACTTGCACAAATGTTTCCCACATTTGCAGCAGTTTGTCCCTGTTTTGCAGTCCTTTTTTGCAGAGCAGAAGTTGCATCTTCTTCTCTTCTGTCCCCTTGTGTTGGCTTCTTGTGTGACTTGTTGATCAGGGCCAGGCTCAGATCGCTGCGCTGCCGTTACCAGAAGCCACATGTAGGCATAGGTCAGCCACATTCATGATCTTCCATTCTTTACCATACCGTTTAATCCCCTCCCTGTTTATCATTTCAATGACAATTTTTTCAATGGTTGGAGGGAGGAAGAGCTGGAATGTTGACAAAATGTCAGGTGCATGGGAAGAAGCCAATCTTGTGGGTCCTGGAGTCATTCGAATGACATTTTCTGCTGCCGTCCTGCCTGCAACTTGATGTGGATGTGAGGTCCAACTGATAGCACTGTTTTTCGACATAAATGTCTCCCTTGCTGCTTGCTCCTCTCTCTCAGAGTCACCTTCATTAGAGGGGCTGTAATCAGAGTTTTCCTCCATGTTGTCTTCCTGCTCTGACACATCCATCTCCAAATCACTGTCTGCTTCCTCATCTTGGAAGATCAGATCTATGGCCTCCTGCACAATAACTCTTGCTGCCATAACCTCAGTCACTGAAATGGCAGCTCAGGTTCCTTTATAATCCTATGCCCCCTCCAACCCCTATTTTGACTGTTTTTTTTAGATTGTTACATTGTTGTTACATTGCCGGTGCTTGTGCTTGCAGGTGCAGATATCTTGTCTGTGTCAAGGCACCCTCTGACCTCTGTATGACTTCTGTTCCTTATGTGCACCATATATGACCACTACTCTGCTGTTCTACTATTTCAATGTTTTGAGATTGCCCCATGACTGTCTCTGCGGGAACCTCAGCAAATGTGGTGGGAGCACAGATAGTTCTCGTGACAGTGCCAAGGTTCCCCATCAACTCTGTCATTACTGTCCCATAGAAAATACAGACAGACATGGCATGTACATGTTTCACAGTTTCAACATTCTCTAAAACCACCATTTTCCTTGATTTGACCTACACTGGTGGATCTAAAATCCATCTCACTAGGTACGGGTCAAATTTGACCCGGAACAGCCTCAATGTACAAAAATTTGTAGCACCTGTAAAAAAGAATAAAATTTTAAAATATTTTTTATTTTTGTGTATTTTGGGTCACTTTAGGAAAAGTCATCAAATTTCAGGACAAAAAAATGACGTTTAGGGTATTTTTACTGCTGTCAAATGTCAAAACGGGTCAAATTTGACCCAAACAGTATGTAAGGGTTAAATTGATTTTACCCTTATGCGTCTGCCTCTGAACATTAAGCAGATTTTTCTGCTGTCTGTGTAATTATCTTTGTGCCTTGATATAGAAGCCTTTGTGATATTGCAGTACATGCACAGAAGGTTAAAAAAAAAACAAATTTCTCTCTTCATTTTGAATATGGAATTCTAAATATGGCAGCTAAACAGATTACTCACTAAAGGTTAAAAGGATTTTTGTTGTGTGCATGTAATGTACTTTGTTTTCTAATCCATTTTCTGCTGCTAATGCAATTGATGTTTTTAATATATCTTCCGGAAAGCAGGAAACTTATAGCAACAATAAAAGTGTTAAAAATATGGGAAAATGTAGTGCAGCCTGTACATTTATAATGAAGAGATAGGCTCAAGAATTGTATTTGTTGTGCACTCTGAATATTCTTACCACAGTTTCTAAAGACAACACAGGAGTGGCTCAGGCAGAGATGACCAGGTAAGAGGAAGGAAGAAGAAAGAACAACAGGAAACAGGAAGTGCACACACTGCTACACAGCAAAATGTTTTATGTGGCTATGAGAAAAAGAGTTGAAAGAGAATTTTGTTTGCTGTGGGTTTATTGAAAATCTGCAACTGAATGAGATCATTCTGCATCCTTATGATGGCTGTGGATGTCACACTTGATATTCAGCAGAGCGATAAAGTGACATGATGGTCTGTTTAAACTTCAAAGCAAATTATATGTTGTATTTAAAATTTTCAACAGGTGTTTCGCTGTCAACCATTATATCCTTAACTTCATGATTTTGCTTTGCAAGACAGTGGTTTATCTTTGTTTCACTGTTGTATGGTACCTAAAAATAATTAATTGCCCTGCCTTTTAACCTTATCAAATATCTGTATATGTTTTGAGAAGTATCACAGAATATTAGCTCACAGTCAAAAGTTCTGAATTTCTGTTACCCAACTGATAAAATACAATTGTATTTTTTATTTGTTACTTATTCATGTGTATACACCCTGTGCTGTGGAAAACGTGTTGCCTCCAACAACAATTCCAGAATCTATTTGCCCATTTTCAGTGATACTGCTTGTTGATTTCAGCAAGTTCACATTGAACTTCAGTGCTTTTAGGTAGAACCTGTACACAGCTTAATGACCTAACCTGTCAAAGCTTTAGGAATAAGTAATGAACAAGATTTGAGTGTCACAAAAAATGGCAAACTTTCCTCCTGGACTGTTAGTCATGTTTTGATATAGTGATGATCATGTGCTGACCACATGAATTGCCATTGTTAATTATTGGTTTTCATGAGAAAATACTCCAAAGCACTGAAGCAGAAAATGGTGACATAGGAATTCCCAGAACTAGTAGCAACACCCCCTCATTTACATAGTAACTTAGAAACAGGATAGTTGTGTCACACCTGTAACATTTGCAAGAAAAAAATCATAACATATGGGAAATCCTTTCATTATGTACGAAAACATTCTTACTTTGAGTGAAATATGTGCCATACAGAAACTTCTTTGTAGACACAAACCACTGAGCTTCCCATGCTTACCTTCCCATAGAGATGTTAAGTTCCTGGTGTTCTTGGAGTCCAATCGTATATTCAAATACATTAACAAACTTTCTGCGTGGTGAGAAAATTGTCCGAAAATTTATTTTAGGTGCATTACGCTTCATTGATCATGTCTCTTAAAATAACTTGCCTGTGAAATTTTTCTGCTTTCATATTTTCTTTACCAAAGTAATGTGTGGTGAAAAGGGCTATCCATAACACACAGGAATTCGGGTCCAGTCTTGCAGGACTGCTGGTTTTTGGTGTGTTTCAGCACCTAATGTATTCATTTAAATCCCTGATTGGCTGAAGAGTCCACACCCCTATTTTCAAAAACTTAAATTGGTAGACACTGCAGTCCTCTAAGACTGGAATTTGACACCCCTATTTTAACATTTCTAGGGCAAAACACATGTCACAAGGTCTATTACAAAGCATTCATATTTACTGCATTGCAGGTATAAGCGATCTTGGCACATTGCCTGAGTGCAGTCCATCTGGTTGCAATGGCTTATGTATGAGAGCTTGTCTCGTTTCTGATCTCTAATCTCTAAACAGTTTTTGTTTCAGTCTGCCTGTTGACCACATCCTCCTGATGGTTGTGCTTAATTATGCAAACATGCTGGCAGATTTCACCAGCTTTGTCCTCGGTTTCTTCACAATATTACCACAGAAAAGTCTGTCCAACAGACTCAGCAGTTCCCAGCTTCATATCTGTAGCAGTGGTATCCAGGTTACAGGTAAGTACACAGTGTACACCCACCTTAGCTTCTGGGGCTGTATAGTATACCCACATATTATCCTTATTAGCATTAATACATATGAACTTTGGAGTTACAGTATGCCCACCACCTCAGACAGTATACTCATCTATTAGCCTTATTGTAATTAATACACATGGGTATGCCTCTCCCCTGAGACACTATACTCACCTATTAGCCTTATTACCATTAATACATATGTGCTTTGGAGTTACAGTATGCCCACCTCCTCAGACAGCATACCAATCTAATAGCCTTATTACCATTAATACATATGAGTTACAGTATGCCCACCTCCTCAGTTACCCTACAGCACTGTCCATAACTAATGCACCATGGGAGTGGAGTTTATGCAGTGACGTGTCTCCGGTGGAATTTTACATATCTGAGTGACTACAGGGACACTGTACTCAAGGAGCTCCAGCACTTCTAATGCTTCAGTATTAAGGTCTTGCATAAAGTGCAGCAAATTTGGGTATGCTTATTGATGTGGGTTTTGATTACATTTTCAGAGGTGATAACCACAAACAAAGCTTTTCTTTTTTGAGACAGACTGGTGTTGGTGTGTGAGGCATGTACAGAGCTGGAGCACAGAGTGGAGTAGAATACAGCCGTTCCCCGATATAAATCTTAGTTCCATTCTGACCGGTTGTATCTTGAAATGAACGTATGTTAGCATGGCATGTAGAAGATGTACACAGTTTCAGGATATTGTCTATCATACGCATGCAGCTGTTAGCACTGGTGGACCAAGCATAATTTTTATATTTACGTATATTTTTTCTTTATTTTTAAAAATGTATACAGTATTTTTTTCTGTCGTACGTACGGATGGTCGTAAGTTGCATAGGTCGTAAGTCAGGGAGAGGCTGTAACCCAAACCATTGTAAGGCATGTAAAATATAAATAATAAGGTGAAGCTCTGAAATATGTGGTTTTATTTTCTTGAGGTTAAAAAATTAGCTATAGGCTTAACTTAATATAAGGCTTGGTATCAAAAAGGGAAAAGTACTGAGACCTTCCTGTGAATGTAGTTTGTGTGTGTATGTGTGTGTGTGTGTCCAAGCCAGACAGCATGTACTAAATTCATGATTAATACTGAGTGTTTATTGGCCAGTTCGATTAAAATTTGAATCTTTGTAGTGCATCTGATACATTTCTTTGCAACAGTGGGAACATTATATAGTCTGTGTAAAAATAAAACTGCAGGTTTATTGGGGGGGAGAAAGCAACCAAGGAGGAAAATTGCTTAAACAGTCTCTTCACCAACACATAGCTATTCTTTTGTTTCTGCCACCTTGAGATTTCTGAAATGTCCAGTTGTGCTTTGGTGACAGGTGAAAGCATAGCTTTTCAGTCGGTATGAGCATCTGGAACTACTGGGGCAGTAAGCTTGTAAAACAGGACTGTTCAAGTTTTGGTATTTCTTTGTAGGACTGGCATCTACAAATAGCTTTGCCATGGGATTCTGCCACTGGGAGTGATGCTGCCAAGGAAAACCTCTGTGACTGGGACAGTGAGTAAGACATTCTCAAGCATCTGCATTCTTCAGCAGGTTCTACAACAATCATGCCAAGGTTTCACTTTTCTTTTGGGGGAAATTTAGTTTACATGTATTACTTTATTTTTTGCTAAAAAAAAACATAAATGTCAATGTCCTTCCCCTGAGTTATTTTCTTAATACAGCTGAATAAAAAAATCAAATAAATTGATTGTGTGACATTGTTTATTCTTGGCTACTAAGAGTTTAATTGTTGCTTCTAGGACATACAGCCCTACTTCTGTGAATGTATACAATGCTTTATTTCCAGGTCTGATTTGGTAGCATTCTACCTGCTTATGAACTGCACTCTGCTGGCAGAGTGGCCTAAGTGGGGTTATTTGTGTAGGTTGTTCTCTGTAAAGCGTAGGCCTTCAGTAGATACCTGGTAACCTGTCCCGTCAGTCTCTCTACAGTGTTGGCCAACAGTACATACCTGGTAACCAGTCCATCAGTCCTCTAAACACCAGCTAGGAATAGACAGACTGCACTGCTAAATAGTCTGGCACAGTTGCAGACGGAAACTTTTTTTGTTTTTGTTTTTTTCTTGTCACCACTGCATCTGCGCCTCTGCAGAGCTCCAGAGAAATTCACTTACCCTCACACCTCATGGCCATGAAAGGAGAAGGGATTGCAAAGTGGACCCTCTACTCTGACATAGCCAAACAGACAGACAGCAAGGGGAAATGAGAGAGTAAATCGACTGAAATGTTCCAGACTGTAAAAAGGACTTAGGAGAGACTGAGAGAGGGGAAAATTCCCGGGTGTTGAGGGTGTGCAGCAGATGAAAGCAGCGCGAGGCCAGACCGCAGCAGTGTTGTTGTGAGATTAGCTGTGAGATAGGGGCCTCCAGCGATGGTGTGTGGTTTAGGAGTTTGCTCATCGTGCCGTGAGAGTGTGAAGTGAGACACACAGTGCTGAGGCCCAACACAGTGCTGCAGACACACCAGACAGGCGCTAACCTTTCTCCTAGTGTTGCCACAGACTGCTGCAAAACTGCACGGCCCCCTTCCAAAACATCACAAATGCACCTGGATTTCATGTTATTAAGAGGGCAAGATGAAGATTATGCTGTACACTTTTTGCATTAGAGATGACACAACCCAGAGGAGAGATACAAGAAAGAGTTCCTCCCTCTTTATTCTTTCTCACATGCATTCCTACTCTAAACCCCTGTGTCCTAACCACAGCTACCACCCACAGATGCATTCGAGAACACACCATCAGTCTTCTCTCCTCCCAGCTCCTGCACCCAGCACATTCAAGAGCTCAGCCTTCTCCTCCTCGCCCCATTGTTTACTCGTTGCCTGACGTTTGGCGTGGCAATGGCACCTTTTGCAGATCAACCACTCAACCCACGCAAGTAAACACTCACACCCCTCCCCTCGACCACAGCTCAGTGACAGAACATCAACGCCACTGTTTCACTTCCAGACTCCCTGAAGCTGAAATCATTTTTTCGGTTTAGGCCTTAACTGGAACCATGACACCCCCTTTTAGCTCTGTTCCTGTAATCTCTAAGCTATTTGCTATAAAATTGCAGCATTGCTATGTTATCTTCATGAGACCCTTGTGCACATTGCAAAATACAGAAATTAATATTGAAATTGTAGAACTAGCAACACAAATAAAAACAGGGTAGCATGATGTAATCAATTTGATCAGAAACAATTTGTGATTTGATAGATTTTAAAATAGCGCCATGGAGACACAAGTCATAACCAGATTTAATGGTCTTTTCTTGTGGGTAGAGGAAGTCTGAATAAGAGACTGGCACCTTGCCAGGTGTAAGACCCATCAGCTCACAGCTATACTTCAGCCTGAGGTTTTAATTCACTCACCCATGGCTGTATAGGTTTTTCTATCAGCCTATCCCATCTCCTGGTTTTATTACTGTACTCTCAGACACCATCTTGGATGCTTAGCTATTTCAATGCTGAAGCAATTTGCCAGTATCCACCAAAATGTACATCAAATTATGCAGATTTAAAAATGTATATTGGTAATAGACAGTTGGTAAGCATGTTTCATTTTAGATGAAGTATTTCATTTAGTGACAAATGGTAAGGTGACACATAAAACCTAAATATAATACATAACAGACACTATGCTACTCTTGTACAACACTTTTTCAAAGTTGTCCTAGACCTACTCTATTTGTCATTGTGTAGTGTAATAACCTCTGAGAGACCAATGGCAGGTGCAGACTGATCTGTATTGATCAGATATGCAGCTTGTTGTCTCCAGCAGCTGACTGTCTGAATTTTAGTTGTCATGCAGTCCTGTCATAAGCATTGATTTCCCAGAACTAGTTGGCCTGCCCAAATATACAGCACTGAAACCAACACCTTGCTGTAGTCTTCTCTCTCAGTGCTCAGCGTGCAAGACAAAAATTTAGGGAGAATTTGGATCACCTCCAGTAAAGCAGGAGTAGGTGCCTGAGGTGCCATTTATGGCTTTGTGGTCTGGGAAGGTTGATGGTTGAAGTCCCAGTGTAGATGTTGGGCCCCTCATGGATAGAAATGTCAGCTAAAATAACTTTTGTGAGATATACATATCTTATTCTTCATAACTGTTACAGCTAACACTTCATTCATGATATTCATTTGGAAGTCAGTGCAAATTAATAGTATAAATCAGCTTGATTTTTTAAGAAAGTCTGTAAAGCAAGTATTTTTTTCTGAGGATACTAGATCTTTGTATCCACAGTCAGGTGGGATGACCTTAAAGCTTCTTCTGAAGAAAACCACAGAACAGTTTCTGTAGAAAAAAATGTCTGTCAAAGTTAGTTGCCAGGAAACACTGGTTAGTAGTTAGTACAGGCTATTAAACAACCAAAGCAATGTCACAGACGCCATCAGACCATCATTCTCTTTATGTGTATGAAACAGTTCCACTAAACTTTATTTTTTTTCAAGATAATTAAAAAAATGTATTTCCTTTACCCCTAAATACTAAATTATCAGCCTCAATGATGACAAGGAATAAAAGAGTTGAAGCTTGAACAGAAAGGGTTGGGAAGCTGGAAAGGAACAGGCTCTAATCCTTGTTTCTAAAATAAGGGTATTTGGAACTTTTTTGTTATTTTGGATAGTTGGTTTCTTTCTGTTTTAATTTTTTGGCTGGTTTTTTTTTGTTTGTGGTTTCTGTTTTGACTTGGAGGTTTTTTCTATCTTCTTTTGTTATTTTGCTTTGGGAGAAATCCAGCAGGGGGAAGGTTTCTTTAAGGTGTATGTGTGCGTGATTGACAGTGGGGACTGCACACCTGGGACCGTGTCGGCGGCCAAGAGAGGAGAGGGACGGAGGAGACAGCCTTGAGAAGTGTGAGTGGGAGGAGAAGGCAGCCTGCAGTGGAACTGCTAGCCCTGGGCTGGGCAGAGAGCAAGCAGGGTCGGAGCCCCGGTGGTGTGAAGGATGTGCAGTCATTGAGCTGCGTGAGTGTGTTCTGTCCTAGTCCACAGTGGGGTAATCCGCACTGTGCCTCCTCCTCTCACTAGCACAGCCTCGTCCCCCCAACCAGAGGATTCTGCAGTCTGGGAAACCAGGAGTGTTTGGCCGTGGCGGTTCCAGGACACTGAAGGAGGAGCAGTCCCTCCCTGTTTTCTTTGGGTTTTGTTTTATTTTGGAACGTGGAGGAGGTCCTGAATTTTGTCTGCATGGGCCAAGACACATCCCACCCTTCAGTTTCTGTTTGTGTGCGTGTGTGTGAGTGCGTGGATCTCCCTCTCCCTGGGGTGGCTGAGTGGGGGCCTGCCTGTGTTGTGTGGGCAGGCTCAGGAGAGGGTCAGAACAGGCACCGAGTGGAGTGAGTGTGGGGCACAGGGGTACTTACTGGTGTGGCTGTCTTGCAGTGTGGTGTGGGGAAGTCCCTCTCCTGGGGCTTGACTCGTGTGGCATGGGGTCGTCCAGTTGGTGGGGCCACCACATGAGCAGGGGGTGGGGAAGCTGGAGAAGGGTGGGTCAGAGTGGACGGCTGCCCGTATATGAGCTGTTTTATTGAAAGAAATAAGAGACTCTGCTTCTATTCCCTGTGTCCTGGTCATTAGTGGTTGGTGGATTTCTGTGCTGGGTGGATTTCTGTACCTGTGGTGGGGAGTAGCTGGGGGAAGCTAGTGTGACTCCAGATATAATACAGGACCTGCTGTGTAGGGTGGAGATGTAATGCAGGACCTGCTCTGTATGACCTGATTACTGCACAAACCTCATCAGTGCAATGCCAGCTTCATTGCTCTCCAAAGGTGTGAGCTTGTTTCCACATCATGCACACTTTTTAGATGCAATGTTAAAAACTGAGAACAAATTTTCACATTTTTAGGCTATTCAGGTCACTCTTGAGGTTTTATGATGTTGTCAGTCATGCTGTGTGAGCAGAAAGTAGCATGGCCTCATTCAAATATAAACCAGATCCTGAGTTGACAGGAAGTGGCTTGTAGGCTTGTGTCTAGGCTATGTATTTGGCTTCTTTGGTGTTTGTAAGTGCAGAGCAAAAAATAAGAGCTCTGTCAGGGATGCTGCCCTGTACCAGCTTAGCCTTTTGGGCCCCTATTCATCAAACAAGATCAGAAGCAGTTAAGAAGGGTCTCTGGAAGTTTCTGGACGATTCTAAAATATGGTGCACATCATATGCAAGCAAGAAGGAAGGGGCTGGGCAAATGTCTCTAACAAAGTACAGTATAGCACAAAATATAGAGATGCATATAAACAGTAATGTGATGTTTGATGGGAAATGGCATGTACAGATAAGACTGTAGTCGGATCTGTATTTTGTTGATGGTTTGGAAAACCATCATAACACAACTCCCACCCAAAGCACAACATTTAAAAAGGTACACAACAAAACAAAGAAAATAAATACAAAAAAGAAATATAAAGTCAAAGCCTGAATACCTGGAAGGAGTTGGGTTTGCACTCAGGCTTAAGGCTGTGCTGATACAGGCAAACCTAGCAAGGCAGGACCAAAGACCTTCCTGAAGTGAAAGCTGTTCCAGAGAGCATCATGTATATGTAACACTTTTGTAAATTGTGAATCTTGCACCTGAGTTCATAATAAATTAGCTACACCAGTGCTGATAAGACAATGCTCCAGTAGGATACTGGCATGCGCAAGGAACACAAGCCTCACCTCCAGATGGCTCACGCTGCGAAGGCATTCATTCTGAAAGCGAAGGGGCAATCAGGGGCTCAAGTTCCTATTGCGCTATTGCTGGTCATGGCTGGAGGACCACATTAGCAAGGCAGCAATTGGCCCAGCCTTACTTGGGAACGATAGGGGATAAGCTGGCTAGTTCTGTGGGTCTCATTGTTCTCTAGCAGTCACACATGGTCAGGCCTGCAGATGCAAAAACTGAGGACATGCTGACCACCTGAACAGCAAGTGGGCTTGCTGTGAGAGATCAGCTAGTCTGGTTGAGTTCAGCACAGACACACATACACATCATTAGATTTGCCACTGGTCCAATCACAGATTGGGAACAAATTATGTTTCATTCAATTCCTTCTGAACAAAAACAATATAATAACATTTCTGTTCCAGCCCTCCACCCAATAATAATGGTATGAGTCATAATGGATTTTTGACAAGTAAACAAAACTCAGAAAATCCTGTCATAACACAACAGTAAACAAACTGCTAAACACAGAGCATGTGTGCCTTTTGGAAAGATGCTTTTACTTCCCAGCCAGCAATGTGAAAATATATTTTTATGAAACGCTTTACTCTAGAATGTTTCACATTTTTGAAAAATGCTTGTGACAAGAAATAACACAGTTTGTTCATATTTCTATTGACAAATAAATTACAAAAAAACTGCAATGGTGTGGCACATTGGAAAACTCAACTTCATTTCTAGCCCCTCAAAAAAAGGGCAATCCTTGCAATGGCCCAGTACTCCTTATCAACAAACTAGAACAGAAGTTTGAGAGAAAACTCAAGTTTGGCTTGAAAAGCAAAGCATTAGCATTTAACCTCTTCATTATTATCAGGCCTCCTGGGCCAGGCATTCTGGCCCATATGAAGCAGTTAGCATAAGTTGAAAACATGTGAACCTGTCACCTCAAAAGTAAATAGACTTTTTTAATCAGAATTCTAGGTTTTCCAGTCACTCTGGGATAGCGTCCCTCTTATTTATTTCTACATTACACAGAAATGTGGGGGACAGTATAGTAAGTTTCCTTGTGCTGATGATTCCCAAAACTCAGACAGAGGTGGACAGGAAAGACTTTATGATCTCTACCCCCTCTGCATAGAGTAGCCTGAAAAAAGATTTGAAACTCAAGAAAATGGTTCCTATGACTGTGCTCAAAGCTGGTGACAGGGAAGTGTAGGTCAATGCTTTGAATGAGTTGTAATCTGGCTTTTGATTGTAGCCAGTTTCTCTCACACTTGCTGTAGATATATGATGTTTTACTTAATGGTTTTATATTTAACTGGCCTTTACCTTTATATGTTGCTGCATTCTTGGCCAGGTGTCCCTTGAAAAAGAGACACCTTTTCAAAACAATACAATCCCCTTTTCCTCATCCCTTTCTCAGGCGTGGGTGCTCTGGTGATGTTTTTTTTTTTTTTTGACAGATTAACAGGGGTGAAAGTAGTTTTAAATTCTTGCCAGTACTATTTGCCGGTACTTTCAGAAGTAGACGTGCATGTGCACTCTCATACTGCTGAGTGAAATCTAATCGTAATCTTTTAGTGGTACGCAGACCGTACCAGCTTACTTTCACCCCCTGCAAATTAATAAGTAATGGGGACTTGTGAGTCAGGAACATAGATGATCAAAGTGCAATATGTTTTAGAACCTTTCCTCCCTGTAAATGTCACCAATGCAGCCCATACCAATGGAGTGGAAATTTAGAAGGAGCATTTGACATGGAATGGAATGCAACCCTCGTTTAAAAGCTTGCTTTGGAGGGAAGGAAGTGAAAAGGTATCATTTGGTTATACTTTCAGCAAACAACAGAAAACAAAGTGAAACTCTACCTTTGCATTAATTCTGCAGCAGCACTGGAATGACACTAAACCTTGTAAAATGTGTCCTCTCTCTCTCTCTTTCTTTAGCAATATCTTTGGGATATTTTGTTGCAGATTTTCACTTCAGCTATTCATTAATCATATTTTATTCATTAAGCAGGTCAAATGTACATAGAGACTGGTGGAAATATCATGTTGAAGAATAAACAATAAGGTCAAGCTTTCACCCGTAGCCCAGCCCACTTGGCCACACCAATTAAAGGTCTAAGCAGGTAAACAGAGAGCATGACAAAACATAGCCAGGATGATGATAATAAAAGTGAAACAGATCAACTATTCAATGTACTATATACAGCAACAAAATAATAGGCCCTTTCATAAAAATCAATTCAAACCCAATGGGTTCTCCCTTTTTGGAGACTACACACATGCACAGTAGGGACACAGCAAAGCTAGCCTGTGTTTTTCAGGCTTATGGACCTGCCTCCCTCCCTCACCTCCAGTACGCACTTGGCTGAAGCTGGGTGTTAGGTCCTGAGCCTCTACCAAATGCAGGGGTCACTCTGTAATTTACCACCCTGCTCTCCATGCCCACAAGTTGAAAATAAGGACAGGTAGTGTGCTGTTTCTTTGTGCTTCCCTGCTTTGTATTGGACAAGGAGTGTGAGTGTCTACAGGTAATCGGCATTAAGTGAATTCAAAAGATGTTTTTCTTCCTTTGGCTTTGTGGGTTTTTTAAACCTCTCTCTAGGCATGCACACATGCTGCAAGAACTGAGAGGCTGCATTCTTTGCACAGAGTCAGCAGTGCATAGCAACCAGAGTGAAAAAGAAAGTGCAAAAAACAGACAGAAGATTCAGAATGCTGAATTCCTGGGTCAAACTGCCAGCCAACTAGTTGGAAACCAAGTTTGGAAATCAGATTTCCTAAATTTCCCTCTGTTTGGTTAATCAAACATCCAACACCATTCAATTTTTTTTAAATGTTTCCCTTGTATGTGGAAAAAACTTGCTGTGTGAGGGTATCTGGGCTTGGGCCTGGGATACCAGGGCCTGGCACCTGACGCCTGGGGGTGGGACCTGGGTGAGTGGAAGGGGATGCTTTTTAAATGACTGTTAAATGTAATCATTAGATTGAAACACTCCTCACTCTATAATACTGTAATTTTCTCCACCTCTCACTCTCTTTACAGCCACGTTTGTGTTGTTTTCCCTGTGTAAGCTCTGCACAGGGAACAAAGTACAACATGCCCTCCTGCATTACTGATGTGGAGGAAGTCGGTAAAACATTAACAGAAGCTGTTACCAACATACCAACGCATTGCATGGAGGCAAGTTTCCTTGCTGCATTTTGAATTTGTTGAATAACCTGACAAGGAGAAACACATTCATAAATGGCTGACACAACATACTCTATACTGAAAATACTGAGAATTGGTTAGGCAGGATTGAAAGTGAGGGGGGAGAGTCCCTGATACTTCTCTATTGCAGCTGTGTGCTGGAGAATTTGATTCTTCCACTGAGTAATTTATCCCATAAAGTGGGAGGTGTTGCCCTTCTGACCTTAAGGACATTATTCAAAATAATTCTTGGATAGGTAACAGTGAATTAAACTTCCAGTTAATCATATTATTTCAACAATGATAGATGACTTCACAAGCAAAAAGATGGTTAAAGCCACATATTTCAGCAGGCATCTCACCCTTAAAATATTAACTTGTACAGATTGAACTGCCACAAATAAAGTGCTGACTCGGAGCACAACCCAAAAATGTGTTCATGTTCTCTCCCTTTGTTTTCTTTTTCATCTGCAATCATAAAAAGAATTTCCTGTTATCTTCAGACCTCCAAAACCATCTCTCTCTCTCTCTTTCACTCTCTCTCTCTCTCTCTGTCTGTCCCTCCCTCTTCCCCCTCATCTGATCTGATGCGGTGATGAGCAGTTGGGTGCTCAGATCGACAGCAGCTCTGAGCCTGAGTGACAGTGCTGAGCCGTGGCGCATTGTGAGCCTGCACACACGTGCACCCGTCTCTCGTGAACAACAGAGAGCTGTGGGAGGGATGGTGTCCTGGCTGTGGGCTCTCGTCCTGCCGCTAACTGCCTATGCACAGAGTGGAGGAGGGGATGGCGGTAAGTGAATCTGTAATGCTATCTGCTCCATTAAATGGCATTTACAAGCAGTGCCTTAACCACAGCGGCCACAGCTACTTTGGTAGTTGTAAACATTGTGGTTGCATCATTTAGATTTCGCTGAGAAATTTTGACTAAATGTGACTGTCATTGGTTCTTGTTTATTAACTATTTGATATTTTCTTATGTTGGCACAATGACAAGTGGAAGCTTCTTGAATGAAAGACAAAATATACAGCCATTAGGTAATCTGCTATAGATAAAACCTTTACTTGAACTATTCTGTGGGCCAACACAAAAAGTACATTTCTTTCCTTGCATATGTGATGGCATTGTTATGTGAATAGGGTTAATTTATATATTTCTATAATGAGGTTTTTTTTAATAAGGTTTGAGACTCAATATTGATGGCAGTACAGAACAAAAAACATCTTAATTTCCATATCACAAAGATGGCAAGGTCGACAAAAAGAGTACAGATCTGTTTTTCAAAATGTTATGACTTGCAAGTTAAGTGTGGTTACAGGTTCTTATACCAGATACGCAGGAAATTTATACTAGCAGACTAAATGATAAAATGAGCAATGAAGACTGAAAGGCGTTAAACTATGAAGATCAACCTAGCTGTTTTTTTCCTGAAAGGTATTTACTTAATTGCGCACATTGATCAATAATATTTGATTCTTGAAATCCACTCACCCCGCACAATCACTGTCTCTGTGGGGGCACTTGAGTTCTTGTCTTGACCTGATATTCCCTGCTGCACTAAACGGTTTAGTATTTACAAACCAGCAAGAGATAGAACTGCTACAAATAAAAATGCTGGAGGCATAATTTTGGTGGGAATTACATATTACTTTGCCTGTTTTACATAAAAATGCTTTGGTGCTCTACCTCAGCACCGACAATACTTACAGATTCACTGATATATCAGTCATATAGTCCTGCAGAACAGAGGATGGATAAGTTACATGACATGTGCCCATCTACGCTCTGCTGTACAGGGGGTAGCTGGTTTGTATCTGCAGAAACAGTACTGTATGTGTAGGGAGCCTCAGCCTGGATGTGCCTTCAACATGGTTGTTGGACATCACCTGCACCAGAACCAAGCGGCTAGCTTCCCATTCATTCTTATTTGCACATGGATTGTCAACTCCAAACCTATAGCTCTCCTCTTTTCCCTGCATTCTACAGAGATGGTTACACACAAGCTTTTTGAACAAAACTAAAAAAAATACAGTATCTTTGCTTTTCATTTCTCTTTTCTGTGGTCTGTGTATGTAACCCTTCCATCCAGAGCCCAACCACCATCGCTCTAAAGAACAAAAACTCAGGACTCCTTAGTGTTGGGTTATGACACAGATTATATAGTACCAAGATACGCTGTTGTCCCAATCTGATTCCTTATTTTTGGATGCTGACACATTATCAGACTTTCAACAGAAAAATAATATTTGATGAAACTGAACATGAATACATTCACAATTGTAAGTCATTTACTTATTATACAGTGTCCAGTTACCTTATGTGAAAAACTGCCCCCTTTAACTGGCACCAAACACTTCCTACTGTAGCCAATGACTGTCACCAAACGCTTCCTCTCGTAACTGATAACTGCCACCAAACACTTCCTGGCTTTACCGATGAGTGCTACCAAACATTTCCTGCCATTATCGATGACTGCCACCAAATACTTCCTGCTGTTACCAGTGACTGCCACGAAACACTACCTGCCATTATCAATATTGCCATGCCTTTAAGAAATCCCCACTCTTCCACACTGAATTGGTTTCAGTGACATTACTGAGGTTTCAGACTTTTTAGCTGCTAATCTCAGGTCATTTCACAAAATCTCAGTGGGATTTAGGGCTGGGGTTTCATTAATCCCCCCAAAACATTACATTTCTTGTTCTTCAACACTTACGCTGTAGGCTTGCTCATGTGTTTCAGATCATTGTCTTGGCTACAGCTCATGAACAGATAGCATCACATCCTCTTGTATTATTCTCTAACTCAGAGCAAAAGTCACTCAGTGATGGGTGATGGCAAGAGGCGAAAGGTTATTGTTGAATAGAGTCTTTTGGTTTCGTCAGACATTGCGGGGCCCATGTCACCCAAAACCTTCCCTTTTTGGCTCATCTGTCCATAGAACAGTCCTAGAACTGCATGTTATTCTCTCTGTGCAGTTTCCAAATCACTACTCTGCCATGACATCTTTTCCAGAAAAGCTTTTTATCCCCAGTGGTGTTCAGGAATTTATCTTAAACATGGCATGATGTGTTTCTATAACCTGTGCACTGAGAATTTAAAAGAATCAAACTTAATCCGATTTACATTGGCCTGGGCTGGCCTAAAACACACCTGACTGCTTACTAAAGTATTCAAACAGCTGATCCCAATTATCCCTTCAATTGGGCTGTATTAATTCACACCCGAATATTTGTTTAATTAGGTTTGTTTTTGATGACCTTGCAAAACAAAGAATTTAATCAAGAACCAATCTTTGGTGTCATTTTTTTGTGAGACATCTTTTGTAAGACAGCTGCTGCCTGGGCACCACTCAGATAAGTGACATTAATCTGCTTTAGATCTCATGGGATGGGACCAAAGAAAATGAGGGAATACCACAAATGTTTTGTACGCTTGCACATTGATTTAATTGTTACCTAGGGGTTAGATGGGATGGGAGAGACAGGAGAATCCAGAGATGGTTTACTTACATGTGGAATTTTCTTTCCAGAAGTGTCTGGGAAACTATAGATCTGGCGGTGGAGAGACAAGAGGGTGTAATTATTTGGTAAGGAGTAGTCCAGAGACTGCTAAAGTAATCTGTTGACAAATGATCAAATTAGGTGATTTAAATTAAATTTACAAGCAATTTGTGATGGCACATACTCCTGCTTGTCTGCATCTGGCACTTGCCGTTCACAAAGCAGGAAGCACATGCTGTTGAAAACAATGGACTGCTCCTCTATAATACTGCTTTTCTTCTTGGCATATAAACAAGACTTGTTATTGGAATGTTGTTAGTTCAGGGCAAATACAGTTTGTCACACTTAATCAGAATGAATTCCTGGTATCTGGATAATCGGGTGGAGAACTGGAGAAGGCCTGAGGCCCACCCAGCAGACAGGGCTTTAACCTGCTGAGTGTCATTGGTCAACACACAGGGGAGGGGCTCTAGCAGTCACCTCTCACTCTGCTTACATGGAGTATGCTGTACCCTGTGTCACTGGACTAACTAAATGCTGATTATTTCTAATAGAGCCCAGCGTGCACTGCTCATCCCATCTCAGCTTGAAAACACAGATCAGAAACATCTTAACCTGCCAGCTTGACCCTGACGATGCTGAAGACGTGGTAAATATAACTCTGTGGTAAGGAATGTTTAAGTTCTATTAGATTTCAATACTGACATTTTGCTATCATCTTTTAGAGGCCACAACGTATTGCTTGTGATAAAATGTCATGCCCTTCCATTTCCTGTGAACTGTTTCTTGGCCCAACAGTCATCATGAATTGATATGAAAAATTCCACCATGAAATATGCCGGAGGTAACCAGTCATAAATATGAATGTAACACCAATTCTATGAAACAAATATGACAACCATTTTAGCCAAAGAGTAAAATTAAGGTAAGCACCCAAACCCCAGGAACTAAAGGTGAATCTGCTCATAGTTTAACATAAACAATATCCAGTTACTGTTAACTGTTCTTGCAATGATACTTGAGTGTTGATAAATCCCTTTCCATGTTTTTGAACTTTTCAATGGTAATATAAAAATATAAAAATATTCTGTGGGATAGACTGGTCGTGAGCATAACTATGTCACCCAGATATGTGAAAAGACTTCCACGGTAGGATACCCAGTGGTCGATTTGTAAAAAATCAAGGGGGATGGTCAAACTCAGAGCAGAGGGATGGTGGTTGCTGTATATATATATATATGCTTAAATGTTTTTATATTCATGCATAATCACAAGAATAAAAACAGAAAATGTACTTCTAACTCATATTATTAATACAAAACTATCAAAAACTATCCAATTATTTACAATTTTTTTATTTCTATAGTAACAACGAGACCATTTAAGAGCCAGGAAGTGTAATTCTGGCCACCAACAGGCATGCAGAGTTGTCTCCTGTGTCACATGTTTAAAGGAAAAGATGCAATGATGTGTTGAATATGTTACTTGAAAGTCTTCCCCATTGTTAGCTGAGCTTTCCACTCCGCAAAAACATTCAGAACATTGCATCTGAGAAAATGAATAGCCTATGACAACCGACAAATAGATTTTTTTATAGTAAATGAACAAGAATCTGCTTATTCATTCATTTTTCATGCAATTCATTATCTTACACACTTTTTGTCAGCAGAGATTAATTAAATTTTTGTCTTTGCATATGAACTTCATTATTAATAGAAAATGCATTCTTTTGATACAGTCTATGAAATTGCTATATTTTGTTTAATGTCTTTGTAAATATGATTATAATAAAGACTCTTATGGAATGCAGTCTAGTATACTTAGGCCTAAATATGAATTACACCTACTATGGTCTTAAATAAATGACACAATACTTTAATTAAATTTTCTTAATTTTAATGAATATTGACAATTAGCTACAAAAATAATAGTGAAAAAACATATGATATAGGATTAAATTAAACATAAAAAAGAGGTGTAGGAAAGTGCATGAACAGTGAGAATCATATTTACAAGTTATATACAAAAACAATGTACAACTATTTACAAAATGGTTCTCACCCAGACATCCTTCGCATTATTTACCCTAACATACTAGGTAGCTAAGCTAGCTAGCTAGCTAAGGAAGTTAATATGGCACAGCAAGATAACAGTGTGTTTAGTTAAAGGTAGTTAACTAATGAACTAAGGCCTGGATGATGACACTATTCTTAAAGATGAAAATAAATTAGCATTCACGGTTTTACAGTCAATGTTTTACAATATACAATAAAATGTATACATTATATATCAATGACATTTCATTATATATATTTTATATAAAATGTACATGGGGTATATCATAGTTGGATCAGAATCAAGTTATTGTGATGTCTGAGGTTATCAAAAACCTTGTTTTTTTTGGCTGGATTTCAAAATATAAAATTTTGCTAAACATTTTTTGTAAAGCTTGCTGTTGTGGGATAATAAACTTTAAAAAATGACTATTAGGCTTCAGTAATATTTATATTTAGGGGTTCAAGCAGCAAAGCTGCTGAAACCCTATTGTATTTGTTCAGATTTAAAAAAAATAAAATTCTGCCCTAAAAGTGTTTGCACACCAAAACCTATAGAGGCTAGAGCTACCAAACTTGGTGAATAGGTTTCTATATTCACCCACTACTCAGGTTCAAAAAAATACCTCGATTGGCCACATGGTGGCACTATAGAGAGTCACAATGCCTATAAGGCTACAACTCTTGAACTGTTTGGGCTATAATCAAAATTCTTTTTTCCTCTGATACGGTGGCTCCAGGTGAACAAAAAGCCTCTTGGACCAAAATGATGCGTCATAATAGAGTTTCTGCCATTTTGAATTTTTTGTAAAACCTTTAAAATCTATCTCCTCCTAGACGATAAGTCCAATTAGCATGAAACATGGTAAATAGCATCTTCAGACCAAGATCTTTAAATATTGTATAAAGCCAATGAAATTTGTGGGTGTGGCCTCTATTGATATAATGAGCTATAACTCCTGAATGCAAAGTCCAATCCGCACGCCAATACTTCAGCCTACCCAATTTGGTTTAAATCCGTCCATAGGTGGCGCTATAGTAAACAAATGGTAATAACTCCTATACCAATTGTCCAATCAACTTGAAATTTTACATGGTACATGTTGGTCAAGGCTCCTGTGGATGTCTAC
This sequence comes from Albula glossodonta, assembly GCA_019788955.1. NCBI lineage: Eukaryota > Metazoa > Chordata > Actinopteri > Albuliformes > Albulidae > Albula > Albula glossodonta. The sequence goes on along the minus strand of JAFBMS010000112.1, from coordinate 872,267 downwards.
AAGTACAAGGTGATTACTAAAACAATATGGCCGATATCAGCCAATAAAATTTCAGTAGCCCTTATACTCATGTAGGTATCACCTATCATAATGAAACTTAATAGAATGATTGAGTATGTGGCAAAGAACAATCTGTATGACAATTACCCCAATTGGCCAGATGGTGGTGCTATAGAGAGCTAAAATGCATTACTCTTGGCTATAACTCTTGAACCATTTGGGCTGGCATCAAAATTCTTTTTTTCCTGTTTCCCTGGCTCCAGTACAACAAAAAAGCTTCTTGGACCAAAATGATGCAGCATATTGGATTTCCACCATTTTGAATTGTTCATAAAAAAATTAAAATCTGTCTCCTCCTAGACAGTGTATCTGATTTGCACGAAGCTTGGTATACAGCATCTTCAGACCAGTATCTTTAAATATTGTATAAAGAAAGTTGCTACGTTAAGAAATGTGGCCGCAGTAAGCTAATGAAATGTCAGGAACTGGCCTCTATTGATATAATGAGCTGTAACTCCTGAATGCAATGTCCAATCATCACCAAACTGGAGATTTCTGATCTACAGCTCATTGGGTAACAAGCTTTCTTGGGAACCCTGAGATCGGGGGTTAAAATCCTGCCATTGCCAGCTATGTCCAGAGGTCCATATTAGCGAGGCAACAATTGGCCCAGCCTCGCCAGGGTTTATAGGGGCTAAATCGGTTAAGTTCATTGGTCTTATCACTGTAGGTAATTCCGGTTTTTATTTTTCAAAGTGTTATTTTTTTCTTCCTTAAAAGGGTTTCCACAGCAAAAGGCATACAAGAAATTGGAAGCCATCAGCTATTCAAATTTTTGCTGAGCTGCTTGAACCCCATAATCGCCGCTTGCAGCTATATTTACCTATTGTGGATTTTAAGCAGTCTATCTACGTTGTTGGTTAAAGATAACATTTCAATAGCTAGGCTATTCACCCAGCTATAAAGCAAAGAACAGTGCATTCAGCTCCAACTAAGGTTGTGTAGCTATAATTGTTGCAATAGAGCAGCAGAAACTAAATATAACCTATTGTTACAATATTTAATCTCATTTTTAATTCAAATATGCTGTTGTTCCTCCATGTGCCACCAAAACAGCTCCAACCCACTGGGGCATGGACTCTTGTGTGTCTGCCCATTTCTCTTGCATCCAACTTGTCGACTATGAAACCAGCTATTTGTTTACCATGTAATATATCCCAGACCCTGACATGTGGTGTTGTTACAAAATTATTCGCTTCATCTGTGAGTGGTCATAATGTTTTCTCCCAAAATATTCCGTTTTGTCTTCTAGCTCCTTTTTTTAATCTCATCTAGTCTTTTAATCCACTTTATGTTCCTGTACTATGGTAATGTATGGTTACAGATATCTTTCAAAAAAAATGTCACAGATTTTAATTTAAATCTTTAGTGCTGTAGCTGTAATAACTTGTAATATTTGTACCAAAGTGTTCACCTGTTGGACTTCATTTAATTTCCAGTGATCCATTGATTACTGCAATTGTGCAGCCTCACTGATACGCTATGACCCTGTTATCACATCCATTTTGAATTGAATTGAATTGTGAACTTTTTCGCGCAATAAGCCAATATTGTAGAACCAGATTACATTGTATCAAAGGACATTGATTTAATACTCCACAATACCCAAAGACTTTTAGTATAACTGAGATGGCATGCCTGCTAGCTTGACTGACTATGACTAAGGTTTGACAGCTCTCCGCAAGGCTTGCGATGATGGAGATATTGAAGAAATTTAAGTTGATGTAGAGACTAAGAAGAAGAGGAACATATAAGAAATTTGACCCACATGCCCACACACCAATAAAAAGCCCAAACCCCCAAAAAAATTGCACAAAGTGACAAAAAGAAGGAGGATGAAAGTACCAGTGTTGCGATTCTCCATGCAGTGCAAATGCTAACCTGAAACGTGGATGAACAGATTGAACTTTTAAAAAGTCTTGACAAATGAACTGAAGCCAAAATGATGGCAGTAAAAGAAAATAAGGAGGAGATTTTTGCGCTCCAGATAAAAATAGAACATCTTCAGAGAGAAAAGAACTTGCTAAGAAATTAATGTGTGAAACAAGTCCACTACAAAAGAAGATGGAATTTGAGACTGATTGGTCTTCCAGAAAAAGAGAAGACACAAGAGAAGTTGTCATTGGGATACTCACAAGAGTTGTGGAAAAGCTGTGAGAGATGGTCGATACTGTGCACCTCCTGGGAAGAAAGGGCAACTCTGTTACCTCAAACAACACACTGAGGACAATCATAATCCAATTCAGAATGAGAACTCTTCAGGATGACATCTGGAACAGATCGAGACATGCGAGTATGCAGCGAGATGCACATTCGTTACTTTTTACTGTGCATCGTAAAATTCTGTGCATTCCTTAAAGGTTAATTACTAGTTTAATTTTGTCTTTTATATCTTTAAATACTAGGGGGTTAAAAATAATGAAAAGCAATTTTATTTTTGTAAGGAGCAAAAGGGTAATTGTGTTTTTTCACAAGAGCCTCGTTCAGTTGATGTGGACACTAAATTCTGGAAACTGCAATGGGGGACTCTATTTTCTTCTGCCATGTAGCATCACATTCGACTGGTATAATGGTCTTGTTTAACAAGTTCCCTGGTAATGTATTCACCAAAAATGATACAAATGGTCATTGGCTAATGGTGGTGTTGGAAATGGATGGGATAAACTAAATTTTGGTATGTGTATATGAGTTTAATAAAAAAGCTAATATTTCAGTGAGTTGTTACAGGAATAGAAAGTGTTCTACACAACTGAAAAAATGATAATTGGAGGAGACTTCAGTTTGGTTCCTGATCTCTGGTTAGACCATCTTCCACCCAAGGGTCAATGTCCTAACTTTAATGAAACTGTAGTTGAAGTAGTTGTAGTTGAAATGGTAACAAAAGCAAGTTTGACTGATTATTGGAGAATGGAAAATCCCTTTACTACACAGTATACCTGGTTTAATGCTTCTAATAATGGCCAGTGCACAAGGATTGACTATTGATTAATCTCAAACTATTTAGTGAATGATGTTTCAAAGTGTGAAATCTCAGCATCACCTCTAACTGATTATTGTGTAATTGTGTTGTCCTTTTCATTGTGTAGATATGTGTCTACCTTTACTTCTATCTGGAAACACAATAATGTTTTGGGAGTCAAACATCTAATATAGGAAATTGTTGAATTGCAAATGTCAAATTTTGAGTAAATGAAAGTGGTTCAAATTTAAAGTTATACAGGTTGCAATTAAGACAAGTGAATATTCTTTTAAACTTAACCAGAAGCAGGGAGACATTATTAGTGAGATCAACAATTCATGTAGTACAGCTGAATTATCAATGGATATTAAAAAGGAATAAATAAATAAAAAAGATAATAAAAAGAATTAGTTCAATATTTTGAACCCTGGGCTCAAATGACTTGTTTACAGTCATGATCCCTATTAGTAGAAACCAGAACTTCGCTAACTCCCTGCTCCGCCCTCCTACTCTTCTGTATGGGAATACGTGAAAGTGTTTGAAAACTATGATAAACTAGACATGACACTCACAATGTAATCATACTGGTGTCAGTATGTTATCTTTAAAAAATTGTAAAAAATAAATAAATAAATCTCTGTCAGCAGTCATTTTTGGATTCTTTGGATAGAGTTCAAAATACCAAACTATTCCTTTAATAAGTAACTACATTCAAAGAGAAACTTCTGTATATTTACACAATCAGACATTTTAAGGAATTTTAACCAGTTTTTACATGTTAAAATGAACAGAATCTGCGTCTCCGCCCACAATTTGCACCGCTAAGCGGATTTTAGAAGCCAAGTGTGACCGTACCTTTAGTGCCTGCAGCTAAGATAGGACTGACACCCTAGCACTAAACCCTAACCATTTGTCATTCTTCAAATTTGTCTAACCAATCATTGCTCTTTCTGCGATTATGACACATTTGACATTATGAAGCAGACTGGAAATTGCTAGGACAATTAACTTAGTGTCAGTTACCATTATAAATAAATGATTCAACCTCACACTCAACCTCATGCTCATGCTACAAGATCAGAAACATACGGCATTTTCTATAGCAGGTTTAGTCACAATGGTTTGAAGTGCTTAACAAATACGTATCCTAGAAATTTCATGGTTTGATAATATTATGAAGGTTGCTCTCTCCCAGATTTTCAAGGACAAATACAGTGACATTAATTTGCATGCAACATTAATCTTAGAAATATAAAGTAGGGGAATTAATACCGTACCAAACATTCCACCACTTTATTATTGTTTTAAATCTAAGAAATATCCTGTCAATAATTTGCAGCTTGTTTCAATGATTTTAAGAGAGAACCCAAGTTGTTTAAAAAATCAACAAGTACATTGAAGCAGACTTTGGAGAATGTAATCATTTCATACTTCATAAGCTAGTTACCTTTTTGTTTAAATGCATTTCAGATTTCATTTTACTAAGTAATTATCAATCATCTAATCTCAATGCCAAACATAATATACACTTTCCAGCGGACATGCATGCACTTTCTAACCTGCAGTTAGCTAATCTAAGTACAAAGTGGGTTCACTGGTTTTTCGGCTAAATTTGGTAAATATTATGAAGACAACTAGGCAAATGAAACTATCTAACTGGCTCTTAATCAACATATTGTTTTCAAAATACACAATGAAACCTAATGAATATCTGGCCATAAGTTAAATGTACCTCTTAAATATTTTCACCATGTTTACGAAAGTTAATTTAATTTATAGCCAGATAATATAGATAGATGGCTTCGTAGGTCATGGTTTTTTCAAAAATCTACATGTTCTGGACCCCCTGCTGTGCGCATGTCATGAGACGCAATAGGTGTGACATCAGACCTTTTTTTTGGGAAATAAAAATATAATTTCGTTTGTGTGTGTGTATTGTGAAAAAATAAGAAAACCTCTGCAATATAATGTCTGGAGTATTATATTTATCTTGAGGTAATTTTGAACACCCGTATATGAGAAGAAATATTTTTAATACACGATCAGAAATGTCTTATGGGAAAACCATGCTTTTGGGCACAGCTACCACCAGATGGGATTGTAACTTCTGGTGCCTAGGCTGAAGAGCTGAAATTGTCCCCTTGGCACAAAGTAATGCTATCTAGTTGCCTGTTAGCCACTCAACAGCTAATTGAGGCGTGGCTACAAGGGAAATTGCAATGGAGGCTGAAAGGTGAAGTAATGAACAGCAGAAGGTTAACTCCACTCTTACACTAGCTTTTGTAAATACAGAGGCTGTTGTCAAATTAGTTGTTGACAGTAGAATGTGATTTGCAGTTTGTCTGTAAGGGTATTGTTGACCTGGGGCTAAGGGAGAGCTAATTGTAAATATGGCAAGATGGTAAGCAGAAAAGAACCGATCACTATAGTGACCTTATCATCATGAAAGTTGTCTGGAGACAATTTTACATTCACCTCAGCACAATAGTAAAATAACCATTATATAAAATTTCTGATAAAAAACAAGCACTTATACCAGGACATCAGGAATCAAACAGGACATACTATTATCAACAGCTGAAATTGGAGTGAAATCAAACTGAAAATTTTCCAGATAATATTAAAATTAGTCAGCACAAAAACACAGTTGAGAAAGTTTGGCAATAAATTCTAAGATGGTATATACATTTAATTAATAATGGTAATGATATGGTTGTGACATTTGATGTGTAAATTTCTCTAAATGACTCAAGATCTCTCGTGTGTGAATGTGTATAAGATAATGTGGCATTGTTGCACTATCTTCGCTATTTGAAGTTTTAATGAGGTGAAATAGAAATTCTGAAATGTGTGGAATGTGCCAAAAAGGGAAGCAATAAGAGGAAGTCTTTTTGCCCATCTTTTTGTTATTCCCTGTGTTATTCCCAAGGTTCTCATGTGTTTATGCTGCTGAGCAGCTGTATATCATTGTACATAACTGTTTTTGTTTCTCAGAGGTAATAATGAAAACACTTACATTTGCCAATACATTTGCCAGGGATGTATGTTTCGGGCCTAGCACTACAATCTCCCTTTTGTGTGAAAGTGCTGTCTACTGCATTGTCTTATTTAGTCCGGAGACAGTCTCATGGTTAGTGCTGCCCTCACCTAGAGTCATACTGTGAGAGATTGCTAATTGGGTTTTTTTTTAATTATTTTTATTTCCAGCCACAGTGAAAAAACATGCAGAACCAGGACTGATGATCTGGTAGGAAACAGCTTCACATTTAAGGACCTGGATGACCTGAAGACCTATGATCTCACAATCCATTTCACAGGAGGGGAGACATTTCAGAAGCAATACATGCTCAGACAAATAAGTATGTTTTTTTGTTGTTGCTCATCTCTTTTTATGTTAAAAATGCTGACTGAAAGTAAAGTTTTTAGACAAAAGGAAGACACAAAGTGTTACAAAAAGGAAAACAAAAGCCTGATATATGTTGGAAGAATTTGACTTTTTACAAAATAGTAAAAAGTAAAAAAAAAATACTTGGAGCTGTGACATACCTCACTGCAGCACATGAGCGCAAACAGCAGTGCTTGTTAAGCACATGGCTTATTTGCACAAACTCAACAAGCGTCATTATGTCCCTGAGGAAGTAAAATGGCTGTGTTCCAATCCAAAATAAAATGCTTCCTTCACTTCTTTCCTCCAACCGAGTGAGCCCTCCCGTGTTGTGGCAGGTGATGGAGCCTTTCCCAAGTGAGGGGAAACAATTGAGGTTTGGGGTCGTGGTGGTTCGAATTGGAAGGAACTTGCTTTTCTTCCACACTTTGCATTCCATTGCAAGGTCTGGATTGCAGTGAAACAGAAGTATCAGTGACCATGGAGACGGCTTAATTTGTTGCATGCAGACTGCAGTACCTATTTCAATTCAATTCTCACCACATAATTTATGTAAAGATGGAGAGAGTTCTTCTGAGTTTATCCAGCTATATCGTTCTGGGTTTAACTTATCCAGCAATATAGTTATTCAGCGAGGATGCTGATAGCTAGATGCATGTTAATTTCCCATGCCAAAATTCATATATTTTCCATGACCATACAATCATTTTAAATCTATGTTTTTATCTACTATTAATTGATGTGGTGATATTTTCCATAACATTGTCTTTTCACCATAAAGCCACTTATTTGTATGTATATTTTATTCATAGCCTTAAATAATCATAATAACAACAGTTACTTTAATTATTTGTGTAGCATTGTTGCATGGCTATGGCTACTATGCCTCCACCATCATGAGGTCATGACCACAATGTATATGTATTTTTTGACAGCTGATTAATTAATTGATTAACTTCACAAGCAGCTATTAAGTGAGTGTTGAGCATTTCCTTTGAATCATTAGATAACAATCACCAACAACAATGTGGCATTTTAGTAAATGGATCATACAATCAAATAAGGTCTTTGAACTTTGTAAACTTTGTTTTTAAATTCGCTAGTTCCATGGTAGCAAGAGGATGATATTCAGATAAAGTTTAACACATGGGCAAGTGAGCAAGCATCGCCGTGCATTCTGGCCAATATCACAGCTGGAAGGGATGGTTTTTGCTGGCCCTGTTGGAAGGAAGAAAACTGTTGGCTTGAAGGAATGAAAATCCTCCCTCCACTAAATTTGAAAGGAATCACCCTTTTGGTGGCAGTCATCTTACTGCAGCAATTTTTTGGTTATTCCTGCCTCCATTGGAGGGCGAATGAGCACAAAGAAGCAAGCATTTTTTTCGGATTAGATTGCAACCCCTGTGTTCTCATCGAGCACCACAGGACAAATCAGAGTGCTTCTAAACAAAGGTCCATTTAGAGAACACAGGCATCACATACCCTGTTGTCTACTGTAGCACCCCCTAACTACAATGCGAGGAACTGCAGCTGGCACTCACCTCATCCTGCACACTTAAAGTAACACTTTTTTGAATGCTATGAAGTGAAAAATCAAGATTGCATTGCTTGAAGTGTCTCACACACTTGCATGATGTATATTTCGGCAAATGATTTCACCCCTTCCTTCCATTTTGGTTTACTTCTGTTGCAGTACGGCCCAGCCCCCCATGGATAGTGAACGCAGCCTATTTACAGAGAGAAGGAAGAGCACAGATACAGATTGGCACATCATACCAGGGGGATTACCTAGATGGTCATCTCATATTTCAGCTGAATATCACAAATGATAACAATGACAAGACGGTAAGAGCCATAACTGTGTGGCTTCCATTGTACTTTTTTTTCTTCCATTTTCTTCAGTTGATGCATACAATTTAGGGAAAATGAAGTGTTAAAGTAGCTCATGATTGAGTGTTGTACACTAGAAAAAAAGGTTTCAGGTTTATTATCATGGTTTATGGTGTTACAAAAATTTGATTAAATATTTTGTATAATGTAATACTCATAGAAAAATGAATAGATATGGTATGTATTTAAAATACATTATAAGGTACTTAAAAATTACATTTAATATATGAAGCATAGACGAATTGGTGACTTTTCATGGTACAACAGTTTGGATATATGAAGAATTTATGTTTATTATATTTTGTTCCTTTATATATCATATAAACATTCAATGATAAAATACTGATGTGTTTATGGAATACATTTTATTTCTGAAACTAAATCAAAACTGGCATAAATGCAATTTCTTTTAAGAAATATGTTTATATATTTGAAATGTAATCATATTTGGTATTTGGTTGACACACCACTGCCAATGTTCAGTAAAAAACAATTCTTCATTGGAATTTTTACATAGATACAAACAGTGATGCTCACCAATGTGACGATTGAGGGTTCCTATCTGAAAATGAACACAAACTACCATGTGCAAGTCAGAGCAGAGCCTCATGGGTATTTTACTGGCAGCTGGAGTGAGTGGAGCCCTCCTGTTTCTTTCAGCACATGGGCAGTGAAGGGTAAGTGACAATCAATCTATGTGGCTGAACTGACTCTACACAAAGATTGACAAATTGCAATAGCTAATGAGTTTTCAGATTTTTTAGTTCTTAATCTGTGCTGACCGAGTGATCTGGCTCACAACAGTGGCAGGAGTTCTGGCAGCAGAACAATAGGTTAGAGGAAGTGGAGCTTCAGCAAAACTAAATTGCAAGAAAAAAATCTTGCATCACAGCTCAGTTTTTATTTTTTTAGAAATGTAGATGATGAAACATTCTTAATGTTAGATTAAACCAAGGGTGAATAGTAACACTTCACAAGTAACACAAATAAGTGAAGTTGCTAAATGTAACTTTTTATAACCAAGAAATTCCCAATATAACATTATTTGTTTTATGAACCCTGGCAACCAGTCCACAATTGACAGTTAATGTTAAATTGGTTATACATATGCTGCAGTGTGATATTGTCTGCCCTCTGTGGTTTTCATCATCAATTTAGTGCAATTCTTTTTATACACTGGAGTTGGTGGTGATGGGGTGGGGGCCCATGTAAGCAGTCATGATAGATACAGCAAACTGTCACAGGCCATGTGCAGAGAATGCCTGCTACACAGCTGATGATCCTCACTTCATCTGTGGTTATTGATGTTTTCAGAAACAGGGTCACAAAGATACGTTTTGAGACGGGCCACTAGGTTTCAAAGTTCAGGAGGAGGAAATGAATTTGGTTTGTTTTTATTTGTACAAACTGGTTCAGGAACTTCATGATTCAGGTGGATCAAGGGAGCAGAAATGTTAAAAGTCAGACTCTGCTCAGAAGAAATGTATAGAACTGTATGAAACAATTGAAAGGAGTTTCCCATTTGAGAGCATGAGATGTACAATCTGAATAATCGTGGAGGAATAAAACACACTTTCACAGTGTAGGATGTGAGGACATGAGATCACATCAGCCAAAAATAAGGAAGTCTGTGGTGTCACAATGCACACAAATCAGTGCACAAAAATCTTACTTTGGTAGTTACAACAAATCAAGCACTCATGCTAAATTAAGGAAGAAACAACATGAAACAAATGAATACGTTCCAAACTCCCAGAAACATTACAGCTTCTTTTTACTATTAGTGGTCTCACTGCACCTCTGCTCAGTTCTACAATCTCATAGTGATGGGATAATTGAGCGGAACTACCAAATGCCATAAGAAACCAAATGATTTGAACCAATAATTGTTGGGAACAGCAAAGCCTTTTGATTAGTAAAAATCAGTCAGTGGTTCATATGCCCAATGTTTTTAACAATTCACATTAAATTTACCAAAGTTATTGTCTTTCATTTATGTAAACTGCAATTAAAACGAATCATTCATAATGTAAATTTGTATTTATAATTTATTTGTAATAATGTGTATGTATTTTACATGACATAACAACACTCATTGACAAAACACAAAGAAACATTTGGCAACTTAATATTAATAAATGTATGGCAAGGGTAACATTCATTTTGAAATGGAAGCAAAAGACACTGTGTGCAGCTGTTAAGATGCTCCTGTAATATTCTATTCTGTGGTAGTCTTGGGAATAGTAACATTCTCTTGCACTTCCAGAGCCTGATGCAACACTGCTGATCTACACCCTCATCGCTGCTGTGCTCATCCTGCTGCTCATCAGTGCCATAGTAACGCTACGATGGTATAAAGTGTAAGTCTCTTTCACTGCTACCGCTGAACACAAAGTCTGTCAGAGTGTGTAAACCTAAAATTTCAGTTGGACTACTTTTGTGTTTCTTATCTTAAACTGCTCTTCTTCTTTTCAGAATCAAATCCTCCATCTGGCCAAGTATTCCAAACCCCAAAAACACTCTGCTCCAAATGTACAAGCCAAATAAGGTAAACATTGTATTTGATGCAAATTCCAATGCTTTTTTAAATAATAGTATATCACATTAATGCTAGGTTCCATGTAAGAAATCAGATTATATTAGTTTAAGATTAGATTAGATCAAAGGAATTGTCAGTATTGATATGAGACTACAAGAATTTAAGATTTAAATTGATTTAGACATTAGAAAGATCATTCTGGCTATCTGGATCAGTTTTGCCGGGTCTTGCTGCAGATGACAAAAATCAACTTAAAATTGCACAATAATCTATTATTCATAATTGGATCTCTTGAAAAAATGTGAAAATGACCACACAATGCCATGTGACTGCCCATGTGACTTGTGTCTCACTGTTCAAATCAGATTTTTTTGCCCTCAAGTTTTTTTCAGCATCGATTCTTTATCACTCTATGCCAAAAATAATAATTTCAGAAAACTGTCACAAACCAGAAGCTAGTCTGGACAGTCCCTCTGACTAGCAACAATGGAGGCTGTAATGATAGTCCTTCAGGACAGTTTGGAGAACGTTTTTGGCACTGCCATATCATACATCCAACCATGGAGACTAGTTTGCGGAAGGAAATTGCCCTCAAAATAGTGAAATCTTGGAAGACCATGTGAAGGATCACTTGCATGGCAGGATATGTGAAATTGAATACGGATTTTGCAATATTCAACGTCTGTAAATGATTATAATTCACAATCCCATTTTCGGGCATAAGTATAGGCTACCAATGCCATGGGTAGTCTATATGAGTCACACCTGTGTAGCTCTGTGTAGTGTCTGAAAGCGCATAGCTTGTCACTAAAATTAACATTACTTAAAACTGCCATAGACAGAAGAAACCTTGCTGATTACACAGCTAAAATTATTAGCAGGTTAAAATGATTCATGATCACATTTACAGTTAGTTTAATTACTTTTAATGGTTGTCTGTTGGCATAATAATTTAATACTTTTTTATTATAATTTTTTATTTGAATGTGACATATATGGAGCTAAACGTGTGAACCGGGGTACTATGGGTACTATGTAATCTGCAGTAATACGGGTCTGTGGTTTGATATAATTGAGCGTCGACACAGGTCAGACCCAGGTCTGATCTCCAGATTTAGACTAGGGTTGTTGTTTTTTACCAACCAAACTTAGCCGAACTTTAGTCCACCACAGTGACCTGCTCCCACTGACTCAGGGTGAAGGTGCCATGAAAGACACTGTTGATGGACCACTAACATGGACCATTACATACTGCCTATGTCATTGGAGGGAGTCAGTTCGAGAGATAGAGAGTGATGAGCTTAACAGATCTAACCTGCTTAACCCCTCTAGCCTACTGTTGCCTTGCCAGTGCAGACTTCTGGCCATAGCCAGTAATGGTGCAGGTGGGTCCCCACATCACAGGTCTGCTTCCTGAACAAGCATGAGGCCTCCTTCTCATAAGTCTGACACCTCCACAGCCTTATCCAAAGCATACTTGGGTATTTTGCTCCCATATTTCAAGTCCAGGTACAACAAACTTGGAGGTGGAAAGGCAGGAGAAATTAATGTCCCTTATTTCTTGAGGAACTCAATTAGTGAAACATAAAATACTGTAGATGAAGTAAATTGAGATTACAACAAAGAAGGGCAGCTATGCATTAACTATTATAGAGGATCTCATTGACATTTTCTATGTGGGAATGAGAGATAGCACCTGAACTCATATTCCTGTGGTTACAGGGTTGGCCCATTAGCTTCAATCCTGAGGTGTTCAGGGACGGGATCATCCATCGGGTGGACCGTATGGAGGACAAGACCATTGCCCCAGAGTTTCTGGGAGCACAGAGCACCTGTGAGCGCAGGGGGTGGAGCCCAAGGCAGGAGGACAGCAGTACAACCCTGTGGAGCTTAGTGAACAGCCATGAAGAGTGCAGCCTCATCCCGGTCAGCAACCAGAGAGAAGGCGCTCAAGGGGTGCTTGGAACTCAAACATCTGGATTGTTGAACGGGTCAGAGAGTTTCCATGGCAGCAGTGACAGCGGGCCAAAAGGCCTGGCCATTTCCCAAACAGGACGGAGAGAGGAGCCTTATATCACTATGTCCAGCTTTTTCAAGACCCAGTGAGAAAGGAAACAGAGCGGGTATAGACTGCAATCCTTGTCAGTAGCTAAGGGGGCCAGGCACCCATTCCATAGCTTCACCTGGCACATGGTTTTTCCCGACATAAGTTTTCTGCTGCTTCCTTCTACTCAGTCCAGCCAACCCGTTCATGACTCTGCACCATGACCAAACCCATTCTGCTGCTGGACATGCACTATTCCCTGACCAACCCCACCACGACACAGGACACTAGCAGGACCCAACACTGTGCTTTTCAGTCTCCTGGCTCTGGTACAAGAGACAGCCAACACTGTGCTTTTCAGTCTCGGCTTTGGTACAAGAGACAGCCAGTTACTAGGAAAAGAGCATCACACAATGTAGGGCATGATGATGGATGCTTCCTTCACAGGCTCCCCCCATTCTTGTTTGCACTCACAATTTCCATGTTGTTGTATGACATTTGAAAAACCCAAAAGAACTGCTGCTAAGACCACACTTCTGACAAGGCCTACCTAATTACTCACAGGGGCTGCTTTTTTTGTAACTTTTTAGGTCTTTTAAAAATATATATTTTTTACTCATACTTTTTTTTATTACATTTAGAGGTAGATATATAAGTTAAAGGAAAACTACACCAAAGCAACAGAATTTATTTTAAATGTATCTGCAGTGATAAAATAAGATAGATATTGCAAAGGCCCATGGTATGATACATTTAATTCCCTGCTTGACAAGAGAGTGCACCTGAGATCTACAAAGATTATTCTGAGTGCTACAGAATGAAGAATCCCCACCCTGGTGTTATGGGAAAAGCGTAGATACTCTCAGCCACACGTCTGTACATGTGCGGGTACTCAGAAATTTGGCATATATGTTTCTACCTTATAAACCTTATTTTGATACAGAGCATCCACAGCTTCTTCCATGTCCCCCTAGCCTTATGCTCTCATAGCTCTTTGCAGAGTAACTGTATGTGATGGTTACGGGATGTTGGTGAAATGGTTGATGGGAATTTTATTACATTGTGCCTGTTTACCTGAGCAGGGCAGATTTAATTTAGTTTAGCTTATAAGTTTTGCTTATAGAGGTATACAGGGTTAGATAACACAATTACATGTCAGCAACAGAAAACTGATTGACCAAAGTGCAGTGGATTTTTCCTGAAGACCAGCTATGTAAATAACATTCCCAGTTCACAGGAGTTTTGGATCTTTTCATATCATAGTGCATGGATAGGAGGCCACCAATTGTATATTAGCATGCTTCCTGTAAACCCCTGAACACCACACTTGCTATGCTTTGGAAGTCTGAAATAATACCAGGGCATTGGGAGTGCCATTTACTTCTGTTGACTAAACTTTTACTTTTTACAAAGTAAAATACATCAGGCAAAGTCTGACTCTGGGTAAGTAGACTAAAGAATGTAATTGCCAACATGTCATCAAATCCTCTTAAGACTTTCCATGACTTAGAGTTTTAATGGTATCATGATAAGATGCAGTATTTGACAGTTGTTTTATGTAAAGGGTTCTTGGGTTTTTTGTTCTTGTAAAAAAATGGATGTACAATATATAGTTTAAAATTCAAGGCAGTTCTGAATTTAACTGAAAGACCCTTCATTGAGCATTAAATCATTTTCATTATTTGATCCATTTCACTACAAAATGTTTGTAGCAAACCAGTATAATTTACTTCTGCTATATGAAATTGATCATCACTTAAGATTCACCTGGGCCAATGACTCTGTATACCCTTTAAATGTAGCAGAACACAAAGTGTCTTATCACAAATTCAAAACAGATTCAAATGTAAAAATCTGAATGTCAGCTCTTGTTAGTTCAAAGATTTATTAAACATTTGCAAAAACTCATCATTCTTGACTTCTTTCTATACCACCTGCAGCTAGGTTTGCATTGCTGTGGTCCTGATCAATGCAATATACAAAATTGCACATATTTGCATATACACTGCTGCTTTTACAGAAAATAACTGGAGGAGTGAAACCTATGTCTCATTCAGGTGACCAATACAGCTTTAAGAAACAAACATACCTCAGCCAACCTTTGCAGAAGTTCAGTTTTCATTGTTCTTAGGTACTTACAGCAGGGTCATCGTAAATCTGTTAGGCTACAGTGCCTTGAAAAAATTATTCAACCCCCAAAGCTTTTTACACTTCATTTATGTGTCTCACTGCCTGGGATTTCTTCACTTAAAGCAACTTCAGTGTCACACTGGCAGTGTGTTTGGATTATTGAACTAAAAGACAAATGTCCCATCTACTTTAATGTTTTGGCAATTAATTTTCTCTTTACTTTGCACCATTCATTCCTTACAAGATTGCCAGTTCTTGCTACTGCAAAGCATCACCATAACATGATGCTACCACTGTCACATTTGGAGACAGTGTTACCAGGCCGGGATTCAGTGTTTGATTTGCACCACACATGCAGCTTAGTATTCAGGCCAAAATATGTCTGTCTCATTGGACCACAAGACTTTCTGTCACGCCTCTGTCGTTCAATATCTTCCAGGTGACGTTTTGCAAACTTTTGGGAGGCAGTGACAAGTTTATTAAGCTGTGGCACTCTCCCACAAGGTCCTCTTTTGTGGAAAGCCTTGGAGATTGTCTCCACCCCCTCCTGATTTTTTCCCACTTTTTCCCAACCCAAATGTTAAACCAAACTATTTGACCTCCCTGACAGCTGTGGGAGGGGAAGTCAACCATGTGACTCCTCCGATTCACATGACGATGCTCTCGCTTCTTTTCACACTGCAGCTGCACCGCTAACTGTACACTGCCTATGACGTCGGAGGAAGATGTAGTCAGCGTACAGTCAGTTCGTGCTGCCGCAGATGCCCAAGCATGACAGGGAGGGCGGTATTGCTATGAGACCAACTGAACAAATTTAGCCGGCTTACCCCATATCGAACCCTGGCGAGGCTGACCAACTGTGGCCTCACCAATGGGACCTCAGACCATAGCCGGTAATGGCGAGGTTGGGGATCGAACCCCCGACCTCAGGGTTGGAGATTATTTTTAATAAACTGTTGAAGGTTTTGAGACTGAATACTTTCACAAGATATTGTATGTATGTGTGTGTGTGTATATATATATATATACACACACACACACACACACATATATATACCAGTGGTGGCTGGTGATCTCAAAACGAGAGGAACAAACTTTACCTTTATATGTATAATTATATTCAACCTTTTCTGAATTATCTTCCTTGATTAACAATAAAACAATTAATTCAGATTGATCTACAGCAATTGAGTAAATGGTTTCTAGTTTAATTTTGTAATAGTAACCTGATATTTTCCTTTACTAATATGTAAAATATTTGTTATTCCTACATATTATTGTAGGATAATTTATGTTTACAGTTGTTGACAGATTAAAAACATAAATGATATATCAAACATAACTCTAGTTTGGTATTTTGTAAAAAAAAAACTAACTTATTTTGGTACTGCCCCTTTGTGGCCCTGTTCTGGACAGGGGTTCAGGGATGGATGTCTTCTTACTGTAGTCGGTTTACACTAGATTTTCCCACCGTGCTGTTGGGCGCAAATTATAGTTAATATTATAATACTTTTGGGGAAAATTTTTATTTTTAAGTCCAAATCTGTGGAGGATTTGAAGACAGAGATTCAAACTCTTTGTAAAACATCATAGCACAATTGAGGGTCACATGGCACAAGAAGACAGTAGACTATTTGTATACAAGGACAGATGGAAGGCACTGAGAGTGGCAGAAGGCTGGGAATAAAAATAACACAGACATGCATAGGTAAGTGTAAATATTGATACATGTTTTGGATGCGGGGTATAAGTGTACTTACAATAAAAAATACTAGGAAATGTGTAAATTATAAGCATAAAATGGAAAAGGCGTCATGAGTGGATCACATAGATAACCAAAATATGCCAAGCAGTAAAGAAGTGGACACATGAAATATGGTTGAGTTGTCTCTGTAAGGGGGTTAGTAATGACAGTCTGTGAAGGGAGGGGACTAGGGCATGTGTTAATGTGTTTCTTTCCTTCCTTTGTTCTTTTTGTCTTTAGATGTGTTTCTGTTTAGTTTCTTACATATGTATATACATTTGTCATTTCTATTTGTTTGTTTACTTATCAATTTTTTAAAATGACCTTTTCATTATTATTTTTTTTTCTTCTTTTTTATGTTTTGCCCTTTCACTTTTGTGCTCGTGTGTATATGGGTGTAGGGGTCTATACAAATATATTGTAATTGGATTAATGCAGTTGACCCCCAAAGTGGGGGGGGGGGGAGGTGGTGGTGGCAGGATTTAATTTAAAAAAATCTCTAGTTTGCAAAGAACAGCAATTCTATTACAAAATTAAATTGGCAACCATTTACTCTATTATCAGATGGTGTTGATTACTTCATGAATAGTTTGTTTTATTGTTAATCAAGGAGGATAATTAGGAACAGGCTGAAAGTAATGATAGATTTAAAGGTAAAGTTTGTTCCTCCCATTTCTATCTTACCAGCTACCACTGATACACACATGCGCCTGCCAGTAATTTCAGTACAATTATATTTACAGTGAATAGGTGTACCAAATCCCTAAGAACAGATGAGGAGCAATGATGTAAGTTTACAACTGTGTCAAAATACCCATCATGTCTTCGACAAAAACGAGCAGAGTCAGTCATGGCAAGTGTTTTTCCATAACAAACAAAGTGTCTGTTGTTTTTTCCTTTTGTCCCACATCCTCTTTCTTTTTTCCTGCTGTTGCCATTTACTGCTTAAGACAGAAAATAACTGTGCACACACAGCAAACTTACACAATTATTTCAGTTCAGTTAATTAGAATGGTCTGCTTTCATAACACACAATTTATCTGAGTGAAATTGCTACTGACATGTTAACGCAGGGTTTTTTTCCTAAACCAGACTGTCTTCCCTAATTCTTCCTAATCCCTTCCAAATTCCAAAATGTCAAACTACATAAAAGTCAATGTATTCCAGCTGTGTTCAAGATATCCCAGCAAACATAAAAGTGTTTCTTTAAAAAAAAAAGTACAACTAATAATGGTAATGTCCACATAACGGTCCATATAATGTAAAGATCATAATTTCCATGCATTCTTCATCATCAAAATGAAATACACATCGCTGTCGATTGAGGCACTGACTCCACAATAGTAGTTCAAAAATTCCTCTTTGGTGACCTTTGGTAGGGGAGAAATAAAACAGAAAGAGTCTCAGAGATTTGGCAAAAAAGGACAATACAACACATATGGTACATAATAGACTGTTACAAATGACAATCACAAAATCACATTACGCTTTGGTTACTGATTGTGGCCTGAAGGAAGACACCCAACACATTAAGCCAACACAATTAATCCCTGTTAGCAAGAAATAGAAACCGGAAACCACAGTGTTGAACACACTGAAACTGCCCAAGAGGAAACGTATAGCATGAGAGAATTTTTCAGTCGTGCTTGATGAAGTAATTTACATGCTTTAAACTGGCCCCAAGGGCTTTGATGAGGAAGAAGTGGGAGGGTTATATGGTGGACTTTGTTATTATTATTATTAATAATAATAATAATGACAATCATTTAATCTCTGGGACATGCCAGATAAAATACTGCGCATCATTGTTTACACCATAAAAGTACTATATGCAAAGAACAAGTGTTAATATTATGTTCTAATATATATATATATTTTTATATGTGGGTTATTGGTTTTCTGTTATTGCCTAGATAATTGTCAGCAAAAAAGCTACCACTCTGTTGTGCACTTAATGCTATAAAGTTACCTTTGTGATATCAACCAATTGGTATGGACGATATAAAAACACAAGCAACAACTAAAAAGAAACTCTACAAGGATAGCTATACACCCCCATGTTAGAAGCACCAAAACATAAAAAATAATGAAGATCAAGCAAAGGAAAGGGTGGTTGTTAGAAGGTCAGCCTGAAAATGAGCCCATCTGTGTTGTCCATATCCCAGTTTTTGTGGAGGGGGCGGTGTTACCCTGGGGATTTGATGTCAGACTGTTAGTTTAGTTTCCAGGCATTTTTCATCATAATGATAAAGTAGACATCGGTGTCAATGGACGCACTCACACCTGCGTAGTAATTCATAAACTCTTCCTGTGTAACCTACAGCACCAAAACACAAATTACAATCAGCATGCACAAAAATGGTGGAATACCCCTGAGCTTCCACTGGTTTCCAAAGGATGCGCTGCAAATGTTCTTTCAAAAGTCATAATATAGGTTCAGGTTTTCAATGGGAAAATATCATAAAAAATCCCCAGAACATGAACTCAAGTAAAGTCACCAGACAACACACCTGAAATGCACAGCTGTAACAAGACATGTTACCCAATAATAATTGTATAATTTATTTCCTGTGGTTAGGTCTTGATTTGGGATTCCAAGTAGTTTGGCCCAATCATAGATCATACAGTTTTTGGATGCCCCACATGTCTTTCAGTGGAAAGTCATAGAAAATGTATTTTCTCACTGTGTGAGACATAGATTTAGTAAGTTTGAGTATTGGAAAGGTGTAGAATAAGATGGTGAGCT
Organism: Albula glossodonta; assembly: GCA_019788955.1. Lineage (NCBI taxonomy): Eukaryota > Metazoa > Chordata > Actinopteri > Albuliformes > Albulidae > Albula > Albula glossodonta. The sequence goes on along the minus strand of JAFBMS010000112.1, from coordinate 852,770 downwards.
CACTCTACTGGGTGTGGTCTGATGAGAGAAGAACACTACTGAGCTGTGACTGACATCACAGTCACCATGTCAAGATCCCACCCTTAGGTTCAAACTATAACAGGATACATAAGCAGAACCCTGGGAACCTGTGAGCAGTCTAATGTGGATTAAACACATAGCACCAGACCTTGTCTACCAGAGCTGAATGTAATCCCCTTGTTTACAGGGAGACCAGCTGGCTTATACTGCCATCTTTTGTAGTAGATGTAATTACAGTTTGGAATCTTAACTTAATTTTTCACTGGCCTCTATGAATCTTCAATTACAGGTATATGCAATGATCTCAGTAACCCATCCCAATGTGAACCATATGCTACCATATGCTGTACTCCTTCAGCTGTAATTATTCATGGTCATATAAATATTTCAGTTGGATTGGGAAGCAATGTTGTTCATAAGAGAAACAGAATTCTGGTTAGAAAATCACCACTTGAGAAAAATTATCACAGCATACTTGTACTGACACCTACAGGAGAAACCAGAGCAACACAGCATATTATGTATGATTGTACTGACACTAAGATACAATCAAAGTTTTCTTAAAAGAAACTTCGAAGAAAAGGTACCAACTACAATGGGAAAAAGGTCATATATATTAAAACTCTAACACATTCACATGTACACACAATCTCACACTGTCTTTGTACTGGTATTGCACTGTAAAACATGAAAAAGATGTTTTTGGATTTAGATCAAGACAGTGCAGAAACAGGAGAACACAAATCCAGGAAAAACATGGGAATATAAGTGAGCTAATTCAGTTATAATGAAAAACACAGTGGAATGTCAGTAACCTGGGTTATGAACCAAGAAGGTCTGTTATCATTATATCTTATTAATTTCAAACGCTGATGCAAAAGTGAAAACCTGAAAACCAAAACCTGAAAATAACTGGCCTCCTTAATTCTGCATGATGTGTATTCATGTTAAATAGTAACATATGTCATTTCACCAGAGACAGTCTACAAACCTTGCCATCTTTGTCGTAGGGTGAATCAAAGCTGTCCAAAAACTTGCGAAATACCTGTTCCTCTGTCCACTCCCCATTCTGATATTTTGGGTGGTACTTGGCATTGTAAACACCTTTCAAGTCCTCTATGGTAATCAGCCCATCACCAGTCTTATCAAGTTTCCTGAACGCCTGCATGATCACTTCCTTTCTGGCATTCGACATGGGTGGCTGCAATGATGTAAACATACACAAAGGTAGGACATTCAGTTTGGCTGTGATTTAAAAATGTTGCTTAAAAGCTCATTTTACAAGTTAGGCACAAAATTGGGGTTCTGACCCTGAGTGTAATGAGGAACTCATCAAAGTCAATGAGTCCGCTGCCATCCCTGTCAAACTGTTGGAAGAGCTTCAAAGCCTCATCCTTCTCAATGAGGACACCGTAGTCATTCAAACCTTTCAGAAACTCCTTCATGTCTAAGGTACGGCTGTTGTCGTCATCCATTATCTTGAAAGTCCTTAAATGGACATGGAAATTGGCAACGTTAATCATCTCAGCTGGATGACTGTCTAAAATGAAGACATTATCAAACATGCACTTTCCCAAAATGCCATGTACATGGTAGGCTGGTTACCAGACCAATTCTCATTGTAAAACAGTAATGTGCAGAGATTTCAGACTGGTTAGCCTGTCTATAAGCATGGTGCTAGAATATTGTACAATGGAAAAAAAAGTAAATGTTTCATGCTTGAATTCATGAAATGTGCATTCAGAAAAATTACATGATCTAACAAAGTGGAGCCCAGAACAACAGCTAGATCCATTTCAAATGACAGCCGTAGGACAGCATCAGAGAAAGTAATAAACTCGTTAAATGTTCTAGACTAGTAATATTGTCAAAATATTGAGGAAAGAGCCTTTGATTCCATGGAAAAAAATCTTATTCAATATAGGTGTGGTTGGCATTCATCAACAATGACAGCAATTCTGCAGAAACTTCAGGAATAAGAAAAAAAAACAGGACTCCAGAGTGATGACGGACATGCAAACCCATGTAAATGATTCATTCTGGCCATATGTGGGTGGACCTCTGCTCTACAGGCATAATAATACAGAAGCCACTTTCTCTGAAAAGCCATAACTATCACGCAAGAAGCCCACTCCTAAGAGGCATGTTTTGCAGCACTTCCCCATTGAAAATATCACTAAATAATCATGCTCAGTCACTATCCACGTACGGCTGCAAATAGGCCACACCTGCTTGGGCCCAGCCCTTCTGCTCAGTGGTAGCACCACACCTATGCTACGGGATCTTACCCTCCTAAAATGTACTGTAGGCCCCCATCACAAATAATTTTAAAACACTATTTATATGCATACATTTTTTTCAAACTGTTCTGATGCAAATATGTGCCATAGGGCTCAGCCATATGTTCCAGTACAATGTGTATCCTACTCAGACTCTGCCATTGGTTAGTGTGCCTTCAGCTAGAGGTTACAGAGCAGTGTGGTGTGAGCAGTGTGGTTGACTCAGCTCTCTGCAAAAAGACAACAGCAATTGGCTTCAAATATGTACACAAGGGTAGGGAGGTGAAGACTACAATCCAAACAGCAATACCTCCAAGGAACAGGGGGAGAATGGTGCATAGTGTACTGCTAAAGACATTCCTATAATGTAGGAGGAGCCTCCCGACAGGCAGGCCTGCCTTTATAGAATGAGCCTTTCCCTCTGTAACCATGCCTGCAGTGTGTCAGAGGCCCTGGCTACAAGATGGCAGGAGTCTCAGTCTCCATGGCCACGCCTATGACGTCACCTGCCCAGCCCTTTGATTCCAGCTGACCCTCTCGCCAGACACTGAAGTCTCAGCCGCTCCACGGGGTCCGAGCACGCAGACAGCTGCCTCTTAGCGCTCATCGCCATCTCCCGATCGTGCCGCGATGTCCCTGCCATGGCCTTCAGCACTGTATCCACAAAGACGCCACACACAGGGTCACCTCCCCATAAAATACAGATATCAGTTAAACACATCAGAAGGCGATACATAAAGCTGAAAACATATGAAACCATACAAAGTCAATTTCAGAGGAAAACAAAACGATAGAAACCGCGAAAAAAACTGAAAAATAAAAATGTTTGCAATTGTAAATAAAAACGGACCAAGTATTAGTTGTAACATTTTAGCTGCGTACAAGTAGCTCGTTTTGTAGAGAAAAATGTCGTTTTTAACCTTCCCTTCCGGGGGCTAAAAACTGCATTACCCTTGCTATTTTTCCCTGTTTCCACAAGCAAACCAGAAGTCCCCCGGTCGCGTTAGCTACCAGTGTGCAGTATATCGGCTGTCTGTATGCATAGATAAACAATCGGACCGTTACGCTTAACCGTCGCTATAGTAGAATTACAAGCGTGCCCCAAGTCTAAAAGTTCATATTTTAAAATAAGCCGTGCAAGTATATATGTATGAAGTTTATTCTTCTCATGTAGATACTCTGTATTGTGTATTTTTCACAGGACCTTTCGCTGCCTTTTCGTGAATAAATTTAAAAATAATACGTTAGCGTTTGAGGTGGACGACAGTATGTGCCCGTATTTTGGTGGACGATTAAATATATTTTTACGATACAAAAAATGGATAGACGGCGTGACTTCATGTAAGTATAAATATTAACTTTTACTTTACATTTGTAAGACAGACATATGATTGCGACTCCCACAGACTGATATGGGACTGTGAACAAGACATTTTGAACAATCACAGAATTATGCGACACCAGCCCCAGATTACACCCTTCCCTCGAGGTCATTTCATCCTGTGTTTTTGGAACATTAAATGTTCCAAATTTTGGGACTGGTCTTCAGTAAAAGTCCTTGTGGTAAATCTACACCAGTTTTAAAGGATGGTAACGAAACAATGGCTGCAACACACATTTTTCCGATTAACTTCCTCACTTAACTAAGTGTGCATGTGGTCCTTCCCGATAGGTATCTGTACATAACCTTTATAATTGCTCAACAATATAACCGTCATCACATCTACCTACCTCTCGTAATGGGTTCCCGATGTTTTCCCTTCTTTCAGTTTACTAACGTTAGCAACTTCGCTCAAGTTAAAAACTGTTGCTAAGTTTTTTTTTTGCCCGTTCTTTTAATTAGACGCACTAAAACACAAGTGATAACTCATTTTGTTCTTAAGTGGCTGCATACTTATCGATGCAATGCCTTTGTCACACTGCAAAATAACATACACGATGTAGCTTGTACAGTAGACCGACCATGATGTAGGTATACCGCCAGATACACCTGTAGTAGAGCTAGCTTGCTCGACAGACTGTTTGCTATTATGTAAAGTATTTTATGTAAACTCAGGAAAGTGTTTTATGATACCTCTCTCAAGTATTCCACGTTTGCAAGAAACAGCAGTTTTCCGAATTCGACAGCAGATCAACTCCAACGAACCGAATAGTCAGTAGCTTTCCTCCAGCAGCTTCTACTGTTACTATGGAAATATACACATGTGACGTTTCAAGTTGCGTGCATAACCGCGGCTGTTGGCATTCTATATTGAAGCTACAGGTTGCCATATTTTGAGGCTCAGGAAGAAGGGTAAACACCAGTCCAAACAGTATGCGAAGAAAAAAATAATACAAAAATGTTAAAAATACAATAAAAAACACGGTTTTTATCCTTAGATGTGTTATTACTTTTTACAAAGAGATTTTTCTTTAGTAAATCCTTAGAAACTATTCTAGAGTCTAGAATGACTCTTTAATCTCAGTTTTCATACGGGAGACTGTAAACGAAAGGGAGGTGATCTAGAACAGATTTTACACATTACACATCCGTGTGCAACAGTTTCCGCAGGTGCACAAACAACTCTTTTTGGTATCCGTGAGGATAAAACAAAAGGCTGAAGAAACAAGTATGACATTACCTTGGTTTCATGCATTTTCTGACTATGGTGAAATAATGAAACTAGGGAGACCTTTGAAATGGCTTTATTTTGAAACACACCACAATATTGCTGTATTATTATTATTTCACATATACAGAGAATACAGTGTACGTCATGATTACTGTATGATAAAACTCCAGCTTCAAAACGTCATGAAATCTGTCATGAAACATAGGTGCACATAAAATAAGAAACCGTGACAGTCTATCAGTCCGGTTTCTTATTTTATGTAAATGAAGATTATATTACTGTGCTTAATTACAACATAGTTATATTCATATATATAACACACATAGTCATAAAATTCCAAATGACTAAGAAAGAATGCTCACATTTTCATGTTAAGTGCAAAATAAAGGAACATAAAGATAACAGGTTGGCGATATTTCATATAACGAGATATCAAACAAGCATCGGATTACTTTTTTTTGCACATCTGCGACAAAGTGACTTTATTCAGTTGTTAATCCTGACGGCTGCAATTAAATATGTACAATGTTTGCTGTTCAAGGCTTTACATTTACGTTGGCTGTGCTACTACAAACCAAACGGGATAAACATTTTCCAAATGCAGACGTATTCAAAGTATCATAAACTAATGTGTCTCCTTTGATGATATGCAAGGGAAAACTAAATAAAGCAAGAAAACCAAACAAGACTGACTAATTTACAGTGAGTGGAGTGTTATATAATATTACATTCACTTTTATTACAAGTACTTTCCCTAGAAAAGGGGCCACCATATGCAAAATCAGCTTGTTGGTGTTAGAATTAGTGGGCTGTTGCTGAGTTAAAAGCCTCCTTCTGTATTATCATGGCGGTAAATATTTCTGATAACAATCCGATGGCTGCTGAAATATGATGCCCCTCGTGAAAAACAACTATCTTAGATGTACACTCCTGTACCTGCGGTGCTTTTATTGAATTCAACCTTCAGCTAACTTCTAGATCATGGAAAAGGTGACCATCATACATTAAATAATTACATAAATATAACAAATACTTATATCTACTCCATAAATAAGACTTATATACCACACTTATATATCACAACCCCTTCAGCATAATGATGGCAACCAGCAAAGAGCTTCCAGCAAGTTCCCAGGTGCTCACCTAAATACAATAGTCTCAAACACAGATTCAAGTAAGATGTCTATTTCAGCCAGTGTATTAGTCTGAGAATAGTCCGTCATTCCTTACTTCACCATGCCATCACACTGTAAGCAGTGACATGTCCTGATCACCAGCTGCTCCACAGATACTAATCTCAAAAGAATTCAAATAAATGATTCAGTACAAAGGTAGGCATGTGTTTCCGTGAGTGGGTTCATTTTGACAGCCAACATATCTAGAAATTCAATGTCGAAATGAAATATCAAGAAATTAATTTCATTTTCATATGTATGGTTGTTTAATTTTGATATTAAATCAAATGTTGAAAGATGCACAAGGGTGGTGGAAAGGGGTAAAACTACATCTTCATTCTGTAAGGTATCACAAAGTTCATGAAATAAGGATCAAGTGGGAAAAGAGGTGGAAGACAACAGGACTGGCCAGCCAGCATATTCTTTCCAAAGTTCATTCCTCTATCACTTTCCATAATAAATAAGGCATACTAGTAATTATTAGCATTAATCATTGTTCAGCAAATATAGTATGAACACGTTGATCTTACCATACATAAACAATCACACAGTGTAAATATTAGCAATCTAAATTAAAGCGTAACAGAACTTTTTAAATGCTTAGAAAAATGTAATTCAACAACAATAACCGTAACTGCAAGCATTGCTGGTCATTCATAAGACAGATGTGTAGAGGGTTAAGTATATAGTATCCTTCCATTGATAAATACTTCATTGGTAATCATAAACAAATATTCATTATTGATTTTCCAAAGAAATGTATACATGTCATTACAAAGAAATCAACCCATACAATTATTATTCAAGTCTTTTACATAAAATCCAAAGTGGAAATCAATCATGTAAATACACTAAATGACAAAATAACATCAGAAGAGTAATAGAAAGTGAAATTCATTTCACAATTGGGAGTGCTTAAAAAGAACAAGAATATATTCAATGTGGTAGCCATACCAAACTGACAACACTTAACATTTAGGTGAATGTTATGTATGTAAAGATCTAGGTTTTTGTGGAACAGACTACTTATTTCCATTTTTACTTACAAAACTGATGAAATATCAGGTACCTACTGCAAATTTTGTTTTTACTTTAACTACACATATTTTTGCAATTACTTTTTGAGGCTGGCTATCAAATTTTGAGGCTCTGCATGTTTTGTAAGTAGCGTTTTCTGGTTTATTCACTTCTCATGTCTTCCATCATACACACTGGCCTTCTCTCTCTTAACTTAAACTTCTAACAAACTAGCTAACTAACTTGAAATACTAAAGTCAGCCAAGCAAGAACTGAGTATTAAGACCAAGCTAATGAGCTTACTGTGCCACAAATGAAATAATGAGACAAGCATGAGACCACAACACACGTCATCAGGCTGACAGTTAGCTTGCTAACCACAGGCACATGATGAAAGATGGCATGACTGCCTCACAATGACTGAACACAAACATGAACAAACAACTGATACTTTGCAAAGAACTCAATACTCAAGTCTAAACTATTATTTAACAAGAAATTTCAGCAAAATATATGCATTTTTGTTTACAATGGGTAAGCTACTGCAATATGGCAACTGATTCATGTTACCAACCTCTGCAGTGATGGGTTCTGTTATCCCCTCATCATTGTGCCACACAAACTGAAACTGCTTCCAAAGGCTGCCAGTAAACTGGGTTTCACATGGTTGTAATAATAAAAAACTTCTAATACATATCTTCTGTTCAGGCCTATTCAAAGTACTTCATGAGATGCTTTTATAAACGTTACATCTTACAGCGACTTCAATAACAATATTCAGATAACATTTTATGGCTTATAAAATGCCATGAAATGTGAAACCTTTTCTCTGAAAACTCCAAACTGTAAAACCACATACTGCATCCACTTGAAAAAGAAGGTACCAAAACACTTCAAGTACATAGATATTTACAGCAATCCTGTGAGCCCAGATTGAGACAAACTATTTCAATGTGCTATCAAGGAACCAGTGAGAATTGTGTCAGTATTCTCTCTGTATCTCAGATTTAAACATGGTTGCATGTATCTACTGTACAAAGTCACATAAGATAACAACTGTCACTTTTTGGGTCTTGTCATACACACAGAGAAAACAACCAAAATGGAAGAATTTTTTTTTTTTAAATCAGGATGTTGTCTTTCACTATCCAACAAGAGTCAGACACCAGCCGACCATATTGAAAATTATATAGGTCTCTTTCATTGAACATGCATGAAACATTGACTTTACTCTCTAGTGCAAATTTGCTCACATTCTCAAATAAATGAGTGGTAATAACCTCAGTTAAAACTGCTTTCATGTGCCATAAACTCAATTAAAAGAATGAAAAACATTGACCACATTTTGTACAATAACTATACACCTTTAACTAAAATGTTTTATGAGACCAAAAGGAGACATTTCATTGCACACAAACATTATGATATGAACTTATCATTCAAATAACCAGACCTGTGCATTCCAAATTAATTGTTGTTACTGTGTGTATTTTTGCAATAGCCCAGCTGCATATAGGTTTAATTCATGCAGAGAAAGTGAATGGATTTTCACAATTCCTTCACTTTCAGTATTTGTATGCTAGTGAATATATTAGAGACCACTTCCATGCAACAGGTGGTGGCATTAGGTTAATATGTATCAAGCTTAGATTACAAAGGTTGCTTTCATTTAACCTGTTTTTCTTGCACTGCCCTATTCTGTTAAACAGCTGCCAGACATTAATCAGCACTAAAGTTGATGTTAACCATTAACCAATCCAAGCTATGGCTGCAAAGCTACAAAGCTTGTGCCAGAGAGAGCCCATTCTGCTATGAATAAATATTCCACTGTGTGACACATTAGCCATGGTAGAATAAGGTTCTCTGAAGCAATACAATGTTTGCTCTACAGGAAAACTCAAAGATTGAATCAATTCAGTCAATACATTTTGTTTATTCTGAAACCTCATTCTCCCATCACTACTGACAAAACATGACCTTTCTGCAAAATGCAAATCCATCATAGAGGTTGCATTGTAAAACATAACAATAGTGCAATGCATGGGGGTAACAGAAGGGGTAACCTCCTTATCTCCTCACTCCCTGCCCCTCACTCTCTCAAGTGAACACTCAGCAAAACATCACTTTAAACAATCAACCACAGAAGGGGGAATGAGGGAGGAACAGGGTGGCAGTGATTTAGGAACATTCTGGAACAGAATGCCCCACACTCACAAAAGCAATGGGATTTTCCTAAAGGGTCTAATCTAATGGCACCCAGAAGTGGGACCTCCCACTCAGAGATATGGCTGCATCATGCACTAGACAAGAGCTCCTTAACTGTATAAAACCTGAGCCAAACAGGATGCAGACACAGGGAAAAAACCTGTTATATACAAATGTCAGTATTTACAAACCACAACATTATGTAACAACCACTCCCCATATTGTAGATAAATTTACACAATTGTGTACAATTCTGAAATAAATACAGTGTGGTGGGACAGCAATAAACAGACTTAAGCTGGCTTTTTGAATTTTGAGTAAAATAAGAAGCTTAAATGAGTTGGACAAATTAATTTACTTAATTTAGAAAAATTATCCTGAATCTATCATTGATATACTAGTCATGGAGATGTAAAAAGCACTCCACAAACTATCTAGTTTGTATATTGTTTAGGTAACAGATATTGGCAGTGTGCAACTTACATTAAACACGTTTTAAAACTAAAACTGATTTCAGTGATCTTCTTTAAGGTCATATAATGACATTCAAATATCCATGAGTAACCCCAATAATTTTCATTTCGTCATAAAAAATTGAAACTTTGAGACTGATAAAATGGCAGCAAGTTATCATTTTACAATGAAAATAAAATATCCTATTATCAAATACATTGAGAATGCTAATCCAGAAAAAACTTTTGAGTAGCCATTTTTTTTTTTGAGTGTGCATTTGTGCACAGCTGAAACAGTTATGATAATGTTTAAAATCATAACTGAGACAAGCTAAGCAAATTCTAATGCATGAATACCCAGTAAGAAAAATATAGGATGACCTTTAAAAGTAGGACAAGCAAGGTGTTCTAGTGGATTTTATGCAGACAAATTTAGAGTAAGCTTTCTCATACACACCAATTCAAGAGGGGCATGAGAAATCCAGGAAGTGGAATAAACGATAGCAATATGGAGTTTTGCGGAGACAGAGACAATTCAGTCAATGTTTTTTTTTTCCTTCTGTAAATAATCACTAAATGTCTTCTAAAATGTCTTGGATAAATTTTGTAGTGTTACTGCAGATATACACAAACCGCCTTCAAAGGCTTTCCTACAAGGGAAAAGAGATAACCAAAGCATAAACACTGCCTGTATGCCTGATTTCCAAACCAAACAAGTCTTTCTTCAAATATTCAAATATTTCTTCCAAGTATTTCTTTCGTTCTTAACTACTGTCTTTGCTCCTCAGAAGATGTTTTAATATATAACTGAAAGCTGAGCACACATCTCTAATACAGGGATGGGCACATACTGTTGTATTGTTCATTCCTAATTGAGATCAGAGTGAGTGTGTGCAGACTGCTTCCGTTCACTTGGTGTTTTAGATTGAGAGCAACAGTCTTGCTCCCCAGTGAATTTTAGCAAAACCTTTATTTTATTAAATGTATTCCCCATCTTCTATTGTATAATATTACATAAGGAATTTTTTTGACTGGCCAATTACTTAGAGGTCTGACCCATGTTTATGTTTATACAAAGACTGTGAATTTGTCTGCGTAATGAATAAGTGTACACTTTTACCTTTTCCCAGTTTCTCAAGCAGGTATAATGCTTGCAGGATAAACCTGCTGCCATAAATCATATACTTTTTTGTTAGCAGGAAACCTGAATTCAGATTAAAATGGGTAAACTCCAAATTATGTGTCTTAAGAATTTGCACATTTCAGTTTCATCCATAAATGATAGGGCTTACCCATGGTAGAATGAGCCTGTGTTCTTCCCATTTATCATGTTTTTCTTCTTCAGGTTTGACTTTTAGTGGAAGTTTAAAACTGGATTAGTAAACAAAAACTAGGCTGCATTTCCCCTTACTTATGGCCTAGATCACACAGTATTTTGCCACATACACAGATGTTTTCCAGTTCTTGAGCATAGGGAGACCACAGCCTTAGGGGTGTATAATAGTCTGATACAAGATTTCAGCAGTGAATGGGAGATGTGCAGTGCTACTTTCCTGTGAGAGGACAGAACCAGCCCATGTCTTCCCTCTATGAAGGAAGAGGTAGTGGAGGAGGAGGAGGACTGGAGGAGCCATCCAATCCCTCTCACCCTCTCCACCCATCCCTGTCACACATCATCGAAGATTCTGCTCCGGGATGAGGACATTGACAGGTACCGCCCACCTCCGTGCCTGTGAGAGGGGACAAAAACAGGAAAAGAGACAAGTTTACCTGAGAAAGCCCAGTTAGGCCTATCCCGCTGCAGCAACATTCTTCACCAGAGTGTGAGGGCACAGGCTATCATGCGCATCTGTACAAGAATGTGCAGTGGCTGCTGAACAGGAGCTTAGCTGCACAGTCAGACAGCCTGGAGACTGCACTTAGGAGCTGAGCTGTGCAGTCAGACAACCTGGAGTATGCACTCAGGGGCTGAGCTGTGCAGACAGACAGCCCGGAGACTGCATTCATGTAGATTCAAGTAACAGGTGGCGCAGGTGAAGCAGAGAATTGCTACATGGTGAGGCAGGGAAGACCAGCTGACACCCTCCCTCCCTCCATGGACAGCAGTACAGCTGACTCAGATTCCTCAGCCTCAGCAGGGCCATTTCCATTGTGAGGCAACTCAGCTCACCAAATCGGGAGAAACAGCGGTTAAGCTTAAAAAGGCTACAGGTGACTTATGCTGTCTGACTCACACATGTTACCCCTCTGCCTGTGGCTGCAGAACGTGGTCACTCAATTAGGGAGGGGGGGTGAACAACAGAGCAACAGACAAAAGTAATTCCTCCAAGCACTTTATGACGCAAAATATGAACAGTTGCAAATAAGGATGGATCTTGGTAGAATGCAGTCAACAGACTGAAATCAACAATAACATGAGGTTGTGAGAGAGGGAAAAGGGGGAGAGGAGAGGAGTATAAAGTTTCACTCTACCTTCCCATCTCTATCTCCATCTCATCAGAGACTGTTTCAGCATTGAAGTCTAGGGGCTCAGCATCCTGCAGGAGCTCTATCTGGTCTCTCTCTGCACAGCCACTGGATCGAGAGTACTTTGCTTCTGTCAAAAAAAAGGGACACATTGACCTTTACTGTGCTGTGGGGACACATTTACATTTGGATGGCGGCTTAAGCGATTGCTGACTGCACACTCACGTCTGTTAGCGTTAGCATTGACCGTGTCAGAGTAGTTCGTCTCTTTCATCTCCGAGGGAGCGTTCCTGTTCCTGGCAGCATAGTCATCTCGCGGGTTTCCATAGCGCTCCTTCCACTCCTGAAATACAGGCATTCTGCATCATGTGGTTCCTAATAAAGCAGTGGTCTGCAGCCTCAGTGTTCATTCAGAAGTTAATCAGTTAAACGTAAAAACCTAAGCTACTCTTCCTCATGAGATGAACAGGGACGCCCAGAGGACAGCAAAACAGCTGGCTATGAGAGAGCCTGAAGGCTGTAGTTAAATTTTCCAAATGAACTGGTGAACGTTTAGATTGCAGATAAACACATTTCCTGTTTGTGACAGATATTGATTGCTTGTCGTTGTCATTCATCTTCTAAAAAATATCCATCATCTCAGTGGTTCCTACTGAGATTTGCAAAAGGCCTTGTAATTGTCTAAATATGTGCTGCTGAGGACCCTTCATTTTGGTCCAATATCCATTAATGTGTATGAGCTTTGACAGAACATGTAAAGGCAATGGGAAAAGGGCACTTACTCTTCTTCTGTTCTCTCCATCTTCCACCCTCTGCCTTTTCCGTCTCTCTGCATAAAAACAAAGAGAGTTATTCTCAAATATCTCTCACCGCTTATACACCCCTTTTCTCTCAGTAGAACATGAACGCTCCTGTCAGGTTTGGCCCATAGAAAGACACACCATTGATCAAGAGGGGGATTGATAACCATGATTTCTGCTTGATGGTCAGAATTCTGCTAGATGATCTGCCAATTTGGTGCATCTCAGATGAGGTAAGACACTCATCCAGAAGGCCTGAACAGCAAGCAATCTAGAGCTTTGGAAAGAAGAGTCCAGGCCTAACACCCACTGAAATGGTAAGACCTACAACAAGCAGGTCATGCTCAATAACCTACAATTGACAGCGAGGTAATGCAGTAAAAAGTCCTCCATGATGAGAGACTCATCAATATCAACAGGAATTGATTGGTTGCAGTCATTGCTGCTGAAGGTGGTGTAAAAAGGCACTGAGTCTAGGGGCAATTACTTTTTCACATAGATATATTGTGTGTGTCATAACTTAATTTTATAAAGTATCAAAATATTAATTCTTCTTCCTCTCTGGTTCCCTTTTATCTAATGTGTGGAAGTTTTGGCTGAAGAGCTGGAAACATCCAGTGTCAAAATCACCATCAAAATCAAGGCAAATAGCTTTTTTGCTGCAGTATTTCTGTGTAGTGCTGTACACAGTGACTACGTGATTTAAACAGAAGTAATTACGACAAAAAGCTTTTATTTTGTTTTGAAACAGACGCTGCAGGTATATAAAGGCTTATTGGAAGTGAAAGACCTATTTCTATGACTACGACATGCATATTGGAAAATGATAAAACAAAGATTACATGCTCAGGCAAAAGTACAGTTGCCTGCTGACATCTAATAGGAGAAAATGAAGCCCAGGTCACCTCGCCGGATGAGTTCCTTGCCCTCGTCGATCAGGTCAGAGGTCATGTTGTTGTCGCCCATAAACTGTTGGAACCCAAGGAGGTTCAGACAACGGGTGCCCAAGCTGGGGGGGTGGGGGGGTAGATTCAGGAATCACACACATAAATAATTTAGCCTGTCAACCTTAAAGTCTGCTTAAGTGTGTCTACTACACTCAACACCCCCCCAGCACCAAATTCATTGTGAAATACCATAAAAATCATTCTTACACTTTAAACATGGAAAAGTAAGCTATATTTTATATTTTGGCCTAGCTTAATAAAAATTTGGAGACTGAAGCAAACATCACCACACCAAAGAATTTGAATGAAATGTATCATAACTTCAAGGAATTGCATGTTCAACCTGTAGAATGAATCACTCTTTAACAGAAAATAATGTCTTTGAATTCAGCATCATGACAAAACCATCTTTCAATGCTTAGGTGATGATGGTGGGGTTTTTGCAAGCTTTGTTTGCCACTTTATATCGCACTCACTTAAAGATATTGACAGAAGCTGCATAGGCTCGGAGGTTACGGCAAAGTGACCTGCAAGTCTCACCTGAAGTAAGTGGCGATGCAGAGGATGACGATTAGCATGGGGTAGTAGATGTAGAACCCATTAGCTATGAAGGAGAGGACCTGCATGGAGCCCATGATCTAGAACAGGAAAGGGACAAAAGGATATCATAGATAAAACCCAAAGACTCCTGGGATGTTGTTAATAATGAAAAACGATTGGTGGTTTCTGTCCTTTTCAGCATACAAGCTATCACTCAGACTAAGACAACAACTAAAGATATGATTACCTGTAGTTCATCTCTGGAATCCTTGATATGTGTATACAACTCTAGTTAAAATTTGTTTAATATGAGGTGCATATTAAGCATAGTTTCAATTCAAATTGACTGTATTTTTCAAGTACATGGTCAACACAAAGACTCAGTCCAACATTCATTCCAGCAAAGGCTTCACATGAGACCACACAGATTTACTCAAACCCGTCAAAATATTATTTGAGCTTCTGTAAATTTATTTTTGTTCATTCATGATGTGGAAAGTGAAGCAGATGAGTTGATTGTGTAATATGCTGGCTCGCTCAATCAGCAGGAGGGGGAGTGACGGGATCTATGAGGCAATTACAATTTTGTATTCAAAATGTATGTAACACTACTCAGTAAAATATATAATACAATAAACACTGGCCAAATGCAGGCACTGTGAAGCAGAACAGGCTGGGGTATGTGAGGTAAATAGGCTAATGTCAAACAGAGGGGTGAATGGAGGAAGTTTTACAATGTTATAAGAAAGGAGTAAGAAAAAGGTCTAAAAAAAAATGATGGAGAAGGGTAACAACACTATGTCCAGGTTTGGAAAATGAGATGACTTATGACACCCCCATCCCTCCCCTCCATGAGCGACCACACAGACTCACAGATGTGTAGGCAGTCTGCTCCTTCTGCTGGTGCGAGATGGTGGAGTCCATGTGGATCAGGCCCAGGAAGTTCAGACACAGCGGCGGGGTCAGTCGGCAGAACAGCCTATAGAGGCACAGAGCATCGAACAAAGCATAGGGAGTGGTTATCATTGTACAACCAATCACCAGATGATCTGAGAGCACACAGACGTGCTCTCTGTTAATAACACAGATGTCATCTTCTCCGGACTCTTCAAAAAGGTCACTAAAAGGTTTTCATCTTGAATAGGCCTACCTCATTTTACTGTCTATGAATATTTCAAACGTGAGATTGTTGAGCCTCATCTAAAAAAGCCATATTTTAAGATTCACACACTATTTTCAAATTTATCTTATATTTAAAAAATCCTATTTGAAAATACTGTTGCAAAACAACTGCTATGAAAATCAACATTTTAAAAAATGCTGACACTGGTGAATGCTCTATTCCAGTGCTCCTGAACCTTAGTTTTGCATTTGATACTGTTGATCACTCCATTGTAATTAATAGATTTACTGACTCAGCTGGGATCTCAGGTACTGTGCTGACCTAGTTCATATCAGGTCTGTCAAATAGAAAATGTTCTAAATTCATTGCCAAATGAGACCTGACTCTTTTGAAGACCCTGAAAAAGTTATGCATGCTTTCATTTCTTCACTGGTGGAGTACTGCAATGCTTTGTACTTTTGGCCCGGCTGATGGTACCTCGCTGGCAAGACCTTTGAACAAGACAGGGTTAAACACTGTGACACTGGGAGAGGTGGAAGGTGGAGCAAGCTAAATGGTAACTGGGAGCTAGCACCTCAATTAGGCCACATACTTAAAGCACAGCCTTTCAGGCTGGAGGAGGACTGCCATATCAGGTTTGGTCTTTGTGTTATTGTTTGGCTGGCTGTGCTGTCTTTTTGTTTATATATTTGAAATATTGTATACTTGTATTATATAGTTAGGTTTTTTATTTCTAGCCCTACAAGCTGCCAAATAAAGAAGCCACAGGCTTGTTGTCTGTCCATTTTTGGTGTTTTTGTTTGGTTTTTTTCCATTTTCCACCTAATTGGCCACACCTACCACTGCCCCAGCTAATATCACACAAATCTTCACATTGGTTCCCATTAAATTTTGGAATTGATTAAAAATTTTACCAGTGACCTCTAAAGCAGTGCATGGTTTGGCTCCAGATTGTATTGCTAAGGTCCTAACTCCATATTGTCTTCTGAGGGCTCTTAGGTCTGCTGGAAAAGCCTTGTTGGTCTGTTCTAGAGTCTAGCCTGCACTTAAAATGTGATGGTCCCCTTTTAACTCAGGCTCCAGGAATCTGAACAGCCTTCTTCTGAACACTGGAGCTGCTGAGTCACTGGTCTCTAACCATACAAATAATCATTAATCATTAGATGTATTTGTAACTGGTTTTATATTAATTTTTTATTTCTGCATTTTTGTATTTTATCTCACCCTGTTATTTTTTTCTTCTTTACTTTCAAAAAAAGTCAGAACTATATCATAGTTTATGACAAGCTTTTTGTGCGATATGCTTTAAAAGAGCTATTCAAAAAAGTTACTATTATTGTACAAAGCCTAGCATCCTGATTTGTTACCCACTGACAGCCAGAGGCAATCCCATAAGCCCCTGCAGCCCATGGTCAGCACATATTCCATAAAGTGACGTACATGCCACTGAACTGAAGGCTGTATGCGTCAGTCTGGTGGTGTGAGGCGAAGTAGTAGTAGTTGAAGACTCTGATGCGGAACACAGTAGAGTACACACAAGTGCAGAGGAAGAAGATTGTGATGAAGCACGCCATCTGGGGAAAGAAAAATAATATCATCAACAGTTCCATAAAATCAAACACAACCATTTATTAAGTTACAGTGACTATCAAAGAAAAATTGTATTGACATCCTAATTACACTGTATTTATGTCCACCTTTCATCTCTGCAAATGATTGTGCAGTGAAAGGCTGTGGTACACCTTTGACAAATCATTCATGTGCAGTAACACTCAGCTGATGCAGATTTGCCCTGGTGCAGTATCCCTTATCCGAAATGCCTGGGACCAGAAGTGTTTCGAATTTTGGATACTTTTGGATTTTGTAATATTTTCAAGTTCCGTTATGACTGACCAGTTTTATCTCAAAATGGATGTAAAAAACAAAGGGTTTTAACTTTTCATATCTGTACATGGTATGGATACCTGGGGGTTAAGAACAAAAATAGACAGTCCAGAATTACAAACATGGCCAGTAAAATTACTGGGAAAGAGGAGAAACAACTGGGATATAAAACGCAGGTGAAACACACAAATGTAGAAATTTACCTTTGGCTTTACAGGCATATTTAGCACAATAAATATGATAATAAACAACACAGCACACACAGTACAGACAACAATAACGGACATGATTCCAGTGCATATGGCATTTACGGATTTAAAGTTAAAGTTATTGCATTTGGTATGAAAAACTTTTCGTAAATGTTCTTGGTTGCTGTAGCGGCTCTATTGTGTCATCCCAAGGGCGGATTTAAAAAGGAGATGAAAAGGATCAGACAATTTGTCTTGTGTTTTTTTTCACCTGCATTTTATATATACTTCCCAGTAGTTTCTGCTCTTTCCCAAAAATTTTACTGGCCATGTTTGTAATTCTGGACTGTCCCCCACAGCACATGGTATGGGCACCCCCAGGTGCCCATACCATGTGCACATATGAAAAGTTAAAACACTTTCAAGTTCAAACAATAAGTTTATAATAGAGTTCAGAAATCCCGATCAGAGAACGAGACGTAGCATACGTAACCTGTTTAACCCATATATTACCTTGCCAGATACATTAGCTGAAATGCAATACTGTATGTGTACAGTATCTTGACTGTTTAGTCAATACAGGTACATTACACTACAGTATCCCATATTGCTTTGCTAAGTGCGTATATGATATGGTGTTCGTGTTCGCACAACGTCCATATCATACGTGGATTAGGGATGCTCAACCTGTATATTACTATAACACTGGAACTAATCTCACCTCAATGTACAAGTAGTTATAGTCCCTCTCTGCCAGCTGAATGAAGACGGCAAAGAGGGAGAGGACAGGCTGGGTGCTGAAGAAGGTGCATTCGGACCAGACCACCGCCACAGAGAAAAGAGTCAGAACCACGGCGAGAGCCCGGTAAAACCACTGCCTCAGGAGACACTCCCAGTACCACTCTGGCAGGGGAAAGAGGAGCAGGCACATTATTCACTAACAGGCAAGTCACTTGTGCAGCAAGCACACACAGACTATATTATACATATGCATGCATGCAAGCACACACACACATACATATACACACACAAATACACGCAAAAGCTCATTCCTGCCCTCATACTCATACTCACACACACAAACACAGACAGACAAAAGCTAATTATTCCTCTCTCTCGTACACACACGAACAAACACGCAGGAGCTTGTTTGTTTGCTCTTATGTTTCCACTCACTCTCACATGCACATACAAACACACACACAAACTATAACTGGAGGGAGACAGCAACAACACTCATCAAATACCAAATTTTTGGAAGTTACACATTAAACCAAATTTACTTCACTGACACTTTCGGAAAACTAAATATAATCACAAGATGTTTAAATCAATGCCCCCCTTGAATGGCAGCAACACAAAGAAGGTTCTCAAAACACCCTGTAATTACAGAAGGCCTTTAAAGTACACATTCAGCCTTCCATTGTCAAGCCTGGCACTCCACTCACCCACGCTGGGGGTGTAGATGTAGCGGCTGAACCAGCTGGGAGGGAGGGCCAGGGTAAAGCTGTGGACAAACTGGCGAGAGGAGCTAGTCTCGTTTTTGGCCACATCCTCCAGGTGAAAGGCCTGTTCCAGCAGGATCTGCCACTGAACCCGGGTTCGGTTATGCCGTTGCACCGCGTAGATCACCTGACCCAATCGCCAACAACATCACAATGGCATGAGGCAAAACATTACATTAGGCTAACAATGTTCATTCAGCAAGTGAATTACTGCCAGAACCTTCAAGATAAACCAGAACCTTTGAGGGTTCAAGATAAATCAGATGGTGTAGCAAAACAAACTATGAAAGACTCACTGAACAAGGACACAACTGTACATGAAAATGTTTTGTAGTACCTGCTTATGGAGCTTCACTAGGCTCTTCTCACTGGGATAAGTGTTCTGCTTGTCGTCAAAATCTTCATAGTCATCCATGTTCCTACCCATCTTCTCTTGATATTCTGTGGGACACTGAGGCAGAAAGGCAGGAGATGATCTGATTCATATAGTCAACAGAAAGGGTCCAGCACAGAGCACAGAGCAAGGGAGAGTCCAGCACAGAGCAAGGCCAGCCCAGAGCACAGAGCGAGGGAGAGCCCAGCACAGAGCGAGGGAGAATCCAGCACAGAGCAAGAGAGAGCCCAGGACCAAATGAGGGAGAGTCCAGCACAGAGCAAGGCCAGCCCAGAGCACAGAGCGAGGGAGAGCCCAGCACAGAGCAAGGGAGAGTCCAGCACAGAGCGAGGCCAGCCCAGAGCACAGAGCGAGGGAGAGCCCAGCACAGAGCAAGGGAGAATCCAGCACAGAGCAAGAAAGAGCCCAGGACCAAATGAGGGAGAATCCAGCACAGAGCAAGGCCAGCCCAGAGCACAGAGCGAGGGAGAGCCCAGCACAGAGCAAGGGAGTGTCCAGCACAGAGCGAGGCCAGCCCAGAGCACAGAGCGAGGGAGAGCCCAGCACAGAGCGAGGGAGAATCCAGCACAGAGCAAGAAAGAGCCCAGGACCAAATGAGGGAGAGCCCAGCAAAGGGAGAGAGAGAGCTCAGCACAGAGCACAGAGCAAAGGAGAGCCCAGCACAGAGTGAGAAACAGCTCAGCACAGAGCACACAGCGAGGGAGAGTCCAGCACGGAGTGAGACAGCCCAGCACAGAACACAGAACAAGGGAGAGCCCAGCACAGAGTACAGAGCGAGGGAGAGCAAAGCACAGAGGACAGAACGAGGAAGAGCCCAGCACTGAGTACAGAACGAGGGACAGGCCAGCACAGAGTACAGAGCGAGGGAGAGCCCAGCACAGAGGACAGAACGAGGAAGAGCCCTGCACAGAGTACAGAGCGAGGGAGAGGCCAGCACAGAGTACAGAGCGAGGGAGAAGCCAGCACAGAGTACAGAACGAGGAAGAGCCCAGCACAGAGTACAGAGCGAGGGAGAGCAAAGCACAGAGGACAGAACGAAGAAGAGCCCAGCACTGAGTACAGAACGAGGGACAGGCCAGCACAGAGTACAGAGCGAGGGAGAGCCCAGCACAGAGGACAGAACGAGGAAGAGCCCTGCACAGAGTACAGAACGAGGGACAGGCCAGCACAGAGTACAGAGCGAGGGAGAGGCCAGCACAGAGTACAGAGTGAGGGAGAGGTCAGCACAGAGGCCTTAAACTGAGCATTATGTGCACAGTGGTTATGTGTTCAGAGATATGTGTTCTTTTCCTTACCTTTCTAAGAATGGTGTCAATATACTTCCTCAGGGGGTGGTTGTACTTAATGGCCTCGCTGATCTTCCTCACCTCCTGTTTAAGGGCCAGACAATTTAAGAGATAACAACACAAATTTTCAGTCATGCTGTTTTAGAAAAAAAACATTACACATATTATAAGATGTAAGATATTATAAGTGTGTGTGTATACACTTGTATACACACACACACACAATCACCAGTTAACAGCACTGCAGACTGAAGCTGAAACAAATGCTTCATGGACCTCTAGCAGCAAGCACATCTCAACGTCAACTGTTCAGAGGAGATCAGGTCTTTATGGCAGGAAAGCTGCAAAGAAACCTCTTCTGGGGGATGCAAACAATAAGAAAGACTGGCAAAACATTTGGGCAAAGATCACAGCCAGTGGACACTAGAATAATGGAAATTACCCTTTCTGTTTACCATTGCTGATTCTGCTCGATTGCTCTAGCCTGGACGAGTTTGTGGAGTGTTTGTGGAGTGGAGTGGTTTCTGCGCTCTGTGCTCTTTCATTAATTCGCATTAATTAATTCGCATACTAATTAAAATAAAAGTTGGGGCTACTCACCTAGCTGTTAAATAAGGTAGGCTTGATCTGCTCCTAAAGTGTAATCTTTTGTTGCCATTAGGGGACAGGGAGGGAATTTTCCACTTTTTTTTTCCTCCGTAGCTCTTCAGCAAACGCTGCTAATTCGGCGCATAGTCGAGCTGACGAGAGGTTTTTCTGTGGTTTTTCGCCCTCCCAGGAGCAAATCTTTAAATCTTTAAATCTTTAAAGAGCAAATCTTTAAGGAACATACTCTAGGTCGTTAGTCGGGAAGTTAGTTAGCCAGCCAGTTCGCTTGTTTACTTTGTTTTTTGTTTTATTTTTTTCTTTACTGTTCTCCAGTGTTTGCTTTAAGGATATCCAGATTCTGGTTGTGTTACCGAGTCTGCTTTTGCTTGCTGCTAGCGTATTTTTGTTGAATCTTGTATCTAGACGCAGTGGCTTTTCCTGTGTTTGGTTTCTGCCTTTGGCTTCTCTGAGCCACCTCGGTGCTCTTAGCACTTTTTAGCCAGTAATTCTGTCTCGGCAGTAAATCTTTGTTTAGGGAACGCGTGTTTAGTTAGGGGAGAAAATGTGGCCAAAACTGTGCGAGAGTTGCCGGATGATCGGATTTCTGGAGGGAGACCTCGAGGATGAGTTCATCTGCGACCGTTGCCGACTAGTTGAGCACTTAGAGAGTAAGATTCTTGATCTCGAAGCCCAACTAGCTGGACTCCACAGTAATCCTGAATTGTTAGAGTTCCAGGAACTGTTTACTACACCCTATAGTGAGTGCGCTCACCAAAGCCGGGTAGGGAAGAAGATACAGACCAGACAGGGCGAGAGAGCTGGGTTACAGTAGGGCGTAAGCGTAGAAAGGGGCGCAAAATCCCAAGTGGGGTGGCATCTCCGGAGATTGCGGTGACCAACCGCTTCATGCCACTACATGACGAGTTGGCCCGCGATCCTGTGAGTGGGGGGACTGAAGAGCCCCAGGGCACCCAGGTGGCCTCATCCTCCAAGAAAAGGGAGTTAGTGATAGTGGGGGACTCAATCATTAGAGGGGTAGATAGCATAGTGTGTTCGCGCGACAAGGAGTCTCGTATGGTCTGTTGCCTACCTGGTGCCCAGGTTGGAGACCTCCTGGAGCGTACGGACAAGCTCCTGGCCAGAGCGGGGGAGGATCCAGTGGTCATGGTCCATGTTGGGGCCAATGACATAGGAAAGGGTAGATTTGAGGTTCTGCAGGATAAATTTATCGAGCTAGCGGGGAAGATTAGGAGCAGAACCTCCACGGTAGTCTTCTCTGGAATTCTACCGGTACCACGTGCAAGCAGAGGGAAGCAAGCCTTTACATGGAGGTTTAACGCGTGGCTACAAACCTGGTGCAGGAAAGAGGGGTACAGGTTTATGGGGCACTGGGACTCCTTTTGGAACAGGGGTGACCTGTACAAGCGGGACGGGTTACACCTGAACCGGAGGGGTACAGCTGCATTGGGCCAGCGTATGCTTAGGGTAGCAGAGGGGTATTTAAACTAGGGACTGGGGGGGCAGGGAGATTATACAGTGAGATGGGTAGGGATAGACAGACTGCCGGAATAGAACATACTAAGGCTAATTATTTTATTGGTAGTGAGGGAACCATGATTGCACATCAGTTTGAGCAGCACTGTCATAGAGGTGGTTTTGGGCAGCTGGAGGTAGAGCGGAAGGATGGGAAATGCGCTCACAGTACCCTGAAATTTCTCTGTTTAAATGCTCGAAGCATAAAAAATAAAATTTTGGATCTAGAAGCGGTTATGAGTAATAGCAACTATGATGTTGTTGGGATCACAGAGACGTGGCTTGGTGCAGGGGATGGGGATGAGTATAACATAAAGGGATACAAGGTGCTTAGAAAAGATAGAACCAATAGAAGAGGAGGGGGCGTAGCTCTGTATGTAAAGGATTATCTTAATATCCAGGAAATTCCAGGTATGGAGCCCCTTGGTGTGAGTGAGGACATATGGATTAAAATACTGGGGGAAAATGAAAAGGGTCTAAATGTCGGAGTATGTTATAGGCCACCAGCCTCTGACAGCAGTGTCAACAGGATGATCTTTGATAACATTACACTGGCATGTCAGGAGGGTGAGACAGTAGTAATGGGGGACTTCAATTACCCCTCAATTAATTGGGAAACTGTGTCTGGTCAGGGTAAATGTGAGGAAGAGTTTCTGGATGTTATAAATGATTGTTTTCTGATACAGGCTGTTACCCAACCTACAAGAGAGAACACAATTCTAGACCTGGTTCTGTGTAATAATCCTGATCGAATCTGCAGTACCGAGGTAGGGGAGCCACTTGGAACAAGTGACCATAGTGTAGTTACATTTGAAGTCTTTTGGCGAGTTAAGACTACATCCTCCAATGCTAGAATTTTCAACTTTAGACGAGCCGACTTTATTAAAATGCGTGATTATACAAGAAATATAAACTGGGTACATCTTTTAGATGGTAGAACTGTAAGAGAAATGTGGACTATATTTAAAACGATAATCCTGGATGTACAGCGTAAATTCATTCCGCAAGTGCGAAAAGGGAAGCTGAAAAATAGGCATCCTCAGTGGATGAATAAGGCGTTACAAGATAGTTTGAAGCATAAAAGGGAACTATTTAGGAAATTCAAGTTAGACAGCTCAGAGACAAACAAGATTGAATACAGCAAAATGCGTGCTCAAGTTAAGAAAGGAATAAGGGAAGCTAAAAGGCATTTGGAAAGACAGATTGCGCTAGATGCAAAGAACAACCCCAAACGCTTCTTCCAATACTACAATCGAAAAAGGACACTTAAGGCTGAGATAAGAGGTTTAAAAAACAAGGATGGACTTATGGTTTATGATAACAAGGCTATTGCTGATACTCTAAACAACTACTTTGTGGAGAGTTTCACAAGTGAAGGGTTCGCGCATATGCCTCCAGGAGAATTCAGTCCTCAGAGTCTTATGGAGGAAATTGATTTATATGACACAGAAGTGCTAGATAAACTTCGAAAACTTAAAACAAATAAGGCAGCAGGTCCTGATGGAATATTTCCAAGAGTCCTCAGGGAACTAGCGGAAGAGGTCTACAAACCTCTGACAGTTATTTTTAAGAAATCTCTTAAAACTGGAGAAATACCAGATGACTGGAAGCTAGGCAGTGTAGTACCTATCTACAAGAAAGGAGACCGGACTGATCCAGGAAATTATAGGCCTGTCAGCTTAACTTGTATCTCTTGTAAATTACTGGAAGCCATCATTAGGGACAATTTGGAATTATTCTTAGAACAAAATGGTATCCTAAACGATACCCAGCATGGTTTTCGCAGAGGGAGGTCATGCTTAACAAACCTCCTGGACTTTTTTGAGGAAGCTACAGCATGTTTAGATGCAAACCAAGCTTATGACATTATCTATTTAGACTTCCAAAAGGCATTCGACAAAGTTCCGCATGATAGGCTCATAGAGAAAATGAAATCTGCAGGAATATCAGGAGCTATCACCGAGTGGGTTCGAAGTTGGCTGGCTGGTAGAAAGCAGAGTGTAACTGTTGGAGGAATTGTTTCAGAACAGGGTCCTGTGAGAAGTGGAGTCCCGCAGGGATCGGTGTTGGGGCCTTTGCTTTTCCTTATCTACATAAATGATCTTGATGCAGGGGTTAGTAGTAAAATAGTAAAATTTGCAGATGACACAAAACTGGGGGGGCTAGCAAACAGTATAGAATCAACTAAGGTAATACAAGAAGACCTAAACAGCATCCATATGTGGGCAGGTACCTGGCAGATGACATTCAACTTAACTAAATGTAAAGTCTTGCATGTGGGCAACAAGAACATTAGACAAGACTACTTCATGGGAGGAAGTAAACTAGATTGTGCTCAATTTGAAAAAGACTTGGGAGTAATAGTTGACCAAAGCCTAACAGGATCTAGGCAGTGTGCTGTAGCAGTAAAAAAGGCCAACAGGATGCTAGGATATATAGCCAAAAGTATTGATTATAAATCTAAGGAGGTTATATTAAAATTATACAATGCTTTAGTTAGACCACACTTGGAATACTGTGTGCAGTTCTGGGCACCGCACTATAAGAAAGATATCGAGGCTCTTGAAAAAGTACAAAGGAGGGCAACTAAATTAGTTCCTGGCATGAAACATAAAAGCTACGAGGCAAGACTGAAGTTACTTAACCTATTTAGACTCAGCAAGAGGAGACTAAGGGGTGATTTAATAGAGGTTTTTAAATTTCTAAAGGGACTCAACAAGGTTAGCTACGATAAATTTTTTAAATTAAGTTCAGTCTGTAGGACAAGGGGACATATATGGAAACTAGTTAAGAGTAAGTTCCGCACTGATGTAAGGAAGTATTATTTCACGCAAAGAGTTATCAATACATGGAATGGGTTGCCAGGTCATGTAGTTGAGGCAGAGACCCTTGCTGTGTTCAAGTCCAGACTTGATGCAGTTTTGGATACTCTTTAAATAATGTAATGGCGAGCTTTGTTGGGCCGAATGGCCTGTCCTCGTCATAATATGTTCTTATGTTCTTATGTTCTAAATCTGTTCATTTGTCCAAATTTTGTGCTTCCAACAGTCACATGCTTTTCAGATGCAAAGAAGGTGAACGGATGACGCCAGCATGTGTGGTGCCCACTGTGAAGCATGGGGGGGCGGTGTAATGGTGTGGGGTTGTTTTGCTGGTGATGCAATCAGAAAAAGGCTACCACAGCATTTTTCAGTGACATAGCATCCCATCTGGTCAGTGCCTTGTTGGACCGTCATTTGTTTTTCAACAAGATAGCGACCCTAAGCACACCTCAAGGTTTAGATGTTAATGTTAGAATTATCTTGTAAACAAGGAGAGATTGAGTGCTACAACAGATGACCTGGCCCCCACAAGCCCCCAACCTAAACCCTATAGAGCTGGTTTAGGATGAGTTTGCCTGAAGAGAAAGATTAAGACAGCCAACTTGTGCCCAGAACTTGCAGGAACTCTTTCAGGACTGTTGGAGAAGCATTCCAGGTGGCTACCTCTGGAAGCTGGATGAAAGAATGCCAGGAGTCTGCAATACTGTCATCAAAGCAAAAGGGAGGTATTTCGAAGAGTCTAAAATTTAAGAGAATTTGACCTGTAAAACACTTCCCTGAGTCCTCACAATATTTGATTTGTATTATTTTATACCTTCAAGGCCTTCTTGCACCTGTAAGGCAAATGACATAGCTAAAATAGTGAAAAATGCATTAAAAAGCAGGTGTGTCCAAACTTTTAACTGGTACTAAACATGTTGTTCATGAATGATCATATGTGATCATTCAGTTTGGTGAATCCTTGACCACAGAAGTTTATATTGGTGCAGTAGGTTTGCAAGATTCATTATCCTGACAGAAGAAGACAATGTGCCAGAATGTTGGTTTAATAAAACACTAGGTTATCGAGTATGTGACCATATTTTGTTTCCTCAGTGCAGGTAAGACATTAATATTTTGTTTTGCTTCCATCTCCATTAATTTAGGTTTGCTATAGACAGGATATTTTTCTTGTCTTGGCAAGCATGGAGTAGGTTATACAGATAAGACACATTAATCCCTGTTTAATTTGTCATGAAACTCAGAGGAAGAATAATGAGAAGACTATTGTGAATACACAGAGCTCAAGACACTGCTCCGGTGTGTGAATGGGCCCCACAGTCTGAAATCATATTCAGATTGTGCTGGTACTGATTGGCCAGCGGCTGTAAGGCACTGCATAACTGGCCACAGAGACATTCGGGGAGGGTGGGATTTAGCAGGAAGGAAGGTTTTCATTTTTCATTGCTCACTAGTGCCCCCTGCAGCTCCATTGGGCACCCACAGTCTGCCTGCACAAAGCTGCTCATAAAGTGTCTCCGATTCATGCCTCTAAAAGCCCACTGTGTGGTATGAGAGGAAACAGTGGCTGATGTCTCACAGCTTGGAGAACAACATGTGCTTGTCTTTGCTCTCTTGCACTGACAGCAAAAGCTGTAGCAATGACCAGCTTTTGAAGAGAACTCAGTGGTTCAGATTAGGAGGTATATGAAAAATGGTGAATACCTTTTCCATCTACGGTACAAATACTCCATAAAATAGTTTTTATGGCCACAATATTTCTATATTTAAAGAGTATGGTTGTTCTCCCTGCATGTTGAAAAGCTCATTCAGCATTTTCCAGTGCTGCTCTCACCTCCATTATGTCCTCCAGGTTCTCTTCTGCATCTGCCTTCTCACTCATCAGCTTGGCGGCTTTGAAGTAAGTCTTAATCAGGAGGTGGCCATGACGCGAGCCA
The DNA here is from genome assembly GCA_019788955.1 of Albula glossodonta. Taxonomy (NCBI): domain Eukaryota; kingdom Metazoa; phylum Chordata; class Actinopteri; order Albuliformes; family Albulidae; genus Albula; species Albula glossodonta. The sequence goes on along the minus strand of JAFBMS010000112.1, from coordinate 824,996 downwards.
TTCCAAACAGAGCGTGGAATCTCCACCAGACCGTAGCCTAGCAACAGCACCAGGAGGAACAGCCCCCAGGTGTTAGCTGCAGTAATACCAATGGTCTGCAGTTCGTACCTGAGAGCCGTCACAGATGACAGAGTGGGAGAGACCATTGGTGAGTCACAGGAATACCAGTTAAGTGAACAGGTCTGAGATGGAGAGGGAGTAGACAGTTGGGTGAAAGGGGTGGAGATGCAGAGGAACAGCGAGCTGAAGAAGGTGAAAGGGGTGGAGGTACAGAGGGAGAGTGAGCTGGAGGAGGTGAAAGGAGTGGAGGTGTGGAGAAACAGTGAGCTGGAGGAGGTGAAAGGGGTGGAGGTGTGGAGAGACAGTGGGCTGGAGGAGGTGAAAGGGGTGGAGGTGTGGAGGGAAAGTGAACTGGAGAAGGTAAAAGGAGTGGATATGTGGAGGGACAGTGAGCTGGAAGAGGTGAAAGGGGTGGAGGTGTGGAAAGACAGTGGGCTGGAGGAGGTGATGGGGTGGAGTTGTTGAGAGATAGTGGGCTGGAGGAGGTGAAAGGGGTGGAGGTGGGGAGGGACAGAGGGCTGGAGGAGGTGAAAGGGTGGAGGTGTGGAGGGACAGTGGGCTGGAGGAGGTGAAAGGGCTGGAGGTGTGGAGGGACAGTGAGCTGGAGGAGGTGAAAGGGGTGGAGGTGTGGAAGGAAAGCGAACTGGAGGAGGTGTGGAGGGACAATAAGCTGGACAAGGTGGATATAAGCAGGAGGTTTAGGACTCACCAAGACAGGTGCAACTGTGGGTGCACGGCCACATAGATGAGCAGGGAGCCAAAAATGAGCAGGTAGGTGCCATAATAAATGGCGTTTTCAATGAGTGCCGTCTTTATCTTCCCAGTGATGGAGAAACCACCGGAGCGAGCATAAGACTGCATGAAAGGCAGCAGTAGCCTGTGCAGAGGGACACGAAGAGCATTCAGAGGGGTTCAGATCACCCAATAATGCAAGCCCTTATTCAGAGGCATTTCAACATTGCACTAATGTGCTTCAGTGCTGAAAGCTTGCTGACAACTTTATGGACATGATTGCCTTTGTCCATTTAGAGAGTCTACCATTTTAAGCAATAATATAGAGAATGGTATCCTATGCTTTGATACAGGTCCTGGATGTACAGTAATTTTAATATTGTTTATGTGATCCATGTATCAATATTTTAAATAAAATGCACCCAAACACCAAAGATCATATTGAACCTGTTTAAATCAACTGAGCTCTTCTGATAAGAAAAGTATCATGAACCTAGTCAACAGTCTAAAAAAACCAGCGAAAGGTTTCAGACTAAGGGCCCTACTTTCGGCAGAAGGCGCAAAGTGCTATGACTACTTTAAAAAGGGCCATGACCACAATGACAAATGCAAAGTTAATATTTGGCAACACACCAGCAGTGCAAAAGGAAAAAAAAATGCAGAAGCAAAAAGCCATGTGTGGCTCTCACGTAATAAAGGGGCATATAAGCACAATGTCTGGAAGTGTTCTCCGAAAACAAATGGGAGTACCATGCAGATTATGGGGCGCAATTCCCAAATTGCCATTTTTGTCCAAAGTGAAACCTTTGCGCTTAAGAGGACCCAAAAGCAGGTCTAATCGGGGCGCAAAACTCGACAATAGCCAAATAAATTGTGTAGTATATTGACTCGGCCAGCAGGTGTCATAGCATGACTTCGATAATGACACAAATAATTGAATTCCACATGATCTACGTTAACAGAACCCTGGAAGCCAGGACCCAGGCCGCTGCTGTAGGGCCTTGGCTTTATGTGGCATGTGCTCTACTGGATGAGCTACTGGGGCGCGCCTTGAATGGCAGTTTTAACATAAATTGCTGATTAATAATCGTTGATTATTGCATACCAAACTGAAATATGGACAGTCTTACGCTGTCTTCTGTCTACATACATACATAAAATGCAGGAATATATTCACCCCTGCAATAGCACATTGCCAGTTCTCAGTCTATCAAGATGAAGATTACCATGTCAAGGTTGAAGGTACTTCACACTTTACATTTGCAACAGAAGTTAGAACTTCTTTCGCTTGGAAAACCGGCTTTGCCCAATTTGAAACAGATTGTTCGATCACGGGGAAAGGATAGCGTTAGGTCATTTCATGCCAGTTGGTATGAACGTAAAGATTGGCTGTGTGGCTGTGTGCAGAAGGTCAGGCTTTTCCCATGCTTACTCCTCTTTACTGGTGAGAGCATGTGGGTCAGTAAATAATAATGACTTTGTTAGCAACCCTGACATGTCTGTGGCAAAATAGCAGAAAAGCTTACACAGACAATAGAGAGTAGAAATCAGTTACAGGTAATAATTCAATTGTGACACCTTGTGGAAGCCAGGTTAAGAATGAAAGGACAAGTTTAATTCAATAAAAGTTCATAGATTGTTACATTAATGTTTTCTGCATTTAACATTCAATAAACCGTTTTATTTGGCATTTACATGGTTACATAGTTACGCCAGCATTTCGCCAAACATACAAGATAACCTCTGGATCCAGTTGTCTATTTTTCAAACATAGTGTTTAACTAAGCGCCACCGCCTGAAGACGAGATGCCATCAAAAGTGAATCTCAGTGGCAATTGTTTACTGTCAGTTTTTTGTTGCTTTGGTCATGAATAGCATTGTGTATCACATAAGTAGCTATAGGCTGTATATGTTTTGGGGAACATGGCTTCATGGTAATACTAGACAGGTACTTTCACTCAAACACTGATTTATTACATAGCCAAAAGCTCAGGCTCTGTTAGAGCGATATGTGTATTTAAATGTAGGCTAAGCTTGAAAGTGACAGTATTTAGCGATGTATTTGTCATGTATCTACTCAAATGAATGTAAATACAAACTTGGGTTCTCTAAATCAAGGTTCTCCTTTTTTGCCAACCATGAAGTGAATGGCACTTAATTCTCACATGACGCAGTTTTAAACTACACATGTCCTTTTTAGAGAGAGCGGTATGAGCGTGCTTACTGTATTTATACAATTCTGCTCAACCAATCAAAGGTCAACCAAAAATTAATTTGATGAGGAAATAAAATACCTTAAAACCCTTTTGTTTTTAATGTTATGTTCTTTAACATGAAGACATATTTTGTGTTACAGGCACGACAGTATTGTATCACTGAGCTTATATATATATGCAGATGACATTCAACTTAGCTAAATGTAAAGTCTTGCATGTGGGAAATAAGAACCTTAGACGAGACTACTTCATGGGAGGAAGTAAACTAGATTGTGCTCAATTTGAAAAAGACTTGGGAGTAATAGTTGGCCAAAGCCTAACAGGATCTAGGCAGTGTGCTGTAGCAGTAAAAAAAAGGCCAACAGGATACTGGGATATATAGCCAAAAGTATTGATTATAAATCTAAGGAGGTAATATTAAAATTATACAATGCTTTAGTTAGACCACACTTGGAATACTACACACTACTACGCACTATAAGAAAGATATCAAGGCTCTTGAAAAAGTACAAAGGAGGGCAACTAAATTAGTTCCTGGCATGAAACATAAACACTATGAGGCAAGACTAAAGTTATTTAACCTATTTAGACTCAGCAAGAGGAGACTAAGGGGTGATTTAATAGAGGTTTTTAAATTTATAAAGGGACTCAACAAGGTTAGCTGTGATAAATTTTTTAAGGTGAGTTCAGTCTGTAGGACCAGGGGACATATATGGAAACTAGTTAAGAGTAAGTTCCGCTCTGATGTAAGGAAGTATTATTTCACACAAAGAGTTATCAATACATGGAATAGGTTGCCAGGTCATGTAGTTGAGGCAGAGACCCTTGCTGTGTTCAAGTCCAGACTTGATGCAGTTTTGGATACTCTTTAAATAATGTAATTGCAAGCTTTGTTGGGCCGAATGGCCTGTCTTCATCATAATATGTTCTTATGTTCTTATATATACTGTATATATATATATAAAAAATATGTGAAAGTCCCCATATTGCAAGTAGCACCATGGAATTTGATTTATCACCTTGAACTTGTGTCCTCGAAAATAGCGTTGTGCTTTTGCCCGTCCCATCAAACGTTGCAAAGAATCGGGACTTTTGAGGTACGATTTTCAAAATAGGGCCCTAAGTGACTGTCCACACCACTAACATCCCCATGAGAAACAAGGGTTATACCCCTGCTATTGATGTTGACAACATATTGTGATTCAGGGGCCCTTTCAAACACAAATCTTGCTACTTTGCAGGAAGTAGTTTTTATGTCTTATTTCCATGGTTGATTTTGCTGTTATTCCATAAGCGAATGTCATACTGAACTGGTTGTTGCTGATTGACAGTATGGCTGTGACATACCACTTTGTCCACACTAATACTGTTAATTTCTTTTCTACGATTTGGATTTGTTATATCATGATATTTTGCCATGACGATGTAACACATTCACATTGTTCATGCATGTAGCGTGGTTAGACCTCCAAAAACAAAGCAAGCTTAAAGGGAAAAGTAACGCCTAAGCTACATCTGAGGAATTAATTCCTAAAAAATGGGACACCTTAGTTATTTAGAACTGGTTTGGATACTAAATACAAAACAAATAAATATACTTTGCAAGCTGTGCCGTAAAAGTGTAACCGCAGAAGGTGGAAACACAAATTTATTTCACCACCTGAAAAAGAAGCAGCGTCAAAAAGGGAGCCTAGCAGGTGATGCGAGACCAAAATCCAGAAAACAAGGTACACTGACTCAGAAAGACATAGCCAGTGCGTTCATAAGTTCCACTGCTTATGACACAACGAGCAAACAGTACAGTAAAATTACTGAAGCAGTTGCATACTGTTTAAAACATAAGGATTGAGCTATTCATTATATGTTTACTGCCTATTAACACAGATTCTGCTGTTTTACTTGTACTACTATTTCTACTACAGTATTTGCACCATATTATACTATCAATAAAATGCTGTTACATGTTTTTCTTTTTTCATATTTTCATCAATATTGTTATCCCAAAAATGCCCTTAAATATTGTGATGTAATTTTAAGACTATGGGCCCTGTTTTGAATGTAATATGTCATAAGTCATAAATCAATCATTGACCGTTTTTGCAACATTCATTAGGAGGGGCAAACATGCAAAGCGATTTGAGGACACAAGTTCAAGGCGATAAATCATAATGAGTGTTACGTACAATAAAATCACGTGCACCCAGCGCTCGCAAGAGAACATGGATGAACTAAGGCAGAGGAAGGTGCATTTCACCCCAGAGGAGACAGAGTTACTGGCTCGTGAGGTCCATGTCCAACATGAGCAAATTTTTGATCTGCCAGTGTAACCCCTAGTTCCTCAATTGATGCTACTCGTTATGCAAGTTCGGCAAGCCGTTTTTGCCACCATTCAGAGGGAGCTACGCGCACTCCAGATGGACAACAGGATGGAGGCGAGGCAGGCTCTGCTCAGCAACAGCCTAGAACGAGCAGTGGAGCAGCTATCCATTCCAGCTCCTTATCAGCGCTGTAACCATGAGATCAACCTTCTAACTACCGCTCAAAGGACTTCCTCCATTCGGACCTCTGACTTAAAAAAAGGCAGGCTCATTCATTCTTACGGTTCAGGGTGATAATTATTTGACAGTCAGCTATATTTATTGTCAATACATAACAGTGTTCACTAGCGAGTTACATTTCTGCTGCAAAATGGTCCCAGTCAGTGATTGTTCTATGTTCTGTGCTCTCAATTGCACAATGTGGAGTGAAAATTCAGCTTATGTGTGAATGTAGGGTCATTCTTATTAAGGAAGGAGTGCCGCTGTTTGAAAAGTCGTTGGTGGTAACACCTTCTTCTCCTTGCAATTATGTGTTCCATACTATTGGGATCAACAGCAAAAACAGAGATGTTGAATTCAGCCAAGATTAATCATCTGCACCCATCATGTTCCAAGCATTATAAGAATACAAATTTAAAGAGCACGGGTCTCATGTTCTCCTGGCTTCCTGGGTTCTGTGGAATTCAATTATTTGTGTCATTATGGAATTTTGACCATTATTTCCTTTCTGCAATATCTCTTAAGTCATATTATGACACCTGTTGGCCAAGTCAATGTACTACAATTTATTTGGCTACCTTTGAGTTTTGCGATCCGAATAGACCTGCTTTTGGGTCCTCTAAAGAGTTTCACTTTGAATTAAACCTGCAATTTGAGCATTGCGCCCTATAATCTGCATGGTACTCCAATTTGTTTCCAGCAAACACTCCCTTCTATGCCCCTTTATTATATCAGAGGTGCAAATGGCTTTTTGCTTCTGCATTTTTCCTGTTGCGCTGCTAGCGTGTTGCCACGTTGCACCTGCTAGCAAAAATAGGGCCCTATATCACCCACCCTACGACAGATCATTTTTGAATGGAGCTAAAGCAAAACATGGCAATTTACTTATTTAATAACGTTTTTAGACTACTGGTATTTCACTGTGTGTGGGGCACTGCGACTACTTCAAAATCAAAAGCATTACCACAGCTACCAGAACTACCACCACTAATAATGCTAAGAAATCATCCAACATCAAGAGTGCTTTTATTTTCATAATCTGTGGACTGTCTCACATTTTCTGCATGTCTACACAGATGGTGCAATTTTGTGGAGGTGAAACATCAGGAGTAGAGCCTGTCCACCAGAGCCTCAACCAGACTCACCCTGCCCTGCCCCCCAGTGCCTCCCATCAGCCAGCCTCACCTGGCTGAAGGAAATATTCAGTCGTGTTTGAGGACCCCAGGGGAGACTGTGTAAGAACATTGAATTTTGGATGCTAGAAGAAATCCTTATAAAACGTCTTCATATTTCTGCACTGGTAATTCTGGCTTGGTCCAAAGATTATGCATACACTGTATGCGCCTACTTTTATATAAATTTCTTCTGTCCCAAATTTCTGAATGGTACAGTTCTCTTCATTAATTAAAGCCTTCAAACTCGATTGTGCAGCTAACATTTTCTTTTATATTCACATTTTCACAGGACTCTGGCCCTCTGGGAGGTAAAGTGAGTAGGGTTAACATACTTTTGTGGGCATGCAAGGCTTTCAGATTAACACATCAACCAATCAGTTATTCTACATTGTTCATGTTTGTTAGCTGACTCGTAGCCCAGCCGTCTACAGCCTAAATCCTAAAACATGATGTCACAGAAGCCAGCTGTCTGCAACTAAGTTTTAGTTTCAACAAAACAATTTTCTTCTCTTTGCATAATGCGAAATTACACATGTGAGAGTGAACAGTTCAGGGGTACAAGTATGGCACACTCACCAAGTCAGACACTGCGATGTCCAATAGACCACCCTCCAAAACACTGGCATGATTCCGTCTGGAATGTAGCTCCATGGCTTGTAACACACTTTTTTTGGGACACTTTAAAAGACAAAAAACTATTATAAATTTAAGTTTAAGCTTGTAACCTTTCTTATACAGTAATGACTTTGCTGATGAAACATCACAGCCACTGAGTTCAGTCGAGTTCACTGTAACCTCCTAATCCAGAAAAATTAATTTCATAAACAAAGCAGACAATATTTTAGTCTGAATTTAAACAAACTTGTGTTGCACAAGTACAAATATCGACAGTAATTGATTGTTCAATTACTGAAAGTATTGTAAATTAATGTAACACTGATGTTTACACAATTCTTAGACCACGGCATGCTGGAAGGGGTGAACATTAAAAATATACTGGAAATTTTCTTGCTGAGAATGAGAGCAACTGAAGAGTAGTAAATCTAACCTAATAATTTGCCAATGATTAATTAATCCAAATGTTGTATATAGATTTTCAATCGGTTTAAGTGAATTTTGAATGAATGGATTAGTTCTCTCTCTACTCTTTCTAGTACTCTACAGTTTCAAGGAGTCCTTAATTCAGCTAGGCCTATTTTAAATGTATTGGTTCAGTCAGTATTTTTTCCCCATGTCAAGCAGTGCTCTTTCGCTGCTACTGCCTTGTTACTTTTTCCAGAAGATGAAATTTGTAACCCACATAAGCAGTAATTAACATTTCACATTGAATTGGTGAATCCTATGGGGTTATTTCTGTTGCAGAATTCACAAGTAAATAGCAGGAGATTCACATGTGTTTCACAAATAAACAGTAATTTTCACGTGTTTTGGAGAACAATATTATGCATTTCAACAACCTAAAATAACTGCATTAGAGTAAATGAATAGTTTCTTTATGTGTTTGAACAGAAAATATAACTGATTATCAGTATTGTTAATTTCACACAGCCCTCTTTGTTCATCTGTATCCACTGTAAAAATATATGGTGAAGATAGGCTACATGTACAAGTGTGTGCATGTATGTGTATGTATGCGTGTGTGTGTGTGGGTGAGAGAGAGTCTGTATGTATGCACATATAAACACATGAAAGATGTACAGAGAAAGCAGGAGGACCATGGTGACCTTTTGGTGGGAGGGACAGTGGAGTTTGATGCTGTCTGGTTGAGGAGAGCAGAAGTCACAGCAGGCACAACAGCATGCTCTTCATTATCAATTCTGCACTGCTTGTAAATCGTCTGAAAGGGAAAAGCAAATTTAAAAAAAGTTAACAACATGCAAATATTACAAAAATTGAAGCACATGAATTCATGAGAAGAACCAAACTTTTGGAACACTGGCTTAGGTAATTTACCTTGAAATCTGACTGAGGATTACAAAGCAAATATGAAAATAGCATGGGCAGGAAAGCCACATGTGACTGAACACCATATGGGTCCCAGCTAAAGTTGGTATTTTAACCTTTTTGATCAGTTTCTAATATGTACACACTACCAAGAGAGTAAACATATAAGTATATTTGCACAAAGCATGAAACAAAATGTGCATTCATTCATATTTTTTTTTTTTTTACTTTTTTTAAATGACTCCATCATTTAAATGACTTTAGGAGTAGAGGTGGAGAAAATAGCATGAGAAAACAGTATTTCAATCCATTCTGTATTTCCAAAACAAGTGGTTTACAATTGGGAAAAGACTCTCTCTGACCTATTTAGGAGTAGGCATGTGGTTTTAGAAAATATCAGAAGAAGAAGGAGGATTCTTTCTAGCTTTTAAGATTCAAACACCTCCAAAAGGCAGCATTTTTGGGTTAGGGGCCCCCATCCTAAACTGCACACTTCCTGTACTTTAGATTAGCTAAAATGGGTAACTGGAAGTGATTATTTAGCAAGGATAGCGTGTGATGAAGACAGTTGTTGCCTGCTTTAAACATTAAACAACCAACTGTATGTACCTGTTTAAATGCAGAAATTAGGAAATTAGACAGGAGGAAATGGCAAGCAGAGGCAGCTAGGGAAGAAGATATGACAGGGAACTGCTTGTTACTAGAAAGCACTGCTCCAGCTAGTCACAGCAACATAATTTGTGAGTGTTCATGTGTTTTGACCCTCTGTGCTAACAGATGCTGAACAGTGAAATTTGAAATGATTCTGGAAATTACGATAAATAGATATAATAGATGCAAAAATAAGTTTATTTATCTCACTATCCATAACAAAACTCCAACATTCCTTGGCTATTTATACTACAGTAAAAACAAATAACTGTAAAAAAAAAAAAAAAAAAAAAAAAAAGAGCACTAATCAGGGCAGCAGAATCTGTGCCCATCCACCACTAACAGAAAACACATGTATGTAGACTGCATTTGACCTATCTAACTCAGCACTCTGAAAACGTATTTCACCTACCTCTCACTATATACTCAAACCTATGTACTTGTACTATGTACTACCTCTGGCAAATGCCACTTGTGGCATTTAATGATATGCTGTTGGTTGATGTAACTCCCCCCAGTATTTGGCAACATTGACAACTTGATATTATCTCTGTTTAAGATGCTGATCTATTGCACGCACTTTTGCAAGCCTCACTGGATAAGAGCATCTGCTAAATGCCTAAATGTAATGTGAACAGCTAGTTTAATTGAAAATGTCTCTCAAAAAAAGAAAAATGAATGAATAAAGTAAATGTCCTTTGTTTACACAAGTGTTGCATTTTTCTGTTGACAGGAGTGTGATCGCATGTCAGACCATGAATGGAGATGTTTATACAATTCAGGCGAGTTCACAATGCTCACCTCTGCATACATTGAGTGGTATAAAAAAGGTAATAAGACCACTGAGCTAAAATACAGTGTTTTCCCAAGTCTTTCATGACAACAATAACCTATTTATAGGAGACAGACAGGAAGATAAGCTATAGTAATCACTGAACCCAAACATGGAAAACAATGCGGCCTGAGATCAGGCCCCCACATAGAAGCAGGGGTTGTGAAAGAGGCAACAGGGAGACGCAAACACGTGTGGAAAGGACAGGAGACAGGAGATGGCGCTCATACTGTACTGACCGTGCTGACATCCAAAGGCAAGATGAAAACTATAAGGAAGCACAGGTACCAAGCCAGCAGTGTGCCAAAGAGTACCATGCGTTGCTGCTTTCGGAAGTCTCCATAGCGATGGAGGAGGAACAACGCCAGGAAAAAAACCACCACGATCTCAATTCCGAGCGCGGCTCCGCTCATCCTGTCGCGTTCACCCCACTGATCCAGATGCAGCTCTGTCAACTAACTGGAACTGAGGCCGAAAGACACATCCACTGGAGACCACTGACCCTGAGTCACATAAAGGGCGCATTAATTCACTCTACTCATAATGGCCTGTCAACATAATCAAGCTGGAATGAGGAACATTATTCTAGATGATGATGGCGTCAGAAGTTTTGTGACACCATCATCTCTATTCTAATGAGCTATCAAAAAAGATGTTTAAATGTTCAATACTGCCTCTTGGCCACTCTCAAGTAAAGTGAAATTTAAGGTAGTATAGCGCGGCACAGTACTACACGTTGGAATAATGCTGGAAAATAAAACTGTCATTGGACTATAGACAGTACAAAAAATGAACACTGAAGACCACCAATCGAACATATTATTAAAATCGGTATGGCTTACTGCTACTTTTAAGTTTGTATTTTAAGCTACAGCTATCAAAGGATTTACAACGAAGACCTTGCATCAATTCATTTGCTTTTGTGTGTAACACTGTTTAGGAACAGCTAACATTACATATATTTAATTATTCCGTTTAATGTTAACGTTGGTTAGACAGCTCGAGCTTCGCGGTTCGTTACATGATTGCTAAAGGAACCTTCAATTAAAATGCACTTCAGACACGATAACCAGTGCTTTGCCTCGGAAACTAGCTGAATAGTGTAGTTACATTGTTATCAAGCTGGCAAACTAAATGAATGATAAAAATGTTTAAATGGGTAAGTATAGACAACGTTACATGCAAATGATCAATAATCAGACATCTAAAGCAAACGAAAGCTATATCTCCGTGTATTATGCTGTAAAGTGTAACAATCTGAAGTGATGCGACCCAGCCCAAATGTTACTGTTGTCAAGCTTGGTAAATAAATATCATAATATACCTTTCACTGCATATTCATTGAACTGCTCGCTATCTGGCTAAATCAGCAAGCCAAAACAGCGAAGACATGCTGGATAGTTAATTCGTGTTAATTGTTAAAAAATAATAATAATAATTCAGCTTTCTTACCTGCAGTTTGGAACCACAGTCTTCTGACTGGCGTTTTCACGTAAATGCCTCTCTTGATGTAATATTTCGGATGTCCAGTAACATACCTGAATGTTCTGCTAGCAGCAATAAGAAAAATACTTCCGGGTCACGGTTTTCATAATAGTAGTCCTCTATAAACGTTAAATTTGTGTACCATTGGGGTAAGGTGTTGGCGTCATATCCTTGTTGTGTTCCGCACTTTCGTCTTCAATAGATTGAGAATAAAATGAAGAGAACAGTGTATACTGCCACCCACTAGGCCGGATGATAAATCCGACGGGCTCTGATTTAGATGTCTTATCAACTCACACAGGGTGCGAGCTACAGGGGAGCCAGGGGGTGCTTGGCTCATCTTAATAAGAAATGAGCTCCCCTGAAAATATGATTTGTGAAATTTAGGAGGTCTCTAAAATATTGACAATATGCTATTTTTGCCATGCACTTCTATTTTTCTGTATCTTCATCATAATGGATCATGCATAAAATTAGGATATTATTGATGTTTGACTCACAGTATTGTGTAAATTAGGATGCACAATATTGTATCATACTGTGATGTTTAGTTTTGATACCCATGTGGAGGTTTGATGTTATCATTAACTGATTATTATATGTCAGATGTGCTGACATAAAGCAAGTAGGCCTTCATGCTTGCCGCTATGAATGTTTCTTCAATGAAAAGAGTCACAGTCAGTCCAGGAAAATTATTTCTAAAATAATAATTCTCTGTATATTTATATAATACTGCATTATTCTGTTGTTAAACTTATTGGGGTGGTTTCCCAGACATGGGTTAACTGTAGTCCTAGACTCTTTTTTTTCCATCAGTGATCTTCAAAGCCAGCCAGCAGCATCTGGGCTCCCCCTCTGAGCCAGGCTCTGCTCAAGGTGTCTTCCTGTTAGTCAAGGAGTTTTTACTTGCCACTGTTGCCCTAGACTTGCCCTGATAGGGTGTCAGGCCTGGGAATTATGTGAAGCTATTTTGGAACAATTTGTGTTTGCAAAAGGCACTATATATATGTTGAATTGAATTGACCAGAATCTCTGCAGAGATTGATGACATAATTGACAGCATTGTTTTTTGATTTTTCAATTTATGTGTATGTCTTCTGACAACTTCATGTGAGATTTGATCTTAACAGCTCAACTACAGCACAGAATATGAGAAATATGGTCTGATAACATCAGACTGAATCACAGTATACAAATCCTCATAGATTTAAGTAACTTAATACACACTCTCACGCACCACAAATTGATCACAGTAAAATGTACTATAAATAACACACATAAAGCCTATGTAGAAACTACATTGTCTAAAACAATGTACCCAAACAAGCACACACAATACCAAAGTTAACTAGGGCATGAAAACATGTATGTTCTACCACACAAAAACAATCGCCACCCAAATGGCTGTAATACAGATGTAGTGAATCACATTCATCAGGATGTGCCCTCAAAAGGCTATCAAAGTGATTTTTAAAACCCTAAAAACAAAACAATGACACAAGATTGGCTGTAACTTACCTTTGTTACATTTTGTAACAAACACTGTGATGGTTGAATAAATACCCTTAGGGGTATAGGGTGGAGGGGTAGATGGTCAGAGTCAGATGAGCTCATAAATTTACTAATCTACTACAAATCTTCCTTATTTTTATGGGTCAATCTTGGCAAGTTGATAACTTTATATTGTGATTGTATTGGTGTTGAATTGTCAAGTATAAGTAATTAATAGTAGATGTATTGTCACCATTGATATGAGTTTTGCTCTACACAGAACACTGACAAGAACAATTAAGCTGTTCATATCACTCTGCAAACCCTTAAATATGATATATTTTCAGGTCAAGTATCTACTAAGATAACAAGTAACATGGACGCACCCTGTGCCTGAGTATTTTGTCTTTGTCTAATCATGAGCATAATTGATTGCTTTGCTATATACGTCATCGTATAGATCTCTTGCTCTTCATACCATTTAAAGTGAGCTGGTAACAAACATTGCACATCCATAACAGACTGTGCTGTGACTATGAGCCAACCTGTACAACAATCTCAGTGGATCTATTCAATATTTGGACAGCATGATGCTCTCAGACGGGAAAACGGGGATTTAAAAAAGGCTTAGCAGATTCACATACACTGTTCTGATTTACTAAGTTTGGACCAAAAGACACAGTAAGCTCGTTTAATAAAATGACATTTAAGATCAGTAAATGTTGGCTGAAAGTATGCTTCTGGAGCCAAGGTTCCTCCCACATAACATAGTAGGCCCAAAGAAAGCACTCTAAACTCTCGTATATTGAGTCAAGTTAAAGAAACTAGAAGAATGCAAACGTGCAATAAATAATAAAACACGTCAGCCACATCAAAATTATAGTTGATACTGTCCCTTAATTGTGGACAAGGCCATGTGTCAGTCTTTATAATGGGTTGTCGGTTTTCTATTGGTCGGAATCGTGGAAAGTGTTTGACTGACGCGCTTACTGGTTGCGTCACGTGTTTTAGAGGATAGATGAGCGAATAGGAAGAGTTGCTTTGTTTTGGAAAAATGGAAAACGGTGGGGCGTAGGATTGTAAGTGAAAATGTCTCAATACATTTCCTTCGAATATCCAGCCAGACCAATTGCTTGTCAAATTAATCTCATTCGATAAATGATGCAATGATTATCAAGACAGAGAGTACCCAAACTGTTATGTTTTGTTGTTATTCAAGTGTATTTTACCTAATGGAAGTACAGTAACGTTAGCTAGATAGCCAAGTTAGCTAGTGATAGCTAATGTATTACAAGTTAGCTTCTGGTAGGTATAATGTCAAGGGTAACTAATACATTTTAGGTGTTGTTTAGTTTTGCAGCACAATAAGATTATGCATTAGATTGTACGTTTACAAGTTGTTAATCGTGGCGTGTTTCACTAGCTATTTAACTGACTGGTGCTAGCTAACAAACTAGGGTAGGTGTTTGTAGCTAGCTAGCTATAGTGATATCTAACGTTTACTCTTTTCGGTAACTTCGTATTCTAACGTCACATAACTCATTTGCCTGGTATTTAGATTGCAATTTTCCCTTATTGTTGTGGTGATTGTTATGATTTTTTACAGTAGCATCTGAAATTAGCTAACGGTGTTGAAACAGCTGTTGCACAGTATTCTATTGTATTTACCGATTTATTTTCATCAATTAACGTTCTATTCATTGCTGTGCCGGCAGATATGCTAGGTTGTATACTGGGACTGGGTTGCATTTTGAATAGAAGTATTTTCTTGTGTTATTTCACTACTTCAGGACTGTATCTTTTTGTAGCGACATGAAATTTTGTCCCTCTGTATTTTCATACTTTGGTATGTGCTTCCTAAGATAACGTTTGTACGATAACTCCTTTGATATTAATAATAGCGTTCTTAAATTAACACGTGATCGTTGTTCTTGTGCAGCTATCAGATAATGCATTGTTCCGACAAACCTATGAAGTGGTGTCTCAAGTCAGAACAGCCTTTATGCATGTCGTTATTAAACGTTTTTATAAGGAGTTTTAAAATGTTTTTGAAAGTGCACATTATTGGACTGCGAAATTTTCTTATCAAATTCTTAAATTGTGTTAAGTGTTTAATGTGTTGTTGTCAAAGCTTTTCATACGAAATACAGTAGTTGAGGTTCAAAGGCATTACTTCCATTATGGTGCCTAGGACTCATAGTTTGGCAAATCCTGCGGTTTTAGGGGCTCACTTATGGAGTTTGCTTGGACCAAGTGTCAGCTCATTTATATGAAACGATTCTTTTCCACTCAAGGATTACTAGCTCTCGGAGCTACCAGCAGAGTCGCTGAGGCAAAGGTTACTTGGGTGACTGAACTCACCAATCCCTGGGCTATGCAGTGCTCTCTCCCTGTCTCAACTTTTAAAAATTACTGACTTCTGTTGCACCAGAATCCAGTTATTTTTGAGAAAATGATGAAAGTAGCATCAGTGCTATGTGGTATTTGTTTTATTTCCTGCCATACAGTGTTCATTTGGAATTGAGACATCGCTACAGCTTTACACAAAAATGGTATTTTGATACTGTTTTGTTTACTTGGTAGAACAGGAGGAGCTGGAGGTTAGCTCTGCTTGAAAACAAATTCAGCTCTGTTGTGAATAGGAATACATATATCTCTACATCACATACATTGTAAACACACAGCTACTATGCTTATGATTTTTTTGTTGGTAGATTTTGTTAACGCAAGACCACAGTAGCCTTTATGTATCAGTGTTGAGAAAGTTTTGGATTGGAGCAGCTGGCTTCTGTTAACTCGTAAGACTTGTACCCATGTCTTGGACCAATTGCATCGAGGACGGCTTCCTGTTTTTATGGTGCAGCTGGTGAAATGGGCTCCCTGGGCAGTCGAATTCAGGGGTCCTCAAGGGGGGCCGAGGAGGCTTCGGAGGGGAGCTGCGCAGGCACTGGGCACGGCTGTGACTGCAGGAAGAGGAAGCGCAGCTCGCCCTGCCAGTGTGACAGCGAGGCAGAAGAGGAAGACAGCCTGCTCAACACACCACGGAGGTAAGGGTCGGAGGTCATGCACGTACACCCCCCACCATACACACACACGTACACCCCTACCACACACACACGCACAGGCACATACTGATATAAACCCTCCACCCCCACTACTCACAAACACACCACTAAAATGCCTGTGTGGCAAAAGCTAAAAGCGAACAATCTCAATGGCGTTTCACTAACAGAGTAGTGGAAATAATGTTTGTTTGTGATTTCGACTAATTGTCAGACTCAAAGCTATGCAATCCATCCTTCCCCTTCTCCTTTCCCATGGTTGTAATTGTGCTTCAGTTCTGCTGTTTTTGGTTAGGCAAAAACATTTTTGGAAATGTTTGGAAAACATTTTTTCTCCCAGTATAATGCATATACTGACCTGGAATCAGTGGAAAACTATGTGGCAGTGTTACGATTTCAGGGAAATTGTTGATGTAGTTTGTCTTTTGGCCATTTGAGTGAACTTGTCTATTATACCCTTAAACCTGTTCCACATCAACTGAATGTGTTATGTTTAATCCATTTAATTTTGTGCTAATCCTGTCAAATAGGAAAAAGTTGAAAAGCACGTCAAAGTACATCTACCAGACTCTCTTTCTCAATGGGGAGAACAGTGACATTCAGATTTGTGCACTGGGACAGGAGTGGAACTTGCACAAGGTGTACCTGTGCCAGGTAAGTTTAGAGTATAATAATGCTTTTGGAACAGTGTTACTGTTTTCAATCCACATTTTATGGGCCAAACTTTTTCACTGAATTTGTAAAAGGCTTTTACAACTGAAATAAACATCTCAGCTACCTTGCAATTACCAAGATTGTCTTTTTCATTTCCTATGTCTTTTGTAAACACATAAAAATGTCATTGCATGTCATATTTTTCAAATAATTTAACATCTCCTTTTTTAATTTCATTCTCTGTTTTGTCCTTCTCTCCAGTCAGGCTATTTCTCCAGCATGTTCAGTGGCTCTTGGAAGGAGTCCAGCATGACAACCATAGAGCTGGAGATTCCAGACCAAAACATCGACACAGAGGGTGAGGTCTTCTTAAAATGGGCAGTGTTTCATGAGTCTTCATTAAGCTAAGACTTCTTTGCATAGTGGTATACACTCTTGTCCATGGACAGTCACAGGGATGGCAATGTGTTCAGCCTTAAAAACAGCAACTACTGCAGACACAAGCTAAGTAAGTTAATTCTTAATTGAAACCAACCTTTTCAATTAATTAATTTAGGACCAACTCAACAAAAACCTATACATGAGGTTTTCCACAGGCAAGGAGTGGTGCTGTCTTCAAGTGTTTTAGCAGTGTGGTGTGATGGGTTTATTTTTCTCATTGTTTTAGCTGTGTGGTGTGCAAGGTTTATATTTCTCACTGTTTTGGCAGTGTGGTGTTATGGGGTTTGTGTTTCTCAGAGTGATAGCAGTGTGGTGTTATGGGGTTAGTATTTGTCAGTGCAAGCTAAGAACAAGCTAAGCGAGTTAATTCTCAAATCAACTTTTTCAATTAATCAGTTTAACAGTTAAAATCAGTTTAAGACAACTCAACTAAAACCTACACATGAGGTTTTCCACCGGCAAGGAGTGGTGCTGTCTCAGAATGTTTTAGCTGTGTGGTGTGGTGGTATTTGTATTGATGGTATTTTATTTGTAGTGATGGTATTTGTATTTCTCAGTGTTTTAGCAGTGTGCTGGGTTTGTATTTCTCAGTATTTTACCAGTGTGGTGTGATGGGGTTTGCATTTCTTAATGTTTTATCAGTGTGGTGTGACGGTGTTTTCATTTCTCTGTGTTTTAGCAGTTTGGTGTTATGGGGTTTGTGTTTCTCAGAGCGTTTTAGCAGTATGCTGGATTTATATTTGTCAGGGCCCTATTCTGAAAGTCATAAGTCGTAAATCAGTCTTTGCCCGATTCTTGCAACATTCGATGGGAGGGGCAAACGCGCAAAGCTATTTTAGTGGACACTAAAGTTCAAGGCAATAAATCATATTGGGTGGGTCAAAAAAAAAAGAACATAGCCTACAGTAACCACTGTAGCTTGCATGATATATTTCACTCAGCTATATTAAATTCAATTCAGAATGTAACATACCTGGCAAAAACTGGCAAATGACAGCTGGTAAAACTGACAGTTGCTTGAAAGGGAAGGCAAAGCTTTCCTCAAACTCACGAGACTTCAGGGCTACCAGAGGGGGTCCTTCCACCCTCCAGCTTTTGACAGGCGGCCGGCAAAGCTTAGGAAAGGTGAGGACATCTGACCACCCCTTCCTGCAAGTGTAGCAAGCCGGTTTTGCCATCATTCAGAGGGAGCTACGCGTAGTCCAGATGGACAGTAGGATGGAGGTGAGGCGGGCTCTGTTCAGCAACAGGCTAGAAAGTGCTGCCTTTGCATCCATTGCAGCTCCTTATCAGCGCTGTAACCATGAGTTCAACCTTTCTAACTAGCACTCAAAGGACTTCCTCCTGTTGGATCTCTGCCTTAAAAAAGGCAGACTCGTTCAATCTTATGATTCAAGGATACCCTGAAGTGTAGGATGTTAAAGTCATTAGTTGTTGTGGTCATGGTACATTTTAAATCAGTCGTAGGATGTTGCACCTGCTACCGAAAATAGGGCCCCCAGAGTGTTTTAGCAGCGTGGTGTTATGGGGTTTGTATTTCTCTGAGTGTTTTAGCAGTGTGGTGTTATGGGGTTTGTATTTCTCTGAGTGTTTTAGCAGTGTGGTGTTATGGGGTTTGTATTTCTGCGTGTTTTAGCAGTGTGGTGTGATGGGGTTTGTATTTCTCAGAGAGTTTTAGCAATGTGGTGTGATGGGGTTTGCATTCCCAGTGTTTTAGCAATGTGGTGTGATGGGGTTTGCATTCTCAGTGTTTTAGCAATGTGGTGTAATGGAGTTAGCATTTCCCAGAGTGTTTTAGTAGGGTGGTGTGATGGGTTTTGTATTTCTTTGTGTTTATGTTTGCAGCACTACAGGTGGCCTTTGGCTCCCTGTATAGGGATGATGTGTTGATCAAGCCCAGTCGAGTCATCAGTATCCTAGCAGCTGCCTGCATGCTTCAGCTGGTCAGTTCATAATTTTTATTCATTTATTTGTTGTTTTTAAAATTTTGTTTTTCCCATTTCTTTAGCTAAGCAACACTGTACTGCTGATTAATGAGGATGCACACATAAGCTTGATCTCCTCTGATTCCTGTGATGACCAGCCTTCCCTTTTTTTTCCACACTGCAGACACACTACCAATCACACAATGCCTCTTTCGCTGGAGAAAGACTAAGGGTGCTTACCAATGCTTAAAATTTGTGTTAGCAGCTGTGTTCTAGTACTTGCAGAATACATCCTCTTTTCCTCCACTGTCAGTGGGAGATTGGAGGGAGGGAGGAGATGAGGTGGGTCTGGAGGAGAAGAAGTGGAGGAAAGGAGGAGAGGAGCAAAAAGTATGGGAACACACCCCAAGTTAGCATATACTTTTTATGTATATTTGCAGGTGTTGGGCTGACCACTAGTGGCCCCTAGAGAGCAACAAGACGAACAGACTTAAGTTGCTCAAACCCTATGCTCACACTTGCTTCCCAAATGAATGTCTTTCTTTGTTAGCCAACAGGAGGCCCCCTGGTTAATAATTTATTGATAAATTTGATGAATTTCCTCTTCTGATTTAATATTATATAAATGATTGGACTCAGGATGAATTGGTTGATGATTTAGAAGCCAGTCAAGTAGCAGCCAAATCCTGGTTGGGATGAAATGGCCTATCAATAAAGTGATTAAACAGAGCTTTTCTGCACTTGGATCAGTCAGTGGGCTGTGAGATTTTAATACACATAAGGAGCGGGCGATTGGTGGAGGGGCTGCAGCTTGGAAAGAGTGAGGGCCAGTAAGAGTTGTAGGGATCACATGCCACACAAGTTGGAGGGATCACATGCCATGACATCCTGCTCCCAAGCTGGTGGGAGCAGGTCACTGTGGTGGTCTAAACAGTTTGCCTGTGGGTTGGGGAAAGGGGGAAAAATCCCACCCTCCCCCCAAAAATAATTAAATCTTCCAAAATGTAAAAGCAAATGTTTACTTTTAATTACACTTTGCCAGATTACATATTGTAAAAGACATAATTTTCAGGGAGGAGAAAGATACTGGTTGGACTTATTAGTATAAATTAAAATGATAAAAAAACAAACCTCTTTTTAATATGAATCATCTCTGTGATCTTTTTACATTATCACTACTTTAAAGGCTCAGTAAAGCGCAAGTATGTTACCTTCATGTAAATCACCACACTTTACCTGTTCAATGAGTTGTGTTGCATCAGACATTGTTTCTGCAGTCTACTTATTTCATACTGAGATTTTTATTTTCCTCTTTGATGGTGCGTGGGCAGGATGGCTTGATTCAGCAGTGTGGGGAAACAATGAAAGAGACCATCAGTGTGAAGACCGTGTGTAGCTACTACTCCTCCGCTGGCATGTATGGACTGGACTCGGTCACAAAGAAGTTAGTACAGCTGACCTTAATTCATATTTTCATATTTCTAATTGGTTATTGTCAATGGTACATGGAATGAACTCAGTTTTCTGTAAACATCAACTGATGAAATCTTGGCTGTGTGTGTGTGTGTGTGTGTGTGTGTGTGTGTATATGTGTGTGTATATGTGTGTGTGTGTGTGTGTGTGTTGTGCTTGCAGGTGTCTAGAATGGCTTCTCAATAACCTGATGACTCACCAAAATGTTGAGCTGATGAAGGAACTAGGGTATGTGTCTCTTACTTTGGTATATTTTTCTCTTAATAGTTTTTTTTATCATATACTGTATATACTCATAGACATCGTTTTTTTTGACATCACACCAGAGATTGGACTTGTCAGGCTAGTCTTGGTAACATCTTGAAATTTGCTTAATTACTTAACTAGTGGTCAAGTTGAGCGTGTCAAAAAAGATGGCTACAAAAAAGTGAATGGTGTTGGCTAGTCTTAATATATTAAACATGTTGCTCTATACCATTACAGTGTTATAGTCCATTTCAAAGAGGCAAACTTAATAACAGTTTAATTAAAGTTGTGTATAGTTGCATAAAATGTACATTGTATTGTAAAAGAAAAACCACCTTGCTGCATGGGAAGCTTGAAGCCTTTTAAAACCTGCCAGCTGGATTTGTATCTGCCATTGATAGATTATATTACATAGTCTTTTATCTAAAGCAACTTACAGTTGATTAGGTTAACCAAGGGTCAATCCCCCAGGGAGCACTGTGGGTTTGGGGGCCTTGCTCAAGGGCCCAACAGCAATATTCTGTGGACTGGGGCTTGAGCCACCAACCTTGGGGGTACTGGTCATGCCCCTTAGCCACTACACTACAGGCTGCTCGTAGGTCATGCAGCAATTGAAAGATTACAGTCCCTAACATGTAGCAAAAAAGCTAGTGCTCTTACAACCTGCTCAAGGTTAATAATGGGCTATTTTGGGTTTTGAATATATCTAGGCCTATAATAAGAATGGGAACATAATGCTGAAGTAGAAATTATGTTTATATTTGTTTCTTTCTTTTTTATATTTAACTGAACTATACAGTGCTATCCAAACATACTGTATTTGTAGTGACTTGATGCAGTTTTTGCATATAAGGGCTATGTAACTAAAAATTAAACTTAAGTGCTGAGCTCATTAGCTAAACACACAGCTGAAATGGAGGACACTTTTGAAAATGGAGGACACAGTCCAAAAATGGCAGCTTCTGTGGTAAATTTGCATATAAATTCTACAAAATAAAAGTGAGTGTCTGTACCTTTGTGTCATGTTCATCTTTTGATTTAAAATGCCTGATGTATACAGCAGAAATATCAAATTTCACTCCACTGCATATGTTTGGAGGGCAGTGTATTTTCTATCTACTTTTTTTCTTTTACTTAAATTCCTGAATGAAGGGTAACCAGTTGATTAAAAAGAAAGAGTTCAGATTTCTGAGTGCAGCTCATTTCTGGCCCCTCATTCTTTTTAGTGTTGTAATTCAGCCAGAATTAGCCAAAAGGTGAACTTAAAGGTAGCTGAAATTGTTTTTCAGAGCTTGTATTTTTATCTATGCAGTATCTGATGATCATAACGTATGTAATATGTGACTCCTCCTAACTGTGTTGGGTGTTTCTGGGCAGGGTGGCAGTGATGGAACAGCTGGTTCAGTCCTCTGACCTCTTTGTCATGCAGGTGGAAATGGATGTTTACACAGCATTGAAGAAGGTATAAGAGAACATCTATCGTGTTACATTAGTGCTGGACATGGAGCTCATGGGAAGGGAAACTCATGGCTGCAATTCAGCGAATCACAAGAAGTGCCGGAAACTTCTTTACCTGAATGATAAAACACCAGCCATATTTAACATACTTTACCCGTATACTGCATGAATACACAAAGCTGCAGAATGATGTTGAAAAGGATAGGTGTATGTCGTATTAGCTACTGATCTAATCTCTAAAAACATTACTTTGC
The DNA here is from genome assembly GCA_019788955.1 of Albula glossodonta. Classification (NCBI taxonomy): domain Eukaryota; kingdom Metazoa; phylum Chordata; class Actinopteri; order Albuliformes; family Albulidae; genus Albula; species Albula glossodonta. Next base: position 802,360 of record JAFBMS010000112.1, on the reverse strand, counting down.
CTAAGAAATGTGGGAATGTAATAATGTATTTGAAAATCTGAGTAATATTTCTGAAATGTTGCTGATCATAGTGGAAGTTGCTTTCTTGCTCTGATTGCTTCAGACAAGATTATGATTTTAAAGATGGATTATGTAATTTAATCGTGTAAATAATCAAATGTTGTTGTCTACATCTGCATTAAACTGTAAAGAGTCATTAGGCTCAGCTCTCATCCAGCACACCTTCAGTTCTCTTAGGGCTGGTTCCCTGACACAGATTAGCCTAGTCCTAAACTACAAGAAAACTACAATTAAGATTTCAGATGAAAAATGCTTTCAGTCTAGGACTAGGCTTAATTACTGTATGGGAAACTAGCCTTTCATGTTTAAATTTAGTAAAATCCCTTTTAAAACCTGATGCATTATGGAAAAAATAAGCTATTTTTGTGTGTTATTTTGTGTGTTCACAGATGTGAACCATGTGTAGCTCTCCCATTAATTATGAGTTATTGCCTTTACAGATTAAGGTATGATCAATAAGGTTGTTGTAGTCAGTCGCACATTTTTACAAAGTAAAGATTTTATGCACTTACGCATATGTTCTGTTATTTTGTTTTGTTCTTTGCATGACCTAATAATTATGAAAATGTGTAGTGCTCCTATTTAAAAAGCATTTAAACATTCTCTCTCCATTTCTCATTCTCTCCCATAGTGGATGTTTCTCCAGCTGTGTCCGTCCTGGAATGGGCCCATAAAGCAGCTCCTAAACGATGCCGACAGCTGGATCTGTAAGCGTAGAACAGGTGGGTCCCCTTGGCATCTCTGGAAGATCAGTGTGATGATCATCTTTCAATTATCCCGAGAACAAAAATCATGGCAGCATGTGGAGCACAAGTTTTGCAAGATGGTCACTGACTTGGTTTAACCTGCGCTGTTCCAGAGCTAGGGGAAGAGGAAGCCTTCCTGAGCACGGAACAGGGGGCGCCCTTCACTCCCGTATTCAGGCAGGTGCGGCTACAGTACATCATCAATGACCTGGCCTCAGCCCGCATCCTGGAGAGGGACAACATCCTGCCTCATGGTAAACAGAATGGGATGGGTGAGGTCGGGCTGGGCGATGGCGCATACTGGCACATCAAATAGATGGAAACAAGCTGCTGTCGCAGAGTGACATCACAATATTTCTGGTGGGCTAACCACATGACTGTCAGAAACCTAGGGGCTCCACAACAGAGCAAGCTTAACTTAGTTCGAGTTGAGCAATATGTTCTGACTCGACTAAACCAAACGTTGCTGATCAAGCTTATACATCAGTATCACAAAGGACGTTAACAACAATTTAGTCAATTCAGGGTTTCTTAATCTACCTTGGTCCACGTTAACATAAAAAGGAGTTGGTATAAAATAATAAGCATGGTAAAAAGTTTTGAAGACTAATCCTGTATTATACAGAGCAATGAGGAACATAAAAGTGTGGTAAAGCAGCAAAAAGCACATGCTGACTGTGTAACCGTGTGTTAGATCTGTTCATATTTTCATTTTAGGTGCAGTCTAAACCCAGTCTATGAAGCAGTGGTTGGTAATGAAGGATTAGGTAGCTACATGAATTCCCATCAAAAACTGTGTTAAGTATACTATCAATTTAAGTGTACTCTATGGGCTTCACAGAGAGATTAACGTAGTATTTAGTAGCTACTGAATGTACCTGCTCAATATTTAGCATTTTTGCATATATACAGTGGTAAGTATATTATAGAAGAGTTGTAAGTAAAATATAAGTATAATTAGGTAAAGTATAATTCTGTTTAATATTGTAAAAATATGTTTGATGTTGTAAGTTTCTTGTCCACATTCATTTGGACCTGCAAAGTAAAAACCATTTGCGGGTATTTAAATAACGACAATTTAGTTACTTCATTGATCCAAATGAATTATTAAAGTTATGGTCATTAGAAGGCACCGTTAACAAAAGGCAGTGGACACAGAGAATGTAAGATTATAAAACAGAATTGTATTCAGTTTCCTATGCTAAAAACACTTCACCTTAACCAACAGATGTTACCCAATTAAAAGTAAGCTAAAAACCTTACTAAAAGTTAGCTTGCTAAAGCATTAATCCCACTTCATATTACATACCCCTGTTCAGTAAAAAGAATTAAATTGAGTAGCACTCAATGTACTCAATAGATGTAAGTGATGTTTTTCTCCCTTGGAAACATTTCCCATGGCCACTGAGGTTTGGAGGTGTGATTAAGAAAAAAAAAAAAAACATAAAGATAAGTAACACAGAATGCCAGAGATGGTGGTTATTGCACTTCAATACACTTGGCACTTTAGTGGTGTGGCTACATCGCCCAGCCGTAGGGTGGAGGATTAAAGGCAAGGACAACTGTCACTACAGCGGGTTCAGCCTGGCCTGAATCACAAGTAGTATAAAACTACACCTAACTTCCGGGGAGCCTAGGGACCCCACTGAGTAACTGCAGAGCAGATACAGAATGTGTGTGCAGAGTTTAGCCCTTTAGCAGAAAGGGTACAGTGCTTAAGAGCTATACTCCATTTGGAGTTTTAAATCATTTTTCGGTGAAACACTCACAAGTAAAACCTAATCTATAAATATTTTAATGAAATTGTTGGCTATCTAGTTTTTGCTACCTTTTATTTTTTAGGAGGACCAATATCTTTGATTTTGTTTATCTGAACTAGTTGCAGCACAAGTATTGTACACTGACCAAACTCGCTTCTTGGAGGTAATCTTGTACTAGAAAGTAAATGATGTTATTGAGGTGTTTATATTGTGTTTTTGTGTTCCTCATCCCTGTTCCTTAGACTGGTTGTCAGCTGTGTACAAACTCCAGTGGTTTGCCATGCTGCGGACAGAACACGACAATGACACCGGGTTAGTGGAGGCTCCGAGGTGGGGGCAGTACAGCCCCACTACAGTCACACATCACTCCATCAGTGACCATGCTCACTCTCATACTCCATCCATACTGAATCTTTTTTCCATTACCACAGACTATGGACTTACCAAATACATCGCATCTCTATTCCTTCAGTCCTCTCTGCTACTTACTCACATGAGCTTTCAAACCTGTTTCAATCATTACAAGGACTGAAGCTTCTCTGAAGGCAATGGGCAGCCCAAATTCTGTATTAGTTCTACACATGAACATGCTGCTTAGTGTTTCAATTTTGCCTATCCCTTGTAAATGGACACATACTGCTGTTAAACACTTTGATGCTCATCCTGTGTTATATAGCAATATATAGGAACATAGAACACTGTTTAGGGCTATAAGGCTGTTTAAAAATGATAATGCAGCATGGAGAGCTACAGCACACAAAGTTGTAAACCACAGCTCTACCAGGGGTGCCCCCGGAGATAAATGTATACCTGGAGATGAGGAGTCTACGGTTACACAAAGGCATCTACATAACTGGGCATTATTGAACATGCATATTCAGATGGAGAAAGGCACTGAAGTGAGTCTTACGGTCAAGACACACAGGCACTGCCTGCCACTGCCCAACGCTTGTGGGTGTGTCCTCTAGTACAGTTGTCAGAGTTGACGTTTTTTTATTCACTAGCATGGATAACCAGAAACAAGTAAATAGCACAGTCGATATATATACATTCATTGGTAATATCATTGTTTTAGTTAGTGACAACAAGTACTTTAAAGTGTTTTTTTTTAGATCATGTTAATAGATGGAATGTTAATAAGCGCCAGCTCTGTTTCATTCGGATTGATTCTCCCAGGCATCTTTCATATGAGATACGATCTTATTTTGGCAGATTTTATTCATTGGTTTTCTGATTAATGTTGTGGGCTAATTACAAGTTAGCTATATGATGTTGGGGGGGAACAATAGCCTAGCTACACCAGATAGGTCAAATATCCGTTGAAAACCTTGTTATTGTAGATTAGGCGATATCAATGTACCTTAATATAATCTTGCTGGAGATCTATTTACACATATTTATATTTGCAAACCAGAAACACCAATGATTTCTGCCACATTTTTAAAGGTAATATTTCTTCTGTCACTATAGCTGTATAACGGCAGAGCAGGATCGTAAATCTTGCAACAACAATAAGTTCTTCCTCATCTTATTTCGATGCATTTGACTGTACCTGCAGACTGAAAATGCGATGTTGTGACATCCGATTGGTTGCTGCATGGTGACGTTTTCAAGCGGCCGGGTCAAAGTTCACTGATTTCAACTTCTTCTTGACGGTCTGCTGGTTGGCCGCTCGACGCATGCAATCCCGTCGTGCCCTGCGTGAGCGTCTCGCCTGTGCCCATTCAAAATGAATGGAGGCGGCTTTGGCAGCCGGCGTCGACGCTGCCTGTGTGTCTTCATCATTAAACAGGGCAAATTAGCAGGCCTGACATTGAAGACATAACAAACAATGGACTGTTCCTGCTTATTGCTATCATGTTGAACCCGGTCCAAGGCCACGGCCCACACTGACATAAAGAAATGTCCACACCACCTCTCCCTGTACCCTGGAAATCTAAACATCCTATTCCAAAGAATATTTCTATAGAACAGGAAACGAAATACAGATGCAAGCACAATGCATGATGAATTATCTTTGCTAGATTAAATAATTTTAGCTAAATACTTGTACATTTTGCACTCTTTTATAGTATGTCACTAAATTTAATATTACCTTTGGCTGTAATGTAGTTTTTTTTTTTTGCTTCAAAACCTATACAAAAGGTGACTATCAATCCAAAATTCATACTCCATCCTTAGCGATTCTGTAAGTTCACTTTTCAGTACAAACCCCATAAACAAGAGAATATATAGATACTGATATGCCCTCTCATTTTATGAATGATCACTTAACAGAAATGCACATGAACAAAAGTGGTACATTAAAAACAGATTTGTATCATGATGTAGCTCATTTCTGAGACCACGTTAAAGACAAACCAGGAGCTGAGTCATTTTACAAAGCATACTGACTGTAGAGTGTCATCGATAACATAAAAGTGAATCCTGATACAGGTCACCATTTATGGTATAGTAATTATAATGTAGTAATATTATAATTATATAATAATTGCAAAGTGATGAATGTACAACTTCTTGTGTTTTGCTTTGTGTGTTCACCAGGCCACAGGAAGCCAACAAAGAGGAGTTTGATCTGAACAGTATGAGGTGTGGCAGAAAACTGGCCAAAGATGGAGATGTGAGTTTGCCTTACCCTTTCCCTCCTCCACCCCACCCCATTCATTTAATTTCTCTCCTATTGTGTGTGTTACTGCAGAAAGATGGTTTCTCTCCTTCTGTATGGGTTTTGTTTATTTTTAATGTCATTTCTGTAAGTGTATAATTATAGTAAGCTTGTCCGTTAGCTTGCATTGTATTTTGCAGAAACTTGCCTCAATAACAGAATGCACTTTTAAATTATTATGTGGTTGCTTGTCCCAGAAGTAAACTTTTTGTTGATTGTTGAAAAAACCAGACAAAAGATATTTTCTCAAAGGTGTTGCTCATCATGCATCTATAGTGCAAATCCATCCATCTTCTGTTGAACGCACACTGTATATGTATGACCTTGGTTAGAAGGCGAACTGTCAGTTTCTTGATAGTTGATTAACTATCCCTACAGATGATCAGCTATATTGTTTGCTAACCGAACAATATACTGTGCTTTGTATGATTTTTTTTTTCTATTGGTTTTGTGAAAAGACTAAAATGTAAAACTGTTAAGTCTTAGTGCTATGCTTTTTAAAAGTTTTCATAGTATATTTTTGCTATTCTCTATGTGTTCTAACGGCATTCTTAGCGTGTAGATAGTGGTGCAGACAAAGGCATAATGCACAAAGGAAAATTCTGTGAGCAGTACTATTTTCTCTAAATAATTTCAGTGAGCAGTACTGCTTCAATGCACAGTACTGTTTTCTCTGAGTAATTTCTGTGCACATTATTGTTTTGTCTGAGTAATTTTGGTGCAAAGTACTGTTTTCTCTGAATAATTTCTGTGCACAGCACTGTAATGTCTGAGTATTATCTGTGTACAGTACTGCTGGCGATGGACGGGCTTCAACTTTGGCTTTGACCTGCTGGTGACATATACCAACCGCTTCATCGTGTTCAAGAGGAACACCCTGAGCCAGCCGTGTGGGGGGTCGGTCAGCCTGCAGCCGCGCAGGCACATCGCATATCGCCTGCGCCTGGCCTCCTTCGACTCCAGTGGGAAGCTGGTATGCAGCCGCTCCACTGGCTACCAGCTCCTGACCCTGGAGAAAGACCAGGTAAACTTAAGGCTAATTCCTCTACCATGTGCTCAATTACAATGATTTGTTTAAAGAGGCAAACAAAAGTTGCCACTGTTTGTCCATGAAATGTTGGTAAATCTTATCTGTTGCATCTAAAATAAGGAATGAAAAATTAATCTAAAACAGTGGGGAATAATGTTAACTGTGTTACAGGTGGAAAAACTGTCAAAGTTTGCGTTATTCTTTCTGACACTTGAGAATCATAAAGATAAAATAACTAAACTGTTTTACAGTGGTGCTTGAAAGTTTTTTTTTTTTTTCTATTTCTGCTTTAGAACCACCCAAGCCTATTCAGAACTAAAAGTTAATTCGACTGTTGCATGGGAAAGCAATTAACAAATGTCGCAAGTTACTAGACTGCCAGGATAGCACCACATTTGAAGTAAAAAAGCTAGGCAAAGACCTCCCAGACTACTATATACCTTGCTCTTGGGAGTGATTTTTGTTGGTCAACCACTCCTGGGGAGCGTAATAACAGTGCTGAATTTCCTCCATTTGTACACCATCTACCTGACAGTTGATTGGCGGAGCCCAAACTCTTAAGAAATAGTTTTGTAACCTTTTCCAGTCTGGTAAGCATTAACAACATGTGCTCTGAGATCCTCCAAAATCTACTTTGCCCATGGCATGACGCACTTCCATAAATCTATATGGTGACAGTCAGACTTTGATAGTGAAGACGCAGGCTCATGTTCTTTAAATAGGGCTGGGCCTCCCATACTCACAGCTGATTGTCATCCCATTGATTGAAACACATGACTCTAGTTTCCACTGTTAATGAACTAATAGTTCTAGAGGTTGACATACTTTTTCAAATACATGTAGTATTGGATAATTTTCTCAATAAATAAATAAACATGTATTAGGTTTTTAGTGTTATTTGTTGCATTGGGATCTGTTTATCCAGTTAGGACTTGCATGAAGATCTGATCACATTTTAGGTCATATTTATGCAGGAAAAAAAGACAATTCTGAAGGGTTAATTCTAGCACCACTGTATCCATGACAAATTAATTTAAACTAATATTAAAGAACATGAACCATTTTCTTTGGTTTGAAGAGCACCCCTCACGTTGGGAATCAACCAAAGAGTGCCAGCCTGTTTTTTTTGTCCCAGTCTTTATGTCTGATAACACCAAATTTGCAGTCAAGAAATGGTATTTTAGAATATGACTTGACCATATGCCTCCTCTTCTCCACAGGAGTATGTGGTGATGAACTTGGACAGTCGCCTACTGGCCTTCCCACTCTACGTATGCTGCAACTTCCTGTACACTTCCCCAGCCAGTGGCCGCCGGGCCGACGCCCCAGAACCAGAGAGCAGCGCCCACAGTGTGTCCTGACCCCTCCCCGCCTCAGCCAAATCCAGCCCCCTGGGACACACACTCACTGGACCACCTGAAGCCCAAGCTCAGAGAGAAGCCTTATCTTCTCACCTGACCACACCACAACCTGGGTAGTCTTGAGTACAACAAAAGAGAACTGAGACCAAAAGCTCCAAACACTCCGGCTCAGCTGTTGGCTGGGAACCACACAAATTGAATTCTTCTGATCTAAACTTTCGCAACATTGTTTTCACACTCTTTTTTTATAACATACTAATTGCTTTTTACTTGAATGTTTTTTGTTCATACTATTGACAGCCTTTGTTATTATTGGTGCAGACATGAAAAATGTATTTCCAAGTACTGAAAATTGAATTAGATTTGCGAAAATTTTCTTTTGGACTGTACTAAATGTATTACTTGTTACAAATATTTTCAGAAGACCTCATGAACCTGAGGTTTAAAGTTAACTATGTGACAAATGAAATGACTAAGACTGACAGCTTGACCTAGTTAGTAAGCCAACTGAGCAGGATAAAATGTTTAATCGTTTTTTTTTTTATTATTATTATTATTATTATTATTATTGGATAGCGTTATTTTCACTGTTTACTGTACATACATTTTCTTACTCTGAACAAGTAGTTTGGCATTTTCATGGTCATAATCCAAGAATGGGATTTTTATGGCATTCTGTGGATATTGATGTATGCCTGTGTTACATTGTGAATCATCTAACGTACTCCCCAGTCTAAGGTTTGTTGTTTATATTGGACTAAGGTAGCACGGGGAGAAACATGGCTGTGTAATGTTTTTTTTTTTTTCTATACATGCCTTTTATAAAAAAAAGAAAAAGTGTAAATTGGTTGAGTTTCTTCTACGTTTTCTATTAAAGCAGCCATTTTGTGTTCCAAGTTAAAAATGTTGCATTGAGTCGTATTCAGAAATAAGTCTATATTTACAATAGGTGCTAATTTTTCCATGTTTCTATCCATTTATAAGTAATTCTGTTTTGGACAACAGATATTACAAAATCTGAAGTTGGAATGCATCTTTGGTCCAAATACATTCATTGTCATCCATCATGTCATTTTTATTACAAACTACAGGTTGCATAATGTCCATGTAACTGGGAATTTCTGACTCTTCCCAGTGAGTTAGCCTGGTGGTTTGGCTCCTACTTTTCCCAGTGGGTTAGTCGAAAGGTTGTTATCTCTTCGCAACACTTTGTCTATGGCAATGTTCATTCTTACCTTCAGCATGCTAAATTGCCTGCTCAAAAGATTTCTCACTTTTTTTATTTTCCAAAACTCAGTGGCGGTGTGCTTTCAGTCATATGTTGCATTGTGAAACACCACCAAAGGAATCCTAAGACATTTTCTTGAATGGATGGAATATTCCAGTAATCTTACTCCTTTATTTGTAATGAAATATGTAATTAATGAATAATAGATTCTAAGATCTACCTTGTATGCTTTTGCTCACCAACATACTTCTGATTCATATCAAGCTTAATTAGATCACCCTCAAAACACTAAGATTCATCAGGCATCTTCATGGTTTACTTAGAACATAAATATATTATTCCAGGACTTTCAGAGCTCAGTTTCCAAAAACCTAAGATAATTAAAATATGACATCTCTGTTCTTTTCTTGGATGACAAGCAAAATAGTGACAAAACTGGTGATGAATTGAGAAACGTACGGTAAGTATTTTTACATCCATGTTCAAGAAAAGGCCTCCATAATCATTAGACAATGTTTTACAAAACCTGACAACGCCCTTACACGTAGCTCATGAAAGTACTCAACAGTACAGAAATTTCATGAGCTCTTGAGAACATAGAAATGGAAAATATAAAATTTTGTGGAATATGCTCAATAACTAAAATGTAAATATTAAACCCAACTCTTTAGATTGTTTTAATAAGGACTAAAGCTTGATGATGCACTTTTATTTAATGTTTGTTCACTGAAAGAATATATAAGTCAATAAACAATTATGTACTCACATCTTTGACAACATCAAAAGAGGGTACAATACAAGTTTCATTTTCCTTTAATTTTGTTAGAAAAACTAAGACAAAACATGGTACAGGATATTTTTCAAAAGCATCACAGTTAGGTAATCATACAGAGGAGAACCAGGGTAAGAAGACTTTCATTCTGAGCATGCACTGCTGATAGGCACTGTTCAGTGAGTTCCAAGTGTTCCATCGATAAGCTGGGAGTCTATCTTAACATGAGTTTACATGGCATGGTGTTTAACTGAAATTTATTTGCTTATGAGTTCTCTGGAGAATCTAAGACATTCACTTAAAACAAATAAACCACTTTAGGGGCATATGAACCATTTTAGTTTCAACAACCAGAAAAAAGTAAAAAAAAAACAATTCAGAACATATGTATATGGATCTTACAGATAGATTCAAACTGCAAAAACAAATATTTATACCAGTGTTGGAATGCATAACTGGCTACCCTCTGTTCAGCAGGAAAGCTCCACCAATATCATCATTTGCAGTTCTTTAAATTCATAAAGAATTGGTTACGGTATGTGTTATTTTCTGTCTCAAATTCATCTTGATGGCCCTTATGTAACAAAAGTAATGTTTTGTGAATTCATGAATTCTGGCTTACATTAAATCTAACAACCAGAAGGTATACTGAAATAATAAATCAGGATAGACTGTGCATGTCACTACATTGTAACTTTTGATATAACATCGTTTGTTATATTAATATGTCTGATAACATATTAGCCAAGAAACATAAAGGAGTAACAAATCTTGAATTTCCTGTCATACAGTGTGATGTTTGTCTAAGTACAGTCGGCCCACCTTATCCGTGGGTATATGGTTCCAGGACCCCCACAGATTTGAAAAAACCATGAATGTTCGGGAGACTTCTATTAAATGATGTAATGTTATACTATACGTGTTCATAACTTGAAAACCCGCCTATATGTACTACTAAGAACTAGTACAACGCATGCAAACCATACTGACTACAGTATTCTAGCATACGCTGCACGCAGAAATTTCAAATGTTCTTTTTGAGGAATATTCTGTTTTTTTTTTTTTATTATGTTTTCAAACCACGGTTGGTCAAAACCACGGATGCCAAACCCGCAGATAAGACAGGCCGACTGTATAATCCACACCACAGAGAAGAACATACACTATCAACAGTGGCTAGTAACATTTTTTTAGTTGAGTACCCCTAAAACTGGTAATTGATATGGAGTGTTAATTCCATTAAGAACAGCCCATGACTTTTTATGCATACCAACTCAGTCATCAACCTATAAAACTAAGTTATCACAGCCATCAGACATATATACCCTAATGATACAATGTAATTGATCAGGTTTTTTATTTTCATTGTACGACAGCAATAATACAGCTGAAGAATTACCAGCATTCAAATGGTTTTGCATCAGTCCTTTATCCAGCCTTCTGCATGTGTGATGTATGTTTGGCTTCCCCTATGGATGGTCCTCGGGTAGATGTCTGCTAAACGAGGCAGCTGAATGGGGATGCAGCCCAGCACTTTAGAGCTGACAGGAGCTCCATTTGGAGCATCCCCCAAATTCGCTCTCTCCATCTACCCTACTGTGTGGCTGTGTGCCTGCACCATTAAAACACATTGACTAATCTTCACAGGCCTTTCCCTCCATCCATCTTCAAGTCTTTGGCTGATCCCAGAGACTGTGAGTCTGTATTCCTGCCTGTGTGTGAAAGCCCCACCCTCACTGTGGTAAACCCCCCAGGCTGTCCTTCAGCTTGCGGGTCATGCTGGGCAGCAGGTTGATGTGGTCGTCCACACAGGTCCCCACGCAACTCTCCATCAGTGCACGTACGGCCGGCTCCTTGGCCCCGGAGTCAAACAGGTCCTTTGCTTTGTCATTGCAGTGCATGGTGCAGCGTGCGATTCGGTCCTGAGGAATGGAGAGATTTGTTTGAGGACTCGTGTGAGTAACTATATTCTTTCAAGTTGTTTGTACTCTTTTCAAACAGTAAAATTTATTTAATTCTCGCTGAAAACCACATTGCTCTTAAATGTTTTTCAGATCAAAAAAATCTACCTAATTATGACAACTGTAGGGCCATTGTGCAGATAAGCCCCTAAACCACTTTTCTGTGATGGGTTCTGCTTGAGCAGATTGGCAATTTCCTAAATGTTATCTAATTCACAAGGAAGCCTATGTCTAAGACTGCAGGTCAAATATTAATCAACATTTTTCAGTCACAGCTGACCAAATCCTATATAAAGCTTAGTCTTACCCTTAGGTAAGAGATATGTAATCTGGAATTAGCAAATTCATTCAAATCAGCAAACACAATGTGGATTTAAGAAATTTACAACAGCTTTGAATAAATCTACTTTTCAGGCAAGTATTAATACCAACTCTTCCAATAAAATAAAGATGTGCAGCTTGAGTCCAGGCCAGATGTGATCCCTGGTGCGAGGATGCCCTTCTTGTATCGAGTGCTGTCACAAGAATATACAGTGAGTATGCTTACCTGGAACCGCTCTAGCTCCGTAGTAACCAGACTCTGGGCTTGTGCCAAAGGGGCATGGCAGCGCTCGATGCACTGGTGCACCTGTGACATGGAGTCTGAAGAGCGCTCACAGCAGTCCGCACTACACCGGAACATTCTGCCCTGAGAAAGGAGACAAGCACAGTCACTTAAATGCTACCATGATGAGCTAAGCATGCTGAATCTCGTTAAGATATTCTCAGTTTGTCTCTGCCATCTAATGTGAATCTTAAGTACATTTTATATATCAACTAATGAAGACTCCTTATTTTTTCCAAGTAATTTCTAATGGGATGATAATGGTTAAATTTGTTTTTGCATAATCTGCCTGACAAAATCAATCAGAAGTCAAGGATGTCTATCAGTTCACAAAGTGAACTTTGTGGCACAGACTGCGAGCACCCAATTGAACTGTGAGCACCCAATTGAACAGTAGTGGTCAATAGTGAAGAATGGGATACAGACATTATTATCCTTGTCGTAGGGCTGAGTGATATGGTTTAAAAACAATATCTCTACATTTGTTGGAAAAAGAGATATACAAGATGTATACACACACGCACACACATACACACACACACACAAACATATAGACTACGGGGTATACCCTCACACTATACCTGTAAATGGGGGTCTATGATCACACTACCAAATCATGGGTTTGTACCAGACCACCTGTCACACTGCCTTGTTGAATAACTTGGGAGTTAATACATGCTGGGTTGGCAAAGTTTCCCTACTGCACAAATGAAGACCATTGTGAATTGAAAAATGAATCTGAACATGTTCAAACTACATTGTACGAAATAGATGTTTTAAAAAGTTAATATTTTTTTTATTTAGGCCCAGTGTTAGAGAAGCCACAAAACGTCAACTTATTTGTTTACAATCAAACATTTGTGAATGTTATTTAATGCAACTTGATCGGTGACCTTACACCTTAGCGTAGATGCTCTATAACAAATAGGCTCACGCATGAAAGACAATGTCGGTGGCTAGCATTACTACTTATGTGTTAACTTCTATTGCTGTTGCTGTTACAATACAATCAATGACCGCGGTATCGGCCACTCAGCCCAAGTGAGAACACTGACTGTCACGGCCCTTGCATAATTCTCAGGTTGACAGGTATAAATGTATCTAGGCATAACTGCTGCCTTTATGCGACACAATATATTATAAAATGAATGGTCGGAGAACTGTTAATAGTAACAGTATGCATTTTAGAAACATTTTTGATGCAATATCGGTTTCAATTGTTTTTCTGCAATCCAAAAACCACATTATCTAGACACCTAACGTTAGCTAGCTCACTAGAGTTCTAGCCTGTTCTGTACAACACATGCAAAACCAAGCTGCCTGACCAGCCATTATAGTTAAAATGTGAAAACTTACTTGCATTTTACGGATGTGGTCCCGTTCTAAACACTGGACCATCTCCTCTACGGCAGTTTGAACCCGAGCTTGTTGCGCCTCTGCCATGCCGAACCAAGAAAAATGAACTGCTAGCTATATTGATGTCGAATGCTAACACTCTAAATCGCTAACGTTTAGAGTATTTAGTATTAGCAGAATGTGTGAGATAGATTGTAAGGTATATTTCTACTGCCACTTCGATCTGCTGTTAAACAAGCTAGCCTATGACTGTAAGGTCACCTCAAAATTTCAAAGCCACATGGGAACCACTGACCAACTATAATTCTTGCAGTCACGATTTTGTGGACAACTACCGCCAGGCTTAATGCACATGCGCACTATGACTGTTCTGGTTGTGACTGATTTTATTTAGTTTTTGATTTAGCAGTACTATACGGTATACTTGTATTTTTTAGTTTGAATAATGGTATGACATTTAATAAAACAGTTTACATGTAAGAAAATATCGTGGAAACAATATTGCTCAAAATTGTGTGCACGTTTGATCCTCCAATAATGGCTACACCACACGCCAACCATAGCCATCGTAGGGCGCACGCGCAAGGAGGGCATCCGATGCGCAGGACTGTGTAGTTTGACCTTCCAGTGTCGAAGTACGTTCACTTGAATGACTTCTAATAAAATCAGAGTGAATATGGACAGCCAGTGAAATCTGGCAAAAACTGCTCCCCAGAAGCATCGGTTATTACAAAGTTCATATATTTTAAGATCATTTACTGTGTATATATCTAACACTTGACTTCCTTTTAATAGACATTACCACTGTAAAATAGCCTGTCGCAGCTTATCACAAAGTTGTTTGGATACATTTAGGAACTAACATCTTTTTGCACCAAGTACATAGTATACCGAAGTACAATAGTATGATTTTAGATTAGTACCACTACAATAGTTTCTCAGTGGGCAAAATGACAATGGCAGAGAAACATGCGCACTATTTGGCAACCCCTTCTTACTTCCTGGACTTCAGGGTTATTTCAGCAGCTTTGAATTTGAGATTGTCATGGGATCGTCTAGTATGCATCATGCATATGTTGTCAATTGTACTTTCAGACTTCCGGACTTCTCTCTGATTAGGCAATCATTTGGATGTCATAATATAGCGATAACATTGTCTCACTCTCTTCTCCTTGTTTGAACTCCACTTAGCTTGTATCCACAACGCCGAATTTGTTTTGGAGACGGCCAGTATATTGGTATGAAAAACAACATTACTTTGGTAGTGGGCTTGCTGTCTAGTAGTGAATATTTCACGCTTGAAATCTGCATTGTTTTAGATAGTAGCTGTCATTGTCGTTTTTGAACTCGCTTACAACTATAACCAAATTATAACCACCTCGTTAACCATTTCCAGTATCTGTCCAGCGTTCTTCGGCTAATTCAGCAAATAGCTTCATTCTCTGTAAACTTCTATTTTAGGTAGCTAAATTTGAGAAGTTGTGGAATAGCAACAAGCATAGTATGACCATAGTTGTTTCGCTTAACTCCTGGCACCTTGCAACTATCATAACTTAGCCAGCTACCTGCTAGCTAGACTTGAAAGAACTTTGCTCTTAGCTATCGCTAGTTATCGATAGCCGAACGAATAGCTAAGCAGCTAGGTTTAAGGTTTATGTTAAAATAAAAAGCTTGCTGAATGTTTAGTTTGCGTTGGTTGTAGAATAAGGGCCTGAAGTGTGTCCGAAGTTTGCTGATCGGTGCGCTACTCTGTGGCAATTTGTCGTTACAATGAAGCACATAGTTTTCGGCTAACAAACTTCACAAATAATATTTTTGGCCTCTCGAGTTGCAAGGTTAACCCCAACTATACAACACGCCTTGACCAACTCCTAACGTAAGTGTAACATGAACTCGGATGGATGGAAGAGTATGGATTTGTAGTGTCTGAAAACGTCCTTTCGAGAACTTGTCTTTATGTTTATTTTTCTGTATGCTGACCACCTAAGAAAAAATAACAGTCTTAGCTCGTTAGTGGTGTTGGTTAAGCTAAGAGGGACAACATGCCTGGTGTTTTTACATCACTGTGCGACAAGGTATCTACTGTTTTCAAACGCACTGCTAGCAATTTGGAGGGTAAATAGTAAATTTTGGGAAGCACAATACTTTTTGCCCCAACATTCCTGCTCATCAGCATTTTTTAAATTGTTTGACGGCGTGAAAATATATCAAAGTGTCCTCGAAACAAAAGGAAAATAAAATAATAAAAAAAGTAGTCCACCGTGGAGTGTGTTAAATTCCATGAGGGGTAGGTAGGTAACCGGTGTTCTTTTCAACATTGTTTTCATTTCCTTTCAACATTGCCTCTGAGACTGTTGCATAAGCTTCCTTGTCATGTTGAGCTGCATGCACTTCTACGTCTAGCCATTAAAGAATAAGAAGCATATTACTTTTAGGGCAGAGCCCGTATCATTGCACATATGAATCCCAAAATCACAATGAAGTTTATCCAGATACGAACATATGACCAACAATTACGAATTTTCAGGTCAGTTCATCTGTCATCCATTTATCTCCAAGTACATTATCATCTAATTATGTAATTCAAAACTACATCAGCGGTGTTACATTTAAAGCATAACCACACGTTGTAAACATTATTTAATCAAGAGATTGATAGGATAAAAACCCAACAATATGGGGCACTGCGTGACTAAGTTTGTTACTCCCAGTCCTAGGTGAATACGGTAGTATACTCCGTTTGAACAGCTGTCAAGCAGAGGCATTGTACTCAGTGTTTTTTTTTTTTTTTTTTTTGTCACTATGTGCTTACACAGAATATTGCTTCTTGAATTTCATCTTCATATTTTTTATGCTATTTGGCTTAAATGGCCTTTTTGTAAAAGTTGCGGCATAATTAAACGGATTTGTAAAGCAGGCTTTTTAAAATAACGACATTGGCCATGAGGTTTGAATGTGACCTAAGTCCTGTAAATATCCCAGGAAATAGACTGCACCATTATTTGTATCGGAAGTTAGGCCATAGGAAGGAGTTGAATGAAAAAAAATGTTACCATTGAAACTGTGTGAACTTGCATTTCATAGCTACAGTGCTCACAGCCTTAGACCCTGGACAACAGAAACAGGCTTCCAGGTTTCCTTGCCTTCAAGCCAAATTATGGTTTCATCACAGTTTCAATGATAACATTTTTTCATTCAGCTCCTTGAATGGCAAAGGAAATTTTTATTCAGCACAATGTGAACAGACGGGAGCTTGCAGTCTGTGTTTTTGTGGGCATGTGTGAGTCAGCACTTTCCCTGGTCACTAGAGGACACTGCAGTTATGAGAGCGCCCTACAAATAAGGTTTCCCCCTTAAAGACTGGTGGGAGTGCAACAGAAAACTTACCACTGCCATTTAACTTTTTCACCAGTTATCATGGAAAAACAAATTTTAGCAGGAACTGTTTATATTAATGACAGGTTTTAGACAGGTTTCACTCTCTGTGTTATTTATGCTGTTATGTATTTTTGTGTGTGTTTTGTATTTTTGTAGATGCCTAGGTTGTAAATGTTTGAAGCCCCAGCATGATGACCAGAGCGCTGTCTGCCAGAACACTCCTATTCATGGGGCTGTTGTTGACTGGACGCCGTAGTCTAGCCTCAGCCCCAGAACTGAAGGAACAACCCAAGAGAATAGGTAAACTGAAACGTGTTACTTAAGGCTTCCACTCTCATTACTGTGAGCAGGCCTGTGATGAGATGGGTTTTGCTATTCTGTGTGTGCGATTTGATAGATTCTCTAAAAAGTGTGGTAAGACAAGCATTTTATTGTTTTGCGTATACAGAGTATCTGAGCTTTTGTTTTTTAGCTGTAAAGTAATAAATACAAGCAGTGTAGGAGCAGTACAGAGCAGACAAACACTGTTGTAAAATATCAGAAAAATGTGTTCTTTCAAATATAGCAAACATTTTTATATTGTTGATAGTATAGTTAATATATAGAAAATATAGGTATTCCAATGCCATCCGCATCTGAATATTTGCGTTTGTTAACATAACTTTATGAACTTTAAATTGGTGTTGAGTGAACATTTCACTGGCTCAATACGTTATTCAGCACTGCGGAGGCCATAGGAGGGGATTCACGTTCTCCCTCAGCACTGCTGCTCTCTCCTCTACAGCGGTGGTTGGGGCGGGCATTGGAGGCACAGCTGCTGCATACTTTCTACGGCAGGAATTTGGGGTGGAGGTGAAGATCGACCTGTTTGAGTCTGGGACCGTTGGGGGGCGTCTGGCCACAGAGCAGATTGGGGGAGCAGAGTATGAGACTGGGGGGGCCATTATCCACCCTCTCAACTTGCACATGAAGCACTTCCTGGACAGACTGGGTAAGGAGGGTGTACTGTGAAGCAGGTCTGCTGGTTATCCAGCTAAGTTTTGTAAATAAAATTTCTGCTAATGAAACAAGTGGCTATCTGTGAAGTAAAACAGCCTCTTAAAATAGTTGAGCTTGCTGTTTATCAAAGTTAGCCAGCATGTTTACTAAAAATTTGCCAGCTAACTTGGTTAGCCAGTTACATGGTTGACTTCCAAAATCTATGGGCCAGCTGGAGATACTCCTCCAGGGTGGCTGTTATTAACACAGTAGCTGTCATTGCAAGTACATATTTCTCTTAGAAATGCAGAGACCTTAAATTTAAGATCCATGAAGTATGGTCACATACATCTGTTTCAGTTCCTTCTTTTCTGCTGTATGTAGGCCTGTCTCAACGCAGGGAGGTTCCCTCGAAAATGGCCATTTTTGATGGTGAACAGCTGAGTTTTGAGGAGAGCGACTGGTTCATAGTGAACTTCCTCCGTATGTTGTGGCGATATGGCTTCAGTTTCCTGCGCATGCAGATGTGGGTTGAGGGCGTGCTGGACAAGTTCATGAGGTAAAGCTGATAAATCACACGATTTGGTTTGAGAATGGGACATTAGTCATTGATCATAGTTTATTCCTGAGTGCAAATCAGAATGGGTTATAGCAGAATGAAACACAATGTTTTGTATTTGATACACACATTAATGGTTTATAATAGTTAGTTGGAGCATCGTATCAATAATTAAACAGATTTAAGTTATGATATCAACATGTGTAACTTATTACAAAAATTTTACTCCCAAAATTTAAATGAAGAGTATGGTCATGTTGGTCTGCCCACAGAACAACTACTTGTTTCCTTTGAAAATGCTGTTGTTGACATTACCGTCTTGCAGTTTTACTGGGAATTAAGTATCCTTATCCATTAAGAAATATATAATATGTAATATATTTAATAAATTATATCTTAACAAAATTAGTGACATCAAAATAGTACTTTACAGTTTTAATTGTTATTGATTGATATTAGTATCTTATGGCATCACTTGTGCTAGTACAAGGCTGTTCTAGCCAAGGGAAAACTTTTATTTATATAAAACTGGTATTGACCTGACAGGTGTCATAAGTTTGCTGTATCAGAACATACTGGTATATACTACAGAAAATACAGTGTTATGTACAGGAATAATACGGTTGGATCACAGTATGTGAGTGTTTTGCTGTCATTTTATTGGTATATATATTTTTTTTGGTAGATATATTTTTTAATAATTTGCAATATTTTATATTTTATCTACTAATTCATTAAATGGGTGTTTTACTGGAGCCCTGGACTGCAAAAGACTGTTCCACCCTTTGGTGAAACCTTCCTAGCTTGTAGCTATTTTTCAGTGCTACTGAATGAAGCTAAAGCAAAAGACATATTTATATTGATACATTAATTGTCCATTCAAAAGCACCTTACCCAACATGAATTACAAGTGACTAAATCATTTTATTGAAGGGAAATCCATACATTGTACTCATCTGTATGCTGCCATTGTGCCAGACAAATGATGAACTAGTTAAAATCTTATTCCTGACTTACAGTTTGAACAAAGACTGTGTAGCAGACCTGATCCAAGTAAATTTGCCCTCAGCATCGCATAAAATCTTACTTTTTTCTAATTTTATTTTCCATTTGTAGTCTGGAATTAAATTTTCACCCATTTTAGCACTCGTGTGTTGAGCTGTTTCATCCAGGCATTAATTTCATCTCTTTGACGTGAAGGGCAAAGCTACATGGCCCGCATGTTTAGCTATCACACTCCATGCTGTCTTCTCAATCTCCCATCTCCCCTTGCCCTCAGGATCTACCAGTACCAGCAGTTTGGCTACTCCTTCTCCAGTGTTGAGAGGCTCCTGCATGCCATGGGTGGAGATAGCTTCCTCCTCCTAGCCAATCAGACACTTGAGGAGGCAATGCTGGGGGCAGGGTTCTCACAGAATTTCCTGAATGACATTGTAGCACCTGTGACCCGCGTGAACTACGGTCAGAGTGTCCGCATCAATGGCTTTGTGGGTACGGTGAAGATTTGGAGAGCGCACATTCCCTATGAAAACAATGCATTTCAATTTTGAGAAGACCAACAGTTTAAGTGCATCCAGATTCACTGTACAGTGACTGACATGCTTTTTTGAAATCACATTGAGTTGGATTGTACAGGATATTATATTGGTTTGCGATTCACATTTACTCCAAAGATGAAATGGTATTATCATAATATGAGTACGAGTTTGCGGAAATTCTTATAGTGATACAAGGTTTAAATTTCAAACTATTATCCTTTCTTGTTCTGAGTGGGGATAAAGATTATCAACTTATTTTAAAGCCATAAATTTGGGGAGAAACTGCTTCTGTTTGTACTGCGTCTGCAATACCTCCAGGGGAGGGAGACTGCATGCTTTCATTGCCTTTCATCACAAGTACCCATCCGGTCATTATCTACATTTATGGTGATGTGTACAGAAGTGTCTTATGCAGACCCTGGAACACTGTTTATCTGAAAAGACATTTGTGATACTTATGATACCTAAGAACTGCAGCATAGGAAGACTGCAATACTTAAAATAGTTAGTTGATTGTAGGTCTATGTACCTGTTAGTATGCATTACTTTTTTTATTAGTCATTGCATGTGTTATTGTAAAAATGGCCGGTTGTTGTAATTGGCAGGGGCAGTGTCCCTGGCAGGGGCAGATTCGGGCCTGTGGGCGGTGGACGGAGGCAATAAGAAGGTGTGCTCTGGACTACTGTACCACAGCAAGGCACAACTGATCCCTGCACGCGTTACTGCCATCTCTACTAAGCATCGGCCCCTCAGGACGGGTAAGAGTTCATAAAGGAAAAGGCACCAGGGCCTTACAAATGACCATAAGGATTGACTTGATGTGTTTGATGTGGCACTGATATTTTAATGTCTATATGATCAAATGTATGACAGCGTTACAAAGCACTATGACTGATCTGTGGGAATTCAAATAGATATGCCAATCTATATTTCTTTATTAATAAGGTAAACGGAGAGCCTTCAAGTGGCTCATTGACTGGGTGTTCGAATACTGGCCATGCTATTAGTGGCTATGGCTGGAGGGAGCTGTTGGCCTTGTTGGTCTCACCACTCTTGGCTGGCCAGGCATCTATAGATGCACAGAACGTCAGTACACTGGTGTGGTCATTCTCTGACAACATGGGCAGAGTGTAATCAGTGGTGTGTACATGTGCTCTGGCTTTTTTGTCCCAGCATCAAGTAGAGGGTTGCTTGTGGGAGATAGAGTTGTTTAGGATGGGGTAAAAGGGGAAGAATTCAGATGAAAAAAAGATAAACATAATATTGCATCAGGATTACTCACATCTATAGATCATCTTGTTTTCCAAAAGTGAAGCTTAATCTGGATGTAAAATGATAATTCTTTTAAATGCACAGATTAGCACATAATTATAATGGTTTTACCAGCAAATGAATATCTGTTGCACATCACCACATATGAAGGAAAAAGTAAGAGTTACTTACCTTTGATTGGGGACCTTGGGCTTCTGCCCAGAAGGCTAATTGTATCACTTGTTGTGTGGAGCTTTTGGCAAAAGTCAGGTCTCAAAACCCACACCATGTGCATCCCATTACACATACAAACAAACTTCTTCTGAACACAAGATATTTTTGTCTTATATCCTGTGACTTCAGGCTCCACCCCTCTCTCCTGCAGGTGGCATGGCCTCTCTGTATGAGGTCAGCTATGTTGGTGAATTTGGCTCTGCCCACGCTCTCTATGACATAGTTATTGTGGCCACACCCCTCCACCAGGGTCTTTCTCAGATAGCCTTCCACGGGTTCACTCCCTCCATCCCGTCCCACTTCCCTGGACGCTACCACCAAACAGTTTCCACCCTGGTTCATGGCGTCCTGAACACCTCCTTCCTGGGGATTACCGATCCCCCCTCACAGTTTTTAGCATCTGACATTCTCACCATGGAGCACAGAGACTCCATCATCAACAGCCTTAGTTCCATTGACCCGGTCCATATCCCAAAAGGCTACTCGCGCCCTCCTGCCAGCGCTCGCAAGATCTGGAAGGTGTTCTCGCCCCAGCCACTGACTGAGGACCAGCTTTCCAAGATATTCCTGTCCTGGGACGCGATTTCAGAGAAACGTTGGCTGGCTTACCCGTCTTACAACCAGCCCCTCAGGAGGACACCTCCGTTCATCCTACACGAGCGTCTGTATTACCTGGGGGCGGTAGAGTGGGCAGCCAGTGCCATGGAGATGAGTGCCATCTCGGCCAGGAACTTGGCTCTGCTGGCACACCATCGGTGGCACGAGCAGGAAGATAGAATCGACCAGGAAGACTTGCACACCAGACTGAGGAGCGAGCTGTAGGCAGGGAGGACAGTAAGACAGGTGGAGCAGCTAAGGCAGAGACTGAGAGATACTAATTTGTGTAGAATGTACTGTTTAATGGGAGAACCCAGCCATGTGCCTGTCCACTCTCATTGTGTTCATTCATGGTGATTATTTTTGTAACAAGTGATTATTGTGGTCCTACACGTCCAGTATGTGAGTAAATACAGGTGGTCCTCAGGTTACAACGGTCTCGAGTTATGTCGTTTCGTGGTTACGACGCACTCCCATAAATTACTTAAAAAACCTAGTTTCAACCTAAGCGGTTTGGTTCGTAAATACGACCACAAAAATAAAGGTGAGGAATTGTTCTCTCTTTTTTTTATTACTGTTTCATTTAATTACTACATTTTATATGTCCTTCATGTGTTGTGTGTACAGTGTGAGTGACTTAAGGTGTGAATTTAGGTCTAATTTAGGTATAAATGCCGACTTACGTTGAAAATCGGTTTACAACAGGTTGTAGGAACGGAACTCATTCATAAGTCGAGGACCCCCGTATAGTATTTGGCAGCTCTGTTGTTAGGGTTAGTGCCTCTTTCTTGATAAACAACACACATTTTTACTGAGAGAAATCAATTTCATAATTGGTTGAATGATTGTGAAAGTACTCAGTAAATACCACTGTGATACAATATACTTCATGGAAATCTGTAATAGTATTTACTATTAGTAATTTTGTTACAGTAATAGTATTTTTTCCCAGAAATGAGTCAACAACTATTGTGTTCAATTTTAAAGGTGACTAAGAAGATATTACCTCTAAAATTGGCTTTGTGAAAATTGTTGGTCTCTTAGCACTCAAGTGGTCTTTCGTGGCTAACCGAACACACACGAGCATGTGTACCAGATAATTGCTGTCTCTTTATACCTCAGATGGCATCTGCAAGGGTGGAGGACTAGTCATTTTGTGAATCTGAAGACTGGCATGTTCTTGGCCTCCTCCTCCTGTGTTTCCTGTGGGAGAGGGTTGATGATGACACTGATACGTTTGGTTTTGGTTTGGAAAAAAGGAGGACATTTTTTAAAGGATGAAACAAACAATATCCTCTAAAAGCCCTGTCAGATTGAATGTAATAAAGGTTACTGTATGCACTGTACAGGTTCTTCCTGAAAAGTGTTGAGCATTCCAGAGAGATCCCTATATTTCTGAATTTAATAATTTGTTGAACCAGTTTAGAGTTACTAAACTTACCTTTGGTGTAAAAAGCACAAAAGTATACTGGCCTTACTGGTTATTTTAATTAAAATAAATGAATTTGCTCCCAAAACAGTCTGGTCATTCTGAACCATGGTGGTAAATTGCTTCAAATGCAAAATATTTAAATACTTAAAGTCATATGGGCATTGGGATATGCTTTACAACAAATACATGTGAATAACACACTTGGCCATGACACCTGGTTGGCAGAACTCAAATACTGTATAGATGTGTATTATTTACATGTATAAGGTGCCTTCCATTGCGTTTGGGACATATCCACATCTGCCTCCTGAATAGTGTTTCTGATCTGTCAGACAGGTGTTGAGGGGTTTTTCTCCATTATGTTGAGAATATTCAGTCATCAGCTGTACAGGTCTTCCTTAGCCTACCTGGCCCTTTGCGATTACTGAGCTCTCCAATGCTCTCTTTTTTTCTTAATGATGCTCTGAACAGTTGATTTCAGTAAGCCTATGGTTCACCCTATGTCTCTGAGTGCTTTTTCCTATTTCTCTGCCTCATAATGGCAGCTCTCATGACAGCTCTCTCATACCTGCATCAAGGAAGCAATTGAACACACCTGACTAATCAGAAACACCTGTGAAGCCATTTGTCCCAAATTTTGTGGCAGTGGCGTGCTCAGGCTGTCTGAGGGGCAGGGGCGAAGAAAATAAAAAGGGCATGCCGTGTAGGTCCACCAGCCATGATGCATGTGTGCACATAGGTACTTATCATGTACATATCAAGTTTTTTGCACTGGAGGGACACCCAGGAGGGCACTTCATCATGTTTTCTCCACTGATAGGGCACCCAAGAGGGCACTTCATCATGTTTTCTCATGCCTAGTGGCACCGAGGAGGGTGCTTTCACAGTGTTTTTAACACCAGTGTGTTATGGTGTATTGAAATGGGGGGCTATGATAGTGCTGTAATTGGTACCTAGGAAAACCACAAAGTATTAAAAATCCTTTAATAAAGGTATAGACCAAATCAAGCACAGTTTCTCGAACATTATGGAGGGCACTGATATTGTAAAATGTTATTCTCCTAAACCAAGCAGGCTGATCTTTCAACAGTGTGGGACAAAATGGTTCAATTCCCACCACCATTTACATGTATCTCAGGCCGAGACCTTACTAACATGACCATGATAAATGTTGCAAGTGTTACTGTAACCTGTGAACATTTTATGGATATTTTACATTTTGTAATATTCCCTTTGTACTAATACTGTTTTATTAATCTTGTTTTCTTGCAACCCGTATAACTAGGTTTTTGAAATGTGAAAAGAATTACAAAATAAATTGATTCAAACTGCTCAGTGCCAGGTCTGACATGAGACATACTATTCCTTTTGTCAGGGCAACCATTACTTGACAAGTATATAAAATTCAAGTGCATTTGGGTAGTTGACATGATGTTTAAGAAAAATATGCCTTTTTATTCATTTTCAATTCAAATATGCTAAATGTTCTGTGGTGTGACTGTAATCAACATGAAGTAGGAAATGTTCTCTTTGATATTGCTTAAATTATTGGAAACTGATCACAGTCCATTATATTTTGTAATCAAAGTCTAGTCCTGCGGTGTCACACAAAATATCTGTTTAAAAAAGGGCAATTTAAAGGTCAACCATGGTGTTATTTTCATCAAACCATCAACTGGATGTCTGCCAGTCTTTTTAAAGTGGATAACAAGGTCAAACTGTAAGTTTTCATGTTCCATTAATTTGGAAATTTCTTACTTTCAGTGGGAAACCACTGATGTGTCCATTTTCATCTGTCCTGTACTGTGACACATATCCATTTTAAATGTGAAAAGATTTTAATGAAAATAAAAAATGTAATTACTGTATATTTAAAATAGTGTGCGTATACAGCTACGCACAGCTGGTAGGCCAATTCTTACAAATAAGACCTCAAATTGACCACATTAAGCCAAGAGGCTTAATCACAGCTATAAATTAATACTCCATTTGTATCAGAGCCTTAAATGTAGCTCTGTTTGTTACCTGATTACAGACAGTAACCATAGCAGAAGGCCATACCAGTTGAGGAATAAAACAAGTATCTTTCATTAAATAGGCGATTTTGTTGGTTATATCAACTTTCATCTAGCTAACTGTCAACTATCTATTTTTATGGTTACCTATACAGAAATATATATTTGTGTAACTCTAGGAAAAATAGTTTAAATCAACTTTAAATAAAGTAGAAAAAAATAATCAAGAAAATAAATTGTTGGTCCCGGGGATCAAAACTCCTGGATGATCCCCAGAAACCAACCTTGCCCTAAGGTCCCTGTGCTGGTGAGCGGACAGGTGAGACAGGTCTACCAACGGTGCCCCACTGCCTGTTGGGAAATACTGCTATGCTGTTTCCTCCTCCTCCCTGATGGCTCTCACAAATAGCTGCTGGGTGACTGGTTCTGGATGTGCCTTCCACTCTTTCAGCAGGTTGATGTGGTATGTATGGAAAAGCTTCTGGTGATCAGGCGTTGCAATCTAGTGGGTCACTGGACCCATCTTCTGGTGTACTTTGTATTGGCCCTGCCACCAGGCTAGCAGCTTGTTCTCAATGCTCAGAAGTAGCAGCAGGATCTCTTGACCTGGGGTGAATGTGTGGGTCCTGGCTTTCTTGCCATACCAGGTACGCTGCTTGACCTTAGCGTCCTCCATGCTGGTTCAGGATAGTACTGTCATCTTCTCCAGCTTCTCCCTCATTTGGAGGATGTACGCCACCACACTCTGGCTGTCCATCTTCCCTCCTTTCCATGACTCCTACAGACAACCAAGATGTATTTGTTTTCCATTTTACTCCTCTCTAAAGGACCCACAATGTCCATGGCAGTCCTTTCATTGTGTGTCTACAAGTGGCAATGGCTGTAAAGGTGCAGGAGAAGGGCCTCTGTCTGATGTGATTTGACAGTCTGGACAGCTCCCAACAGTATGCCGTGACATCAGTATACTAGGCCAGTAAAATCTAGCAGCTATACATGCGTATGTTTTCTGAGCCGCTAAATGTCCTGCCCATGGAACTGAGTAGCCTACTTCAAAGACTGTCTGCCTCAAGGACTTAGGTAGCACTAGGCTCTCTGCCTCCCCCTGTCTGTGATAGAGAACCTCCCCTTTAAGCACAAAACTCTCCTCTCTCAACAGATCCTCACTAGCTGAGCTTGAAGCCAATCCCGCAAACAATGAATCTATTGAAGGATCCTCTCCCTGGAGCTGTGCCATATTCATAGGGTATCAAATACATCAGGAAGAGATGGTTTGGGAAGGTCTGCCTCCTTTCTCTGCCTCACAGTGCCTTTCCCTGCTTTTTCTGTGTCCTAGGCTTAGGAGGATCTAGGGTGGATGAAAAAGGCAGCTCATCAAACAAGTCAGGGTCTGGGCTACTGCAATCTGGGCTAGATTGCTTACCCTTACTGGGATAGGCCTCACTGAGATCACCATCTCTGCCAACACTGGAAGGTCTTGAACCAACACAACACTGTATGGCAGACCTTTAACATCCTCCTACCCTGAGGACTGTCCCTGCACAACCACATAGATGTCTACAGTAGGGTATGCTTTCTCATCCGTATGAATACAGCAAATGGTAATGTCCCTATTCCAAAAACTCCTGCTGAACTTTGACCTGCCTCAGCCAGCTGTGATGCTTCCAAAGTGCTTCCTGGGTTGTTCTGCCGGATCCATATTTGCAGCTCTGGGTTAAGCCTCCGCAGGTACTGATCAGATGATCAGCTCTCCAATTTCCTCCTTGGAGTGTTTATCGGGCTGAATCCACTTCTCGTACTGCAGCTTCAGACGGATGTAGACCTGTTTTTTTCATCTCCCCTGGTTGAACATCAGTGGATCTGAACTGCTGTCTGTATGTTTTGGCGTTAATTTCATACTTTGCCAGTACGCCAACTTTCACATTGTCATAGTACAAAGTATCATTATAGTCCATAGCTACACAGGTGCTACAAGCTTTCCAGGTCAGCAAGGGTAGAAGCCTTATTGCCCAGTCTGCCTTTGGGGATGCTCTCGCAATGCCTTCAAAGGTGACAAGAAGATGTTCAATGTCATCCCCATCCTCCAATTCCAGCAGAAATGTAATGTAACTTTTCGGCATCATGTACTGATAGCAAGTTCCTGATTTTGGCTATATTCCTAAAATGGAAGTGAGCAGTTTTAGAAGTGTTTTTATATGTGTGAGGATCGATTGTGACACCAAGGTCTCTGGTGACTGCATTGGATGCCACAGAGACACTATCAAGATGCAGTGTGATACCTGGGAGCCTGCCCCTGATGGACTTAGGGCTAATAACCAACATTTCAGTTTTATCTGTTAGGAGTATTTATATATAGTATATATCTGGTTTTATTGTTTAGGAGTAGAAAGTGTTTAGCCATCCACTCTTTAACATCTATGAGGCATATTTCCATGTTTGACAGTCTCACAAGGGCATCAGGTTTGGCTGATACATACAGCTGAGAATCATCTGCATAACTGTGGAAATTAATGCCATATATATGGATAATATTGCCAAGAGGTGACATATACATTGAAAACAGCAGAGGTTCAAGCACAGATCCTTGTGGTATTCCATATCTGTACAGTGTTTGGAAGACTCATTGTTAATGTAGACAACAAACCTTCTGGCTAACAAGATTTTTAAGTCGGTCTAATGGAATAAGAACAAGGGGGCATTAATGGAAATTAGTTAAGAGTAAGTTCTGAACTGATATGAGGAAGTATTATTTTACACAAAGACTTATCAATAAATGGAATAGGTTGCCAGGTCATGTAGTTGAGACGGAGACTCTTGCTGTGTTCAAGGCCAGACTTGACAAAGTCTTGGACATTCCTTAGCTTAAGTGGTGAGTTTAGATATGCTGAAGGCCTGTTCTCATTATAAAATGTTCTTATATGATGAAAATGGTGCATATTTTCATAGTGGATTTGCTGTCTGTGTGATATGAGTTAATTTCAAAAATATTTTTCAGTAAAATGGGATGTCACACTGCAGGACAATTTATGTGAGTTGCAGACAGAAAAAGCTGATGAAAATAGTGAAATACACACTATTTTTGGTGACTTACATCTTCCAATAATTAACCATTTATATCATGCAAGTATATAAATTTCTTCTTAAAATAAAAATATTTTGACAAAAAAAGATTGTTTCACCATTTACCAGCTACCCACTTAAATGTGTTTTATATGTAGCACCACATAGCGTTTACGCTCTGCACTGCAGCCGGAAGTGCCACTGCGTGCTACCGCACGTTTTTTCCCCCATGTTCCCAGTGTCATGGATACACAATGCGGGGATCTCTCGGCTCAAAGTATATCCAACAACTACTCTACTACAGCCCCTCCTGAGCCAGTTCATAGTACTGGCGCGCATCGAACAGAGGGTGACGAGAATGCGGGTGGATTTGGGGAATTAACAGAGCTGCCTATTGAAATAAACGAGAGACGTCCCACTTGTTTATGTTGTGGGTAAGTGAAACGTTACATTCACAGTACTTACGTTGTCATCGTTATGTTCACTTTACGTGAACAGGTCGGAGTTTAAAATGACCGAACGCGATGTGAAATGCCTAAGTTCGCCTGTATGTAAAATTAATAAAATTTGGAGCACAAAATCGTTTTATTTGCAGTGAAACTGTTCAGCCAGCGTCTGGTAAATATCCGAGGCCAAAACTCTGCTCTGACTGTAAAACACACTGCAGATGAAAGTGTACATTCAATAGAGACCAGTCGTGTACCGCGCTGCTTACTGACGCCAGGTCAGCACGCACAGCGTACGTATTGTGCGTAACTGGCTGATGTCACTCACCTTTCAAATAATTTCCTGCTGGATTTTTAAAAAATTAAGTCTGTTCTAGAAAACAACCCCTCGGATTTCCAGTGAGTCCTTGGATCCGGCCTTGTACTCGCGTGGTTTTCATGTCAACAAACATCAATAGATGGGCTCCTCGACACCTGGCCAAAGAATTTTTTCTTTGGCATTGTCAGCCATACTTTGGCCAATAGTGGACATAGGTGACTGTGTCCTTTGTGACTATGATTTGTAGGCCTGTGAAGGGAAAGTTCCTCTCATCACCTCAGCCCTGTTTACCATTGCTCTTTGTTTTTTTGTTTTTTTTTTTTTCCACAATGTGGAAACAATTACAATAGCCTGTTGCTAACTGAAAAGGATTGATATTCACTGTAATTACTGGGGTATGTTTCCTTTAAAAATGGCTTGAAATGTGGCTAGTAATGTGTTTTTTTACAATTGATAAAAGCAATGATGGAAAAACATTTCTAATAGTGCCCATAGTTTAGAAAAACCAAGAGGAATTAGCTGACCTCCATCTGCAGCCCCTGCGGAGTCTCCTCTCCAGATAGAGCCTCTTACACAGTAGTTAATTTGTATATGTTTTCCACATGCAAATTCTTAGCACATGCACCCTATATACCCAAACCTCAAAAAAATACCCTTTCATTTTAACTTCTAGATCTGACTCCAGAAAATAAAAAATAAGACAAGGTATCCATTAATGCCAAAAACAGTTTCCTTGGTTGTAAAGATCTCATCAAGATCTTTCCTAAAAATGAGGGATATTTTCCCTGCATAAGCTTGTGGCTGTGAAGTGGCAGATTTTTCAAGTAAGGAAATGATTTAAAGTAAGCAGGCATTGTTCTTACCACAACTACATCCTAATGAAAGTGCAGACACCAATTTGCATGCACATTTTTTTTTCACTTTTTTGAAAAAAAAAAAAAAAAAAATATATATATATATATTTTTTTTTTTTAAAAAATTATTTTTTACAAAAAACACATTCTGAAGGCATTTATGTACTTTCTACAAAGTAAAAAAAAAAAATATATATATATATATATATATCATGCAGGCTCAGATTCAGGTGGATACTATGCAGATAAATGGGTTTGGTTCTCTGGTTAACAATTTTTATCACAAATACATTTGAAGCATTTTATATAGAATTGTGTGCTTGCTGTATGAGGGTTATCTTATCTCTGTGGTTGTATTTGTATATTTATTTTAGTCCTTGTTTTAATTAAAGCAGTGTATTACTTGTTTTTATTTATTGATCAATATCCACCATGATCTTGCCATGAAATGGCCTTCGGTGTTGACGTGGCATTAAATACCATATAAACAAACAAACTGATTAACCATCACACCACTTACACTGTACCAGTGACAACATGTCTGTGTATTTTTCCATTACTTCTAATGTGGCAATCTGATGTCCCTTCAAAAGCCGCCCTCAGAAGGTGTGCCTGTGCCCTTTTATGCCAGTGCGCCCCCTGGAGGTGTCCACATGTCTCTACATCGTACAGCATCCAGCCGAAGTAAGTAGGAGTGTGTGGAACAGAGTGAGGGCGTGGTGCTGGACTGTGGCACAATGTTACCAGGCTTTTGTATGTATAAATTTGTGCTGAAAATGTATTTCACACACTGCAGTGAAAGGAAAGCGATTAAGCTAGGGACACTGTAGGTACAGTACATAGACATTACACGGAAGATCCTATGTAAAAACATTACCTGTTATAAGGAGCTACTAATAATTCATGGTCTGCACCGGGCTCAAGGAAAATGTCCAAATGATTTCAGAGACCCTAATTACTGTTTAAATCTTATCTAGGTCATGCAGCAGTTCTGTATTAAATATGGCTGACATGCAAAAGATGGTTGTAATTCTCAGGCTTTTTGAGATACTGTAATTTGCTTGGGAGAATTGCATAATATTTTACACCAGTCAGTTTTGTGAATGTGTATATTTCCTGCTGTGATAATAAATAGGCTTGAATTCTGTGCTTGAATTCTTGGATCTGTGCTTACTCTTGGGTTGTTTTCAGCAGCATGTCATCTGTAAATTTGTTTTCAGGAGAGTCGAGTGCTTCGCACCGTTCCTCTTCTTGCAGCTTGTCTTCCTCCAGAAAAATGTAAGGTCTTTGTGGGGAGGAGATTCAATGAGGAGAGGTGCGTGCCATTTGAAAAATGATTTTACATTTTCATGGAATATTTATTAAGAGATTAATGGGGAGATATATTTACAACATTATGGGCGTCGAAGACTAGGCATAATCTGTATCCAGGAAACCGACCATAGAATTCATAAACGTTAGTTTGACAGTCATCTAAGAATAGGCTATGTAGCAATGGCTTGAAAACATGGGCCAGAGCTATCAAATGCTGGTTAACGGAATGAAATTCAATGCTAAAACAAAACAACTGAAAATGAATTATTACTTCATTATTTTATTGGTGTGATAAGTAGACATTACATGCTGTTTCACTTCATCACCATGAATCTATGTTAAGTACAGCATGAAGTGTTTCCCCAGCAGTGACACAGACCAATCAATATATAGTTCACGGTTACTTTTGTTTGCATTAATTTGTAAAATAAAGGTAAGTTAAAAAAGAACATTAAACCAAAAAGAAAGTGTATGCATTAAGCCAAAACCACATGTATATAAAGACTGCTTAGAGATTGTTTGAGTTTGATGAGTCTGTCCAATAACAGGAACCCTGAGCTAGCGGCTGTGTGCCGAGACCCCAAGACCCTGGTCCTGTACCCCGGATTGGACGCGGAAAATCTGGAAGACATGAAAGTGGACTTCTCAGCCTCTGTGCACAACGTCCTCATCATCGACGGAACATGGAGTCAGGCCAAAGACATGTTCCACAGAAACGCTCTCTTCCGCTTGCCTAAGCAAGTGAGACGGTTTTTGAGTCTTAACTTTGTATAACAGATTTGATCCTTGAATTATCAGTTTCATAGCCCACTTTTAATTTGTAATCTGCTATGGGGTCTAACTGCTATGGAATGCACAGCCTGTGGACTGCTTATAAAGATGTGTGTTCTGTTTCAGGTGCAGCTGAACAGCTCCATCTCCAGCCAGTATGTGATCCGAACTCAACCCACCAACACGTGCCTCTCCACTCTGGAGTGTGCTGCCATCACACTGTCAATCATGGAGAAGAACAAAGCCATTGAAGAGGTGTGTGCGCATGTTTGCGTGAGTGCGTGTGTGCATGTGTGTGTGTGGTTCCCCACCCAGTCTGCTGCAGCCAACCCTTTCTCATAACACTCAAAATCTGTCTTTCATTAGAGATTACTGTCCAAACAGGTGTATAAAAAATATTATTAAAGTCTGTTATATTTTGTGTTGTGCAAAAATCTCAAGAGCAACAAACTTAACATTTTGATTTTACGGTGTGGATTTGTTATATTGGATTGCAAACAAACTTAATTCATTGCTGGATTAGAGGACATTTATTTTGCAGTGCATAGACCTGGGTGTTGATCCTGTAATCCATGTAAAACTGAGCAAAAAATAAGATGGTGGTGGAAAGGATGTGGAAATTACAACTGCTAATAACCTGTCGTTTTGTGCATGTGGATTGTGTGTTTGTGTGCATGTATGTGTGCGTGTGTGTGGGTGTGTGGTCATTCCCCAGCTGCTCCTGCGTCCCCTGAGGGCTCTGTGCTCCTTCCAGCTGCAGCATGGTGCTCAGGTGCATCACAGCAAGGAGCACCTGCTGCGGAACGGCATCTACGACAAGCCCATGCCCACCAACAAGCGCAAGATCAAACGCATGGAGCAGCTCGTGTCCAACAGCACCCTGTGAGGTGCGCCACTGCGGCCACAGGACTCTGGGGACCACTGCAGTGTTTTAATCTGGCAATTACAGCTTTGGATAAAACAAAACAAACAGAAACCTCAAGCAATCCCCAAAACCGCGTCCACTGTTCACTCCCCTGCTGTGTTCACTATAAACAGTTCACTTAACGGTACACAAAAAGGTTTGAAGTGATATTTCATATTTATAAATTTGTTATATAGTGTGCCTGTAGAGAGCGATAAATGGGTATGTGTGTTGTCGTACATTGCTTTTTTTAATGGAATAAAAAAAAAATGTGTAAACACTTTACTCTTTAATTCGGTAGGCTATAACCTTGTGTTATCTATGAGAAACTGTACTACCATTAGGAATTAGTCCTCAGTTACATTCAGGTGAAATGATGTTTTGTATATTTGTATATTTTGTAAAGGCTTCACTGGAACTGGCTGGTTAATGCAGACAAACCAATCAGTACTTGAAGTACAGCAGAAAGGAAATTCTACCAGATAGAAATGTGGAGCTGTTGCAGTCAGTAAATATTACTTGATAAAGAAAACTTCCTATTATGTTTTAGCATGTCTGCTACATGTAAAACCTTCAGTCCAGAGGTTAAAAACAGTGTGGACCTGTTTAATAGCTTGAATGTGAGCAGCACTTCAATGTGTTCACTGTTATCTTAATAAGGACTGTTGGTCTTTGTCAGTGTTTGGTTAGTGTCCTCTTGGTCAGTGTGATTAGAAAGAGCAGACCTCTATGGGCATGTTCTGGCAGGTCGTTTGAGTCAGATACTCCCAATATCAGCAGTACCTTACACAGTGCTGCGCATTTGAATGGGAAATGCTCTTATCTTCTGTGATGGAGTTCAGTACACATGCACAGGGAAAGATAATATGAACTAAGAGGATACAATATAGTGTGAAATGTATTACTGAAGCTGGGGTGAAAACGGCTACTGCACAGTTTACTGTGTAGTTTTGGTTGAGCTCAGAGGTCTGTAGACAGTGACTCACCTGTGTGAGAAACAGAAGTGGAGGGAGAGTGATCTGGTCTGATACTGTATGATACGCTCTTGAACAGGCAAAAGGTGATACACCATAAAACTTTAATTTGCATTGTGCGTAAGCCATCGTGTCTATTTAGGACGTGTCTGAAATGATAGCATTTCTTGCTTACTAATGGACCACATTCTAAAACTACTGCAATGCCATCACAAGTATACTAGTATATAGTATAGGGGTCGTCTAGGGGTTCCAAGACAAGATTTTAAACACATTTTTACTGACAAGGTATTCCACACAGTAAAACAGGTCCTACATATTGTAGGTGCATTTCAGTCAATCTAGAACGTACTTGCTATCATAGTAATTACTTCCTATGGTTCTGAAGCCCATTTAATCAGAATGACAAAGGCACAGAAAGACTGATGGCACTTAATATCCCACACTGTCACACAGTTAATTGTTCAGCCAATTAAGGACATTTACTGTAATGAAACAGTACATATGAATTTGAATAACATTTTCAGGTAATTTGTGCCACCCAACTCATGTCTGCACAGTCTGTGCTGTAAGTATTACATTAGCTGCAGGTATGATTACTGGACCCAGAGGCAAACTAAGGGTGTAATTCTGCATCTGTGTTAGTGAGCTTTGAGGAGATCTTAAAAATTGCAGCAATAACTGTGTTCCATGTGTTGCAAAGCTGTTTATTCTTGAGGGGGCTGAAGAGATGAAGTTAAAAACTAAAAGGTGAACATCCAGTCCCATCACTCATGTTTGAGCTGGGGCAGCTTTGCAGATACCTCTGCATTTGCCTATTAACCGTAAGTATCATCCAAAGACACGTTTGCATCATTGACATGACCATTTGTTATCATCTAATGAAAGTTATCAGTGCTACTTTTCCTAAGTCATGGCTAACTGGTAGGACATTAACCATTTTATGGCTATGCTCAAATTTCACACATGAAAGGGCTCAAGCACACATACTCTTCCACCCTCTCCAGAGAGGCTGGGCAGGACCTGATAATGCATCATTTGCTTAAATATATTTTTGACGTAATGATGAAATGAACCTGGAAACTTCAGCATTTTCAAGGTGTGAATTTCCACATAAAGTCCTGGTAATTACTAAAAGAAGGGATCATTTATCACATGGTAAATACCATTATTTCTGAAGTAAACTGACGCAGATGAAATGTGTTCTCCCTCCATTTTTTTGCTTTGATAGCTTGCAGGTTCTTTTTTTCCTCTTTCTTTACTTTCCTCCTTATATCTAGCAAATATATAGGTACATTTTATATAGGCTACATGTAGAACTCTTTTACTTTTCCTCCCAGCAAGGCATCAGACATCAGATTTTATGTTTCACTAAGTCTACCAACACAAAGAAAATCAGTCAAATGTTGAAATCAGTCTTTCAAGCTGGATTTTTCCCTGAAGTAAAATCACAATAATTATTTCATACAAAAGCCATGGTTATTCAAATTTTGCCCTTACATTTTGCTCCACAAAAGTTCTGCAAAGGTAATGAGTTACATGTAAGGAGACATTGAAAATCTCAGTTTATGTTGTGAACAAAACAAAAGTTTGTATGCTGAAATAATGACATCACGTCTCTGGGCACAATCAATGGATTGTCCCATCAACGCAGTTGTATTTGAGCCATGAATTGTATCCCAAACATCACACATTGTCATAGATGATTTAAACCAGCATTGGCCAAATTATTTTTTGTTTTTGGCAGAAAGGAAATGAATCATCTTTTTCCTATCGAAAGCACGAGCAAGCTGCCCCCTACCCTAAACCTCCCCCTTCGGCTCATCCTCCCAAACTTCAAATAACAGGACATCCAGCACAAAGGAGCTATGGATGCTGGCAACCCAAACAACAATAGAGCCAATTCAGGGTGCAAATAATGATAGGCCTGTCCCGTTGCTCTGACACAGGACGCAGCTGCCGTCAGGTAGGGAGGGACAATGGAACCGCATCTACTCATGCAAATCATGTGACAGAAGCAGCCTTATAAGAGCAAGCTCCCTGAAAAAGCCTTATTTATCCTTTAGACCTGCACCTTGCACCTTGTACACACCCACAGTGCCTGCCAAGATGAAAACTGGCACTCTATTCATTTTTTTCTCCGCTGTGGTACTTCAAATTGGTAAGAGAATTTTTAAATTTCACAAATGTGTACGAAAAATATAAATTCATTGCCGAATCAAGAGAATTTATACATTTATACTCATTATTAGTTGTATATGTGTACATATATATATATATACATATGTATATATCATTAATTAAACTTTTTAAATATAAAGATTATTTATTAAACACTATTCAAAGAGATAGGATTCAGAATTTTGAAAATCAAAGCATGATGCACATTATTTAGGGTTTCCTGTGCGATAAAGAAGTATTTTCTTTACTTCTAGTAAAACTGATATGTCTAAAAACCTTTCAACTTTGACTTGTGATTCAACTATAACTTGTGAAAGTGATTTAAATTTATAGTGCGACATGTATTTTAGTGAATAATTTAAATGTAAAATGATCTTAGTTTACTAGGGTACGAAGAGGTAGAGTTTCATGTGCAGGTCTATCACAATCAAATTAGGCAACACATTATTCTTACTTTCTATTATTCATCTATTATTCATTAACCATAGTATTTGATCCATGATTTGTACTTAGATTTCATTAAAAAAGACAAGAGTTAGTTACATCTTAACACACTGTACTTCTATACCTCCTCTTTACTGCAAGTAAAAACTATCTGAAGGGGAAATTGTTTCACAAATGTGTAACTCTTGGACAGCAAAACATATCTAATAATTTGTGGGGTTTTATACCAATTCATTGGTGTACATGAGGATGGAGTACTCTTATAATTCATTCTGTTTTGGAAATTGGAAAAAAAAATTTCATTTTTTTCTATTGAGCTGTTTCGCTTTCGGTGAATGCGATCAGCTGAGGTTCAGTTTTTTGAGCCTAATGTTGTAAAATGTCAGTTCATGCAATCAGCTGATGTTCAGTTTTTTGAGTCTAATGTTGTAAACTGTTAGTTCATGCGATCAGCTGATGTTCAGTTTTTTGAGTCTAATGTTGTAAAATGTTAGTTCATGCAATCAGCTGATGTTCAGTTTTTTGAGTCTAATGTTGTAAACTGTTAGTTCATGCAATCAGCTGATGTTCAGTTTTTTGAGTCTAATGTTGTAAACTGTTAGTTCATGCAATCAGCTGATGTTCAGTTTTTTGAGTCTAATGTTGTAAACTGTTAGTTCATGCGATCAGCTGATGTTCAGTTTTTTGAGTCTAATGTAAAATGTCAGTTCATGCGATCAGCTGATGTTCAGTTTTTTGAGTCTAATGTTGTAAAATGTCAGTTCATGCAATCAGCTGATGTTCAGTTTTTTGAGTCTAATGTTGTAAAATGTCAGTTCATGCAATCAGCTGATGTTCAGTTTTTGTCCCAGCATTTGCTGCATCAGTGGCATCAGATGAACGGAATGAAAGAGTGAGCGATGAAGGTAATTATTATTATTATTATTATTAGTAGTAGTAGTAGTAGTATCAAAAATATTATTAGAAAGTAATCTCCAATTCCATCTATTTCTTTTCTGAATTGTTCCTGGTAGATATCATTGTTTATGTTTTATTCCATATCAGCATCAATGAAGTTATTTACTGATCAAGAGGAATGCAGTTTTTAGGTCTAAAATCCTCAGGATGGACATCTTCCTGTAGTGATTTGAATAAATATAAATATAAATGTATACATGTGTTTGGACTTTGTACATATTTTAATGCTAGCAGCCAGGGTATGATTAGGCAGGAATCAGACTACAATCAATCAATAGTAAACAAACCTGGTATATAATACATTGAACAATTGACTTGTTTTAATTATTTTCTGAACAGTTAGTATCATTACTTTTCTCATTCTTAACATTTTGATTATTCCTGGAAAACAGTGTCTGTAAAAACTTAAAGAGACATGAGTGGAATCATAATGGAATGATTGAAATGTAATGTCATTTTACTTTGTTCTTCCAGCAGAGGACATAAGTGAACTACAGAAAAGAGGTAGATTGTTATGTCTCCCTCCCTCTCTCCCCCCCCCCCCCCCCCCCCCCATCTCTCTCAAATACACACACACGGACACATACAAATAGCATTCCGTTCACTTTGCTGTTGAGTGTTAAGTAGCACACTCTTAAACTTGTTATTAGTCTGTTATCATAATGTTGAGAATTTATTTTCAAGCTGTTTGTTTTCAAGTGCCTTTTCACAGCCAGCTAGACACACTTATTACACCTTTTTTGACTAAAGTGAATCTTAACTTAATCCTTGAGGCATGCAACCCTGTCACTTTCCAGAGGGCTGAAACAATCTTCCATTCTTGTCCCCTCAGATCAGATGGAATTTGACATGGCTGAAATTGAAGGTGAGAGGTTACAGAAGCAATGTGGACATAGGATCAGAAGCACAAAGCCATGTGGGCTTGTGGGATAGTATACTGTTGAGTCATTCATGGAACATTTCACCAGACCATCCATATACACTTCAAACTTTCCAGGATTAGGGGGTATAAAGCTTATTCTAGCATACATTGGGCAAAAGGCAGGGAGCTCCTTGGATAGACTGCTATCCATTGCAGGCCCTACAGACAAACACTTATAACACTTAAATTTCATAATATATCAGAATTTGGCTATCATGGCTATTCAAAATTTTATGATTATGAAATTGGTTACACAGAAATGTGAACTATTAAGGTTTAAATATCAAGGGGATCAGTACATATTTTGTTTGTTTGTTGTGATCTGCAAAACTATGTTATCCATTGTTGAAAAATTGTAAATGTCATTGCTTTGTCGATCATTGATGGTGTAATCAGAGTTAAACAATTTCAATGTGTAAAACATCTATATATATATATATAATTTGGCTATCATGGCTATTTTTAAACAATTTCAATGTATACAATTATATATATATATATATACACATATATAGCATGATCTGTTTTAACAACTATGTTATGCTTTCAAAAAAGGAATGCACCAGCAACAGCTGTTTGACATCTGTCCTACAGACAGACGGACAGGGACATATGGGAACAGCTTTGCAGCTGTTTAAGTTCTGTGGGGCAAACAGACAGACAGACAGATAGGCAGACTGACAGACAGGGACATATGGTCCCTGGTAAATGGCAGTAGTGTAATCCGAGGGCTTTGGCAGCCAAGTGGTGCCATACAGCCAGGAAGTAGGGCACAAGCAATTAGCCTCGACTTATTTTAACAAAGACATCCATCATAGACATTCAGTTTAATTACATTAAGTCGGCCACAATATTTCATTCAGTCACGGACTACTTCTTATACAATGACATTGATAATATGACAAACCATAGTTAATTAAATTAAGCTGGTACACTTAAGAACACACAATTTCTTAAGATTTGCTTCATGTTAATACCACTGACTGACAAAAACTAAATGATGTAAAATGTAACCTTTTATTTACGATTTTTAAAATAAAGATTGACATTTAGTCTAGATTTTGACTTAGACTTCACCACTATAACATCACATCAATAGAACAATGGGATTTTAGTCATGTACTTTTTCTTCATGAGCTTAATAATAATTATTTTGATTGGCTCTTATCAGGGTGGGAAATGCATGTTAAAGCTGATTAGCTGAATTCATCTATGTGGTTGAATGTTTTGATTTGAAATATATTTTACTGAAAATTCTCGGGGATATGTGTGAGCATTTTCAGATTTTCACACAATGTAGTACTACAGATTGTATAAGTCTTTGACCCCAATCTTATTGTAATTACTTCAACAGCAATGTAACATTGAAGGGGCACTGGTACTCCAAGTGAAATGGCCAACCATGCCCGATCTGTGCTGTAGTGAGGAACAAAGATGGGTAACCCTATAACTTGAGTATAAGTATGTGTTTTTTTGAACCCACAGAGGATCAGAGCCTGGAGGACGCACACTACCTGGGTAATTAGATGTCTATTTTACATTTTTCTTAAATATTTTCCTCCTAACACTTACTGTATGTTGACTGTTCATTAATTAAAAACAGTAACAGTTTTTCAGGCTAAAGAATGTCATATGAAACTGCAGCCTCACATACACATCAAGCAAATGAAAGCTGCTTTAATGCTAATCTTTATGTATATAATGAATTACAGTAATGAGCAACATGTGCTCATCTTACATATTTAAAATACTCATACTTAAGTATACTTATATGTGCTATGTATCTTATTACTTCAAGTGCGCAAAACACAAACTACTGGACATACAAAATGTATTCAGTTTTGAGACTAGTGTACAAAAACAGAACCGAATCGATTACACATACAAATAAATGCCTGCTGTGTTTGCTAGTATCCTAATGAAATGCATGATGAAAGCATTTGGAGGCCATTTCGTGCTGTGTGCCTGTCTTCCTCACTCTTTGTACGAACACAGATAAAAAAATCCAAGATCAAGGTTCTCTTTGTTTTTGCTTGGGCCTGTTCTGTAGGCCAAGAGCAGAATGTTCTAGTGTCTACTGCTGCAGGATTAGAACACTCAGTAGCTGTTATCAGCTCAGTCACACTTAGGCCAGCTTTTTACTTTTGGGGTACTTGCATAGTAGTCTGTTTAAAATCATAAACCAGTATAATTTCTTTAATTTATACTGGTTTTCCTTAATTGGATTTAATTATTTATTTTACCAGTGCTGATTCAATGTGTTCTTCATTTCTTTATTTATTCTTTTTCATTGTAGAGGCTGTCCGTGATGAATTAAATGATGGTAAGCAAGAAGAACTAAGTTTCAGCTTTCAACCTCAACAAATGTCTGAAATACATAAATAAACCATTTCTTTGCCACATAGGCCTACATTTGATTACATCATATTAAGCCCTGCAGCAAGAGTGAGTCATTTATTTTGCTCTGAATTCTTGTGTTTGGCAGATGAGGACAGTGAGGCCCAACAAGGAGCTGAAAACATGGGTAAGGGACTTCTAACCCTGGAGGAGATGACTGAATTATACCTAATGTGAGCTCCCTCCTAAGAACAGGAGGCAACTCACATTATTTTGTCATGTTTTTTTTAACAGAGTGAAGGGGAGTCTCCTCTGTAACACACAATCTTAAATCATTTTAGAAATACACTGAATTGCTTGTGGAAATATTAGCATATTGTAGCTTAGTATATCAAGGAACTGTAAGGTAAATAGCGACACCAACACAGAACCAAGTTAAAATAAGATAACATTACTATGCCATTTTATGAGGTGTATTCTTAATCCTCACTGGAATTATGATGATTTTTATGACAAATTCCCAATCTTTGGATATAATACATATGCAGCAATGTGAATGATATCAAAACTATGTCCTTGTTTTCAAAGTGGTTGACCTGATGTATCTATGCAACTGTTTTGAGATGAGTCACCTGTGGCCTTATTATTACCTTTATAAATATACAGGGGTAGACAAAACAATGGAACAAATGAAAAAGACTCACATTTTGCACTGAAAAAGGAGTCAGGTGTGTGTGTGTGGGTGTATATGTGTGTGTGTGACGAGGTGCACACTATATTGGAAGCATGGTTTCGAGAGTGATTTCATACACACCATGCTGACCACATGTTCAGTCTTCCCCAAAAACCTGATCTAAACATCATTAAACCTTTATTATGGCAGGTTCTGAAATGTATAGTGTCATTCAGAGATCTCAGTCTCCTTCATCTTTCAAAGAAATAGCGTTTTTTTTCTCTTAATAAGTGGTCAGAAATCCCCAGTTAATATAAAACTGAGCTGGACACGCAAACATTCAGAAACACATTTATACATAATGATATATTACTATATTACATAAGTTGGTGGCTTGTTTAATGAATTCTGTGATAGGACCTGTTTCACTTTCAAATTTCACTTGACTGTGTATGGGTATTATAAATCATTATCATGACTGAATGTGTGTGTGTAAAATGTCTGCGAGAGCCTAGAAAAGCACAAACTTGTAGCTACTTCTGCTCTTTCTCTAGAATCAGAAGAGTCAGAGTCAGAGTCAGAGTCTGAATCAGAATTAGAATCAGAAGAGGACATGGCTGGTGAGTCTTTTTTACACACTTTTCTTACACTTTTCAAACCTATGAAGAAGATGCCAAGAAAAACATACCACAATACTGAACATAGTACTCAAACATCGGTTGGTATAGTATGTTTATGAAACGGCATATCTAAGCTGTCTTGTATTTGCCATAATGTGCAACAAGAAATGCAGAATGTTGCTTTCTCTGCCCATATCTAAAACAAACAAGCAAAGACTTTTTGTGCAGTAGAGTTTGAAAATATCTCACTAAAATAGCATAAGTAGCATAGTTGTTTCTGTGTTTTGTCAAATTGTGGCACACACACACACACACACACACATATATATATACCTTTTTTTTTTTTTTTTTTCAGAATTTAGCATGGTCATTGTACTATACTTGTTTGATTGACAAATAAATGTGAAATTGTTTATTTTAACTCACAATTGACTAGTTAACTATTTACAGACCTTGACAACACAGTTCAGGTTTAACTGAATCACATGCTGGTCCTGCCCTCATCAGCATAGAGCCATATAACTCTGCTCAGATGATCCAACACTTCCTTTAGCAAATAGTCCATTTACTCTGTCTCAATGGTTCTCTCTGCTTTGCAGGTATGAGAGGAAAGCGAGGTAAGTGGGATACCTTAGATTTTACATTGCAGTCTTTCTGTTGCATATTTTAACACTTTGAATTATGTCTTCCAGTGTGTTTGGATAATGTCTCCACTCCAAACACTGATTGTACCTTGACCAATTAAGCAGAAGTGTAACCTAGAGAGGTAGAAGTTTTACCTAAGAACTCACCACAAGCCTATTATTTAACCTAAGTTATTTTAAACAGTACACCAAAGCATTCCATTTTAGCGAAGGTCATTCAGCCACAAATAGACAAATATTAACATTGACCATAATGTTTTGCTACCTGTCCATTGGATTCCTGCATCAGACAGAATTGTATTTGGTTAATAAAAAATGAAAAATAAATAAAACAGAATAAAATATGAAATAATTTGGGAAAATTTGATAATAATTTGATGTGTTGTTTTTATGCTTAGGAGAAACTGAAACCGAAGCAGAAAACACTGGAAATTCAGGTTGGTTCCAAGGTTAGGGTTTTCTTGATTGACTGAAGTGATAATTTGTTTCAACAAAATTCAATTCCAAATTAGATTACATGACACTGGGCTTTTAGGTCAAGAAACTGTGGAACTGAAGTTTGCATTATTTCAAAATCAAGACAGTAAAATACAAAACATTTTTTGCACAGTATGTGTCTACAGCATTATCGTGTGTAGGAATTGCTTATTCATATTAAACATCTCTAATGGGACACCATCAAGGTATAAATGCAGGTTCTAAGAGAAACCTTAGTATGTAAATTCTGGAATGTTTTCTCACTGTTATTTTGTATGTGCTGGATGATTACAGACACACACAACAAATCTGTATATTACTGTGAATATATAACATACATATTGGGAATCTTGACTCACATGAGTGTTGCTGCTGAGGATTTCACAGTTTTAAATGATAAAAGGGCTGTCACAAACAGTATGTCTCCTGACACTGTATAATTCATGTTTCACACTGTATAATGTATTGTGGAGATATGCTTGCTTGTCACAGGAAGATATGAAGATATTTTTGCATGTAGAAGCCACAGAAAAAATGAATTCAAAGTTTCATTCATTCTTGTTTTGTTGTTTGAAAAATCCAAAA
Organism: Albula glossodonta; assembly: GCA_019788955.1. Taxonomy (NCBI): domain Eukaryota; kingdom Metazoa; phylum Chordata; class Actinopteri; order Albuliformes; family Albulidae; genus Albula; species Albula glossodonta. Next base: position 758,356 of record JAFBMS010000112.1, on the reverse strand, counting down.
GATATCAAGTTGACCTTACAACATTTACTTCTAAAATATATACAGTCAAATAAAGGGAAACAAGATACAAAATCAAACTACCTAACGGAATGGTAGAGTCAGCCGACAGTGTAGTTTTTAAATGATTGTGTTTGAAAGGTTACTTACTGCAAAGATCTGTCATTGCCTTAGATTGATCATATAATTACTTGCTTTGAATAACAAGCCTCGGTATTTTGGTTAAGTTAATGGCCCTGACACACGACCAAGATGTCTGCCCAAGTCTTGGAATGTGTGATAATTTTGGGTCTAACACAGCTGTTGGCTCTTGCAGTCAAACCATTCTCCATTTTCTGAATCTTTGCAGCTATTTCTTCAGTTAGGAGTCACCTAAAATTTAAAACATACCATAGTAAAAGAAGACCAGGGGGATGTGACATGAACGAAAAACAAATTCAACACAATATAACAAAATGTACTGAAGATATTCAAAATGTAGATAATTACATAAAGTATGTGGTGAAATATAGATCAAATGAACAAAAGCCACTGAGTGTCGAAAGCTGGGAAATAAAATGTGAAAGCATGTATTCATATAACTGAGAATTTTCAGTGAAATGTTACTAACTTAATCATACAATCATATAAAAAGATACTTATGCAAAAATATACAAAAATGCTGAAAATATAATATGCTATAAAAGTATTCATATCCTGTGCACTATAAATAAAAGTGTAGGCAGAAAAGTGTTCTTTGAGGAGAGAGTAATTACCACAAAATGTATGAGGAAAAACTTCCCAAAATAAAGGTATAAAATTTTGTTTACTTTCCAGAGCTTCTAGGTACTCTTGAAACTCCAATGGTGTGTACAAAAATAGTGACACATTTCATCAAAAAGTGGCCTCAGGTTGAGAGTGATAGAATCCATGCACTACTGTATATACAATCTGTAGAAAGTGTAGAAACTGGATCTTGGCTGTT